>CM053572.1:66652510-66705281 GCA_028646485.1 Cryptoprocta ferox
ATATGCCATTGTTCTCCTTTATTCCAAAAATTCACTGCTTTACTATAATAGAAATCAGATTCCAGTGAAGGTCAAAATCTTGTTTTGTATGCTAAACAATTAGGAAATAATGAACAATATTCTCTTTTCCTTCCCAATCTCACCCTAGCACCTTTTAGATTTTCAATCTAGAAATGCCCAATGATTTTGATAAACCAGCATCACTACCCTCCTTGCTATAAAAAGACTTTCTTCTGACCCCAGACACACTAGAGTGATTCAAGGTCATTCTAATTCATCCCTCCAGTTGTCCCCTCTCCCCAGAGGACAGCCAATCCAAGCGATTCCAGAAACTAGCTGTTTTTCTTTTCAACCATGGTCGCCATTCCCATACCAACCAGCAATCCAAAAATCACCTCTCAACAGGCTTTCCTGACCAAGGAGCCACAGGGCCACACCAAGTCAAGTCTAGGCAAGGGCCATGAGCACTGGGATTATGTAAATGCCCTCTGAAACCTCCGCACACACGTGTGTTCTTTTGTTGAGCAATTCTTTGAAAATTACAGATGACAATATCCATGTTCAACTTAAGCAGACTGCTATTTTTTCGCTTCTCTCTTCCTCTGAAGTGTAGCCTGATTTGTAATACTCAAGATAGGACAAATTTTTGCCCTTCAAAAACAGTTGTCACTGCTGTTATCTTCACGAGAGCTATCAAGTTCCAGACAAGCTGAATTATTTTTTTTTTGTTCCTGGCAGAAAAATATTTGACCCAGCTCTGGACAAAAGCGAAGAGGATTTATAGCCCTCTTTCCTTCTTTGCAACATGCAGTGGCATTGTTAGGATGATAAACAGCACTGTCCAATTTTCTGGACTCAAACACTTCAACTCCTTTTTTAACTGTCTGTGAAAACAGTGTCATGTCTACATTTCCCCATCCCCTGGTACCCAAGTGCTGGGAAAGATAATTACCTTGTCATCTTTGTCATCTTCTTCTTCCTCGTCCTCCAGCATGTCCTCCACTACCTGCAGACAGAAACAGAAGTCATTTTCGTGCTCTTAAGAGGAGAGAATTTTGTTCTCTCATTTTGAACCTTTTGGAAATGAAAACTTTATTAACATTTGAAACAGATGCACGGAGAGGGACTATTTGATCTAGAGATAGGGATTAGGAAAATGCTCTGCCTTTAATTGATTGAAACCAGGGAAGTGAATCCCACTCAGGGGAACCCTATTTGTGTGAAATGTTCTGTGACAACTCAAAGAATTTGAAATATGCATAAGGTAAACTAACATTAATTTGAGAGATGTTTTAAATCAGGAAATTTCCTTTTTTACCTACTCCACTGTATGTATTAATGAGACACTTTAAGTTTAGAGCTAGATAACTAAGCAGAAAACAGCTCTGCTATTTCTAATTGACTTTTCACCAAACTTTAAAGTAAAATATACTGTCTCTTCATTGATTTATGCTTGTGGTCTATGGCATAAAGCTAGTATCTTCTATGGTTCAAATTTTACTTATTTTTAACTTTTTCATTGAATACATTTGATGTGTAACATTGCATAAGTTTAAAGTACGCTGTGTGTTACTTGGATACATTTATATATTGTAGTATGTTTGCTAATGTGCCAGTTTTTATCATATCACATCAATAGAGTACACTATTACAGCCTATGTTCATTATACCGTGCATTAGATCTTGACGGCTTACTTACTACCTGTCATAAGTTTGTACCCTTAAACACCATCACTGCTATCCCTGCTCTCCATCCCCTGGTAACCACCATTTTACTATCTTTTTTATATGTTTAACTTTTTTAGATTCCACATGTAAATGCTATCATATAGTACTACTCTTTCTCTGACTTTATCTTGTTTATAGTGTGCTCAAGGTCCATCTACGTTATCACAAAAGGGAGGCTATCTTCCTGTCTTGTAACTGAATAACATTCCACTGTGTATATATACCACATCTTTTTCACCCATTCATCTGTTGATAGGCATTTGGGTTGTTTTCATATATTGGCATTGGGAATCATGCTGCAGTAAACAGGGTAGCACAGATAATTTTTCGATATCCTGTGTTCATTTCCTTTGGGTATATATTTAGAAGCATAATTGTTGGACTGTATGACAGATCTATTTTTTTTTTTTGAGGAAACTCCACACTGTTTTCCATAGTGTTGGGACCAATTTACATTCCTACTAACAATGTATAAGGGTTCTCTATTCACCACATCCTCAACAGGATTTAATGACAGCCATTCTAAGAGATGTTCGATGATATGGCATTGTGGTTTGGGTTTGCATTTCCTTGATATTAGTGTGTTAAACATGTTTTCATCTGTTGGCCATTTTGATGTCCTCTTTGGAAAATTGTCTATTTAGTTCTTTTGCCAATTTTATTTATTTATTTTTTAATGTTTATTTCTTCTTTAGAGAAAGAGAGAGAAAGCACAAGCAAGGGGCAGAGAGAGGGGGAGACACAGGATCTGAAGCAGGCTATTGGCTCTGAGTTGTCAGCACAGAGCCCAATGTGGGGCTCGAACTCGAGAACTGTGAGATTGTGACCCAAGCCAAATTTGGACGCTTAACCATCTGAGCCACCCAGGCGCCCCTCTTCTATTTTAAAATTGGATTGTTTTGTTGTTGTTGTTGTTGTTAGGGAGTTGACGGAGTTCTTTAGATATTTTGGATATTAATCTCTTACCTGATAAACTGTTTGCAAAAGTTTTCTCCCATTCTGTAGGCTGTCTTTTTATTTTGTTAAATCATTTGTTCTGCTGTGCAGAGCTTTTGAGTTTCACATGGTCCCATTTGTTAATTTTTTCTTCTGTTGTTTGTGGTTTGGGTGTCATCAAGACTCAAATTTTAATTCTTATGTATAAATCTCAACCTTTGACTATCTCTCTGTATTAGTTTTTGATTTTGTGGGTTACCAGAAACTCTCATTTTAATTCTCTGATTTTACACAAGGATTACATTATGAAAATGGACAATGAAAGAAAATTAGAGATGTATTCAATAATCATATGTACATGATATGTACATATAACCCTTGTAGGTAGATATTCATGAGTGCATTTTTTTATGATTCCTAGCTTCCTTACTTCAACCTAATGCAATAGTCATTTTGAATTTGTCGAATAATTTGCCCTTTCCTTGATTAATGTGTAACTGTGGTATTACAAATGGGATTTCACTCTGTGTCAGGTGTTTTATTATGGTTTTATACACCTACTCACTCTCTCTCTCTCTCTCTCTCTCTCTCTCTCCATGGAAACCAAAAATTTTAAAAACTTTGGGGAGGGTTAATATTCAGTTAAGTGCCAACTTCTGATTGCATTATGTCATTTCATATAATTTCTAATTCTTGTGGTGCTTTTCTTTTTTATCCAGTCTGTATCTCTATTTCTGAATAAACTGATAGAATCATGGTTATTAAATATTTTTAAATCTTTCTCCCAGAGCTCATAACTTTAAAAGATAGAGACAGCTAGTGCTTCTTTCATGTGGCTTGTGATACATACAGGAATATGTTATGAGTGAAAACTTCAATAGCTAAGACTGTATTATGCAAAGAGCCACAAAAATTGAGATAACATGCCAGGACTTTCAGTGATCTAATAATTGTTCTCAAATATTCTAAAAGCATTAACTTATTTAAAAGAATAGCCCAAACACAAACCTCCATTTCTCATAAACCAATATAGAAACTAAAGCATCTGACAGCTTGTGAGATTGTTCCTAATTAAACTTTTTTTTTTTTTAATTTCTGAGCGCAAGCAGGGGAGAGGGACAGAACGGGAGAGAGAGAGAGTGTGTCCCACACAGGCCCCACGCTCAGTGCAGAGCCCAATGCAGGGCTCAATCTCATGACCCGAGCCAAAATCAAGAGTCAGACACTAAACTAACTGAGCCACCCAGGTGCCTTGAGATTGTTCCTAATTTAATGGCCTGCTTTAAATCTTCTCTTAGATGGTAGAATTTTGTGATCTTTCATTCAGAGATTCAGCATTTCAAAAGAACCATAGTAACACAAAGTGCTGTTTCCAATATCTGGTGAGAGTTTACACTTATTTTGAAGACCTAAAAAGCAATTAAACCTCAGCAAGAAAGGACTCAACATTCTTTCTTACTGTATTCAGTAACTCCATAAGTATTTATTATAAAGCTCCTTGTCCAAGAAACACAGTGCTAGGTATGGCGGGAATACAAAGATGAAAAACACAGAAATTCCATCTATACTCATGTCAGCCCTCAAGAGGTTTATAATCCAGTATAATTTAAATGCAGCCTATAAACTAATCTTTCATGTTGACTTTTAATTTCCTGAAATTTTGAACTATTCATAAGTATATAGACAATAATAGTAACAACGTATAGTCAAGGTGCTATACACTAGGCAATTCCAAATTGGGCTAATTTTGATGGAGGTTTAAATAGGAGAATAGCTACAATATTTCAGTACATTGCATTTCTTCCAAAGAATTCACCTGACACCGCAAGTAGTTGAAGTAGAACTCAAATTCAGACAGTGGAATAGCACAGAGGCAGTTCTTGGGGTGGGGTATGAATTCACCTAACTCTCATAACTTTTATTAAAATGATTACAATTTTGTATCTCTAATAAAATGAGTTTAAAAGTTTTGATTTATGTTAAGTAATTTTTTAGGTTGGTCATTATTTTCCATTTTTATTTTTCAGTAAAAATTGTACACATCTGAGGTATAAAACAGGATGATTTGGTTAAGACAGGTTTTACTAAAATTACCCAGTCATTTATCAAATATGGCAAGGAAAAAGAAATGAATAGTATAATATACTTTTACTCCTGTGCATCAACTGTGTTTTCGCTAGTTATTATTAAAAATGTATCATATGCATCTTTTTAGTACATATGATCATATTGCAGGTGCTAAGAAGGAAGAATGGTGTCAGATTGTGCCTAACAGATTGCAAGGGGCATAATAATGTTCATGAAATATTTTTTGATAGAATGTATAAATGACTGCATCAACTATTCTTCATATCTTTCTTTTTTTGTTTTTTATTTATTTATTTATTTATTTTGAGAGAGAGGGGTGTGGTGGGGAGGGACAGAGAAGGAGGGAGAGAGAGAATCCCAAACAGGCTCTGTGTTGTCAAGTGCAGAGCCCATTGTGGGGCTTGATCTCAGGAACCTTGAGATCATGATCAGAGCCGAAATCAAGAGTTGGATGCTTAATGGACTAAGCCACCCAGGTGCCTCTACTCTTTATATATTTCAACAGACTTTTTTAAAAATGTCTTTAATTTTGAGAGAGAGAGAGACGGAGAGTGAGCAGAGGTGGGGCAGAGAGAGAGAGGGAGACACAGAATCTGAAGCAGGCTTCAGGCTCTGAGCTGTCAGCAGAGAGCTGGACGCAGGGCTCGAACCCACAAACTGTGAGATCATGACCTGAGCTGAAGTCTGACGCTTAACTGACTGAGCCAGTCAGGCATCCCTCAACAGGCTTTTATGTAAAGAACAGAACTAGCTGGCAGAAGTGAACTAGCTTGTCTGGAAAGACTTATACCTAATCAGTGATACAGATTAATAAAAGCAAATATTCAAAATGCCTTCAAATCTTTGCCTGTACACAGAAACCATAAATATGTAACTTTAAGATTTGGAGATTTCTACTAACTTCAAGTTAATTGTCAAAATTTCAAAATATTACTGAAACATAAAACAAGCCAATAGCTTAATTTATACATTTTCCAAATCAGCTGTGGATGTTATGTTCAAGAACAACTCAAAGAGGTCTACAGAATCAGGCTCTTCATTTGCAAAACCCAAACTGTTCTTACCCTGCACAAGTGGGTAATTGGCTACGCACAATTGCTCTACAAATGTGCAGGCAGAACCACCCAATACAACCATTTGCTTTTACATTTGGCAGAAAAGTGTTGTGTTAGCGAGAGGCCTTAGTGTTGTGTTTTAGCGCTCTAGTGAGGGCTTTTCCCCTCCTCCAGTGCCTTTTTAATGTTACATCATAAACATCTACAAATGACGATTTATAACACAGATGCTTTCCTATGGTTGCCTTTAAGCTGCTTCAGAATGTACCCCACTATTACATTTTGCTCAGGTGAAGTTGAAGGTGGCTTGGAAAATGGAGATAAAAGGACCTCTCCCACAGTGATTAAGGATCCAGTGAAATAATGTGTTTAAAGTAGTGAGCACGGTTTCTGCATCGAAGTAAGTGTTCAAAAATATTACCTATTAGTGAAAAGAAAAATATCAATTTAAGAATATTTTAAACAGTAATGTTTAAAAATTAAGTTAGGTATTTTCTTTTCCTGGGAAAAATAGTCATTGTTCTTAATGACCTACAAAATTCCAATTCATGTTTCAGAGACACTAAGAAACACACAGAAGGGCACAGGTAGAGGCTTGGATAAAGATTCCCAATTAAAATGATAATGTTTTCACTAATTTTCAGGCATTAACGGTCCAATGAAATGGATGGCTATAAAGGCAAAAGTGTCTCTGAAGTGGGGTTGTGCTTTGAGACATGAGCCCTGGCCAAATGCAATGAACATAGAAACTGCAGACAGAGCTTTTAAAAACAAACTGTATATATTACTGAAGTGTATTTAATGACTGCACAAAACCGCAACCTTTCCCAGAGAACTCAAACACCTGCCATTTAGAAAGAGCGTGAGGTTGAACACTTAACAAAGGAAAACAAAACAAAACAAAACAAATAAAGGAGTCTTCATCTCAAACTCCTGCTCCTTCCTCTTCAAATAAAACCCCATAAGGACTACATAGTTTTGTTTGCAAGTATATGAAGTCCAGTTGCCCAAACATTTGTCAACAATAATTTAATAACAACACATATGCAGGATTTCCTTGAGAAAAAAACACATGTGTTAAAAAAGATACATTTTTACAAAGTTTTTTTTTTCTTTCCCCTTTCCCTTTTCTTCAAAGGGGATATCTCAGATCGGCTCTAGAATTCTCTTTCCAAATTATGCTTTCTGATACCTTGCTTGAAAGCAACTAGTATTAATCAAACAAAGGAAGGGCACTAGGGAAATCAGAAAGATGTAATGCAAGCAGTTAAAAGTGACATGACCTTCTGTAATGTCGCTCGTCACAGACTTATATGCCACACGCTGGAGGAAGGTCTTGAAAGAAACAGATTCCTTGGTACTATTCCTTGAATGTAATACTAATAAAGATGACATTTTTAAAAACACACGTAGACAGCCCCAAATGCAGCATGCCAGCTACATTACAGCCAAAGAATAAGCAGATAATGCTGTTTTTAAAAGCCTAATATTTCTTTCTTCATATTCCATATTTGCTGAACACTTGTCATTAACATATAAAATATAATATATGGCTGTACTTTTTAAAAATCCATTTTCAAATGGAGCAAGATTGCATCTGTGGAATCTATAGGTTATGTAGTTGCGTAGGAGCTTTTCTCAGATTATGACTTTTAAGTATAATTCAACACAACTTAAATGCTTTATGATTTGCAAGGGAACAAAATTTTATGTGGCTGAAAATGTTAATAATGGTGTTGGTAATCTGAATATAAATATGACATGTTTAATGTTACTGCACCAGACAATGATGTATAAGGGAGGGGGCCAGGGGATGTAGAAAAGGATGACTAAGGCGGCGAAGGGTTGAGGAAAAGTGGACTCAGATGAACTTCCTTGTTAAGGTCATCACTGGGCAGTAAATCCTAATTATTGCTTTTTAATGCCAGTTTAGGGTGCATGTTTTAAGACAAAACTGACCAAAGGGGGTTAATAGGTCTATCAATAATTCTAGAAATACTTTGTATTATGATTTTCCGAGGAATGAAGTCTTCCACTTATTTATAACTCTTTAAAGAAAAAGGAACCAAAAAGATCTTGGTTATGTTACCCTTATAAGATAAGGATTGAGTACCGCAAGGCCAGAAACTCAAAAGCCAAAGCTAACACAAACCGGGTTCTTTCATCTGTTTACTTTTCTCCTTGGGAATAATCTTTGAATTAAATAGATGTTTTGCTATGTTCAGAATGAATAGTTGCACAATTCAAATTGCTTTACTCAAACACGGTCTATAAAAAAGCAACACATTTAAATTAAAGAAGAAATCACTGCTGTCCAGATGTGCAACTGGATGTTAAAAAATTAAAGAAAGAAAATTGTCACAAAAGAAAGAAGTTTCATATTTAATTTCATATTCAGAGAACATCCAAATGTGTACAGATGCTTATATTTGGACACATTACAAACTAAATGCCTATTTCTACCCTAGAGATATAGAGGAATTTGGAGAGAACAGTATTCTTCAACATGGTCTGGAGTTCATTTATACCATTTTGTATGTGCATAAACCAAGCAGAGCATGCATTTGTGTGCCAATGAATTTATTACATGTGTAAATATCATGTGAAATTATTGAAAGTCTATGGATTGAGAAGATGCATATAACTGCTCAGATTATTTCAGATCACTGAAAAGTACCTGAGGTCAAATTAAAGACTTCTGTGGTCAATAAGATCATTATAGGTGTGCTTGGGCTGTCATTTTCACAACAGCACATCTGCTTCTCACGAAATTTTTGAGAAGGAACTTTTGCAAAATGAATGACGCAATTATGCCGCACATATAATTTACTCCACGTTTGAAAGAATAATAAGAGTCGTAAACAGGTCTGGATATACTGTTTCATCTAGTGTATCTCAGAAGAAACTGGATGTATGATGGGTGCTTAGTTTGATTCACACTATTAAAGATTTGACCTTGGAGTATTTCAGCCACAGTAGTCATCAAGATAACTGAACCACTAGATGTAATAATAATTAGTGTGATAGGCTTGCCAGTGAGGTTGAATATATTGCAATACAAAAGAAAGCAGACTAAAAAGAAAAGCATTATTACTTACTGCTAAAAGACTTCCTGATTTTCACAGAGACACTCAAATACAATTATTTCTTCTTGCAGAAAGCATTTCCTTGGCTCATTCTGGGAAGTGCTATGTTGTAATTTAGTCTGATTCTTAATAGGAAATGTGGCTTTAATGTGGCTATCAGATGACTTCTGATGCATGCCACTGATTACATATAGCCTGTATTCTGCATCATCAACAACAACATTCTTATTTGCAGTATAATACGCTTTGCTGTAAGGTGCAAGGGCAGTAAATTTACTTTACTGGCCAAGAATATGTAACCTTTTATTTTTTTAAGTGTCAGCTTAATATGCAGGAAACCTCTTCCGTTATGAAAGACTAAATATAATATAAATTCTATAATCAGTATAAGCATATTAAATGAATTTCTTTTCATATTTCCTTCTGAGTATCTCTTAAATGTTCATTCTTAGACTTACACAAAGCACTGTGAACGGAATTCTAGTGTTTATTTGAACTATGTCTCCATCTAAAGGCTTCACAATGTATTGTGTTTTTGCTGGCAGGAAAAATTCTAAGCTTGGTGTCTTTAGGATATTGCATATTAATTTGACTGAGCAGGGAAAAATAGGTCAACTCTTAACCTACAGTGTACTTTTTAAATAACAGTGCTTTTTTGAAACTATTTTTTTTTGTTAGGTTAAAATTGAATTGTTTAATATGCTCTGCGAAGTGAAATTAAGAGATCACTAGACGCACCACTAATCTATTTTATGAAATTTAGTATTTTCAAAAGCAAATTTCTCTGTGAATTCAAATAAAACAGATCTCAAATAAAAAAGAAAATTATGCACTCGAGCCTCTCCATATAAAACCAGATCTCCATTCCAGAAGCACAAATTTGTTTGAAAAACAGGAAGGGAGGGGGCACAATTTTAAATGTTTCAAACTCTAAAACCACCATAGGAATTTTTAAGTATCTCCTCAAGAGTCCACATTATCCATTTAAAACATTTTCTGCAAAGCAAGAGAAGGGAGCAGTGTGACCTCTGTTAGCGTTACCACATCTACACTCTTCCCAGAAACGTGCATTGTTCTAACCCCTGCAGGCATGTTTGGGAGCATTAAAGCTGCAATAGTCAAGTAGTTTCTCTTAAGGAAAATGTAAGGTTTAGTACATGGAATAGAGGAAAATGCTACACTTTGGGAACAACAGAATTTGAAAACAACAACAACAGCAATCGTTTATCTTGGAGATTAATGTTTGCAAACTTTTGGCCCATACTGCTCTATTAGGTTTGATTCACTTTGTACAGAAATTCACAGCTACTCCCTATTTTAAGCAGTCTGTTGGGGGTAATGGAAGAGGTGAGGGAAATAGGTGGACACGGGTAGAGAAAAATATTCTGACACTAATTTAATTTTCTTTTTCTTTTGTTCTTCTTGTGCCTAGGATATTTTGAACCCTGAGAACATTATGTGAGAAGAATCTAACTTTAAAAGAGGTTGCGTTTTGAATGTCAAAAAATCATATAGTCAGAAAACTTTAGTTTTTTCTTTATATCCCTTTTCTATAAATAATAATGATAAAATATTTTTTATCTCTTTTTGTAAAGAATAATCACCTCACAAAAGAAAGCCCATGTGGGTTTAGACCTACATTTGAACTGGAAAGAATGTCTGTGGTGAATGGTGAATTGTAGCATAAAAGCCTGAATGAAAAGAATGTTCACGAAACCTCACATAAAACCTCTGTAACCGTTTTATCATGAGCTTCCCACAATATAACACAAGAGCTCTATATTCTAGGAAAAGCTTGCCTGGTCCACTTATCATGTCTGCTTTATGTAGTGTACTGTATGATTGCTAAATTAGTGCATAATGCATTTATAATATTTATAGTACCAACATTTAGTTAAATAACCTTTATGTAAGATTTATGTTGATTTTTTTTATTTCTCATTTAATGGCAAATTATGAAGAGCATGTTTCATAAAGATAATTCTCCATTTAAATTCATCAGTCCATTAAATATTAAAATTATGTTTCTGATGCAATCGAGAACAAATTTGTCCAGCTTCAGTGATTATTTGCACTCATAAAAATTAGGCTTGATTAATAAAATTTAAATGCTTGATTAAGTTGACATTTTCATGTTCTATTCTGATTTATTAAAATTAGTCCCTTGCCCAGGCCTGGTACGCTAGCATGGGTTTACCTTCCTCCTTCTTGTAGTCGACATCCAGAGAGAGGCTTGTTAGGCAGGTGTATTGTGCTTTTGGACTCAAAGATGGTTTCAGAAAAACACCCTGTTCCTTGCTTACAGTGCTGCCAGCCCTGGTCTTTATGCATCATGCATGGTGGAGGTTTGTATTACAATAAACAAGAAAAATGTTTCTTTCAAATATCTATTGATATGATCTGGAAAACGGCATTTATTTATGGTATTTCTGTAAAATTCAGTTACCAAGAACTTTCATCGATAGAGGACTGGTCAAAGTTCTTCATCTGCTTTTTTTGCTGATAAAAAATACAGTTTTTATTTTTGTGGGACTTCCATACATAGGGCAGGGGGTTTACCAACACAGAAAATCTTTCTGTGGCAATGCTATCACCTTGGTCTATGAGCTTAAAACCCAGACTGATGGTCATGGAAAACCATCCTCTTCAAGAGCTTTTACAAGGGAACTCTTCAAGAGAGGAAGTGACATACAGTGTTTAACCCCTCATTATAGCCACCCTGGTTTGTCCTGTTTTCCACACGGTCAGGTGCCTAGCTGTCATTTACTGTGTCCTCAGTATAACACAGTAGGTTGTCTCTTTTATCCTCACAAGACTTCAACAAGGTGGGTATTATCCCTATCTTACTGGTGAGGAAACTGTGGCTCCTGGGAATGAGTAAGTAGGTAGAGCCAAGTGGAAGGTCTGGAGCTAAATCCAGGTCTTCCTAATTTCAAAGTTTGGGCTTTTAACCTCAACCAACTGGAAATGAGTAGTGGCAACATTCATTTTTAAGATGTTTTTGATGCTGCCCATGGGAGTGTTACTCAGCTGGAAATTTGTTTAGATGAACTGACTTTCTTTCATTTAAGCATGCTGCCAGAATATTTGATTAAAAAAAAAAAAGAAATAGTATGTATGACAGTTATTTTTTCTTGCATGATGACATAAATTCAGTAACAAATGATAGAAAATGCCCTTGAAAACGTATTTCAGTTTGGTTACCTCCATGTACCATTACAGTTCTATATACAAGATGGTGGAAAGGTTTTAAGGTTGCATGCCCTTGATAAATGTGTATCATATAACACTAAAAAGATAATGAATATAAAACTCTCAGAATTATTAGATCCCTGTAATAGTTCTGATTTACAAACATTTTCCACAAGCAGATAAAGACATAACATTTGGTTTCTACTTTTAGTTTGTTAATTGAGGTCTTGCACTTTCTTGTCACCTTTCTGAGCCAGGACAATAAATCTCCACAAATATCATAGGAAACTCTGTGCCAACACCACCCACTACAAAGGGTATAATGATCAAGACTAGTAATGCAAACTAGTCACGGGCTCATGAGTCAGCTACAAGGTGTTTCTATTGACCGTATCTCCTACCTCCCTCGCCACAATGTTTGAAGGAGTTTTGGCTAGTACAACAAGGTAAAATCATTCACAAAGAGCAAACAGGCTATCACTAAAAACAGGGAGAATAAGAATAACACATACACCCTGGGAACTGAGACCAAATCTGTGAGTACCCTTTTTTCTTCTCTCCTCCAGCTCCCTCTTCAATTACAGAAATGACAAAATTGTGGGGGAAGACATTTTGGAAGAACAAAGGTAATAAAACCATTTGGTTGACATACAGGTTAATTCTTGGGCTGGACACTTTGGAGAACCACCTAGGTAATGAGTTCTTTAGATCCAAGGGATGCTTTGAATGGAGTTTAGAAAGTTGGCTTTTCAAGGAGTTTCTGGGACTCCAGGGATCACCTGGGGCCCAAATAAGAGAAAATCCATTATTTATGGGGGCAAGATCTTCAGGTTTATTTCAAGGTTGCCAAGACATTTCATTTGGTGGAAAAGGAGCTAGCTTTCAGGGCAGAAATCCTCCAGAAGAATGAAGCTCCCCTCTTTATCTTGGGATAGTCTCATATGCATCTCTGGAGAATCTGAGCAAGGTGGAAAGGATTCAGGCAAGATACAAGAGTAACTATAAGCATCCGCTATGGCAGCTACCGCTCACTTTAATTCTATCTTTCTTCTCAGTCTTAACAGATCCAAGCCAACAAGTATGCCTTCCAGTGAGGAGAATCTTTAGTAAATTGACTTTTAAAAATAGAAATGATTTCCTTTACATCTTTCTCTGTATGAACTGATATGTCACGTACAGGTAACACTCATCTTCTACCATTCTATAATTTTATCTTTCCAATTTGAAGTTTAGCTGCAGTCTGAGAATAGAGTAGAAAGATAGCCAATAAACTGAAGAAGTATTAAAGGCAAACATGGAGTTAGTGAAAGGGCCAGACTGAAGGGTGGAATACTGGCTGTGGTCACAGATGAACAGACCCTTTTTCTTTACATATGCAGCACATGCACATACATCTGGGGTGATCTAAATGTCTTTTCATTGAACACCCTGCATATCATATACACACCCCTATTATTGCATCTATTATACTCATGTACTTGATTTAGTTGTTTGTTTCCCTCACTAGACTGTCCTGGGAAGGGACCCTCTTAATCATCCTTGAACAAGTGCCATGCCTGTAGATGTTTAATGAACTTTTGTTGAATGGAAATAGTCATGCATAAAAATTAGACAATTTTGTGGGCACGTGGGTGGCTCAGTCAGTTGAACGTCTGACTTCAGCTCAGGTCATGATCTTGTAGTTTGTGGATTTGAGCCCCGCGTTGGGCTCCGTGCTGACAGCTCAGAGCCTGGAGCCTGCTTCAGATTCTGTGTCACACACTCTCTATGCCCCTCCCCCAATCATGCTCCCTGGCTCGCGCGTGCTCTCTCTTTCAACAATAAACAAACATTAAAAGGGGTGCCTGGTGGCTCAGTTGGTAAGCATTCAACCTTGATTCAGGTCATCATCTCATGGTTTGTGAGTTCAAGCCCTGAGTCGGGTTCTGTACAGATGGCTCAGAGTCTAGAGCCTGCTTTGGATTCTGTGTCTCCCTCTCTCTCTGCCCTTCCCTCGTTCACTCTCTGTCTCTCTCTCTCTTCCAACAATAAACATTAAAAAAATTTTTAATAAAAAATTAGATAATTTTTGACCTGTAAAGAGATTGAACTAAAATATTTTTCTATTCACCCAACATTTTTTGAGCCACTACTACACTGCTGTGTCTGAGACATCTTGATCTGTGCTGGTAGTAAATCACAAATCTTGATCTGTGCTGGTAGATTCAATTAGAACAATTTTAGGCTGGTGAGAAAGACCCACAGTGAGATGACTATTACAATGTAGTAAAACAAATACGGAATCTCAGAGAGGTCAGTTCTCTTATCCTTTTGGTATGAGTTGGTAGGGGTATGTTGGTGGTAGGGGGTGAGAGTGAGAGGAAGTCAGGATGGTTTTCCAGAGAAAATGATAAAAAATGCAAGGTGATTCCCTAGGAACATATACATAAAATATTAAAATCTTACTGGGTGGCAAATTAGTATTAACTACTAAAAGTATTCAAAATGTACACAGACTTTGACCAGAAATTCTCCTACGAGGGTTGTGCCAAAGGGTGCTACCAGAGACCTGACCAAAGATTTGGTTAGAATTTTATTTACAGCATTATTTGAGATGGAAAAAATATTTGAAACATTTCTAAAATGAGTGTTTAAGAACAAATTAAGTATTCATATGGTGAAGGCTATGCAGTTACTAATAGTCATGTGGTTTTCCAGTGATTTCAGGGGGCCTTGTGGATGTGCTGCTGATGTAAAAGGTAGGTGTCCTGGACCACCTGGGTGGCTCAATCTGTTAAGCATCCAACTTGGTTTTGTATGGGATCATGATCTTGGGTCATGATGTCATGGCTTCATGGGTTCGAGTCCTACTTTGGGCTCTGTGTTGACAACATGGAGGCTGCTTGGGATTCTCTCCCTCCTCTCTGTCTGCCCCTCTCCTGTTCATGTGTGCACACACTCTCTCTCTCTCTCAAAATAAATATTTAAAAAAATGTAAAAGTAAGTGTACTAACTGTGCATTTAATGTGATCCAATTTTCGTATATAACAATCAATACCATAAATATGTTATTTTTAAGGAAAGAGTAGAAGGCATAGAGAGAATGTGTCACTATTTGGGAAGTCACAAATACACTCTGCTCCAAGTATCGCTGCTCCCAATGCAGCTACTACGCTGGCCATGCTCAGTCCTGGTCTGCTATATCCACCACCCCTCAAGCTTCCTTTTTCCCTAAGGTGGAAAGCAGCAACAGGAGCAGTATGCTGCTGCTGCTCCTCCTCTTTCTCCTCCTCCTCCTCCTCCTCCTCCTCCACTTACCCCCCTTCTTGCCCCCTGGTGGGGGTGCAAGGCCTTAACCAGCCACTGCCTGCTGGTCAACACCAACAAGGTCCCCTACAAGTTCACAGTGCAGCTGGAGGAGGAGCCTCTTAGGCCGCCCTAGAATAAGGCGCTGGAGAGATAAAGCTGCAGTGGCTGCAGGGCCACCATGTATCACACTTGAACCTCAAGCTCTTCACGTGTGGCTCCTTCAGCAAGCACTTCAAGAGCTCCAGCCAACTGTCACATAATTGCACCAAAAACTGTGCCAGGGGGGTCTGGCTGCACTTACGGCCCCCAGAAGCACATATGGCTTCCAGAACAACTTGGGGCTGATGGAACACATGTGCTTCCACAAAGATTGAGATGTGGCCTGTGGTGCCCCTCCTGGGCCACCAGGTCTGCCTCACACAAATTCACCGGCTCTGCAGAGGTTACTGGCTTATCCTGGGCTTCAGTTTCCCATCTGCATGATGAAAAAGGCATCATTCTATCCTTCCCCACTTCTTACTATGCTATACGGACCAAGATGCAGCCCTCTGGGGGCCTGCTGAATGGACACCTGTGGAATCTGAGGAGAGGAGAAGAACAGAATGCTGACCTGGGAGACAGAACCACATTCTGGTCCAGCCTCAATGTGGGAGCCTTTGCAAGCAGCAAAACCTTGGTTTCATGCGCTCCCAAGTGGTGAACCATTGTTTTGTGGGTAAAAGAGATGACAAAATAGCAGGGGCACTGTCTGGTTCATCTTTATAACTCCCTCTTCCATCCAGTACCCTCACCTTTTGTTCAATAAACATTCTGCATTTGGAAACAAAAACAAAACACATACAAACATTTCTGTTGGAACTCAGGGGAGATAGAACTGAAGCCGTGGTTGAATGGGGCCTGCCCATGAGGGGATCTTCCATGCCACACTTGAAGATGTTGGAGAAAGACAAAAACAGCCAGAAAGTCAGAAATTTTATCTCAGAAGGGCTTGAGGTAAGAAGTCAAGGTGTAGTTAGAATAAAGTTGCCAGATAAACACAGAACATCTAGTTACATTGGAATTTCAGGTAAACAATGAGTATTATTTTAGGATAAATATCTCTGTGTGTCTCAAATTCCAATTAACTGGGTATCTGTATATCTACTGGCTAAACCTGGCAATCTTAAATTGGGGGCAAATTTAGAGAGCTTTAGGGGCTGGAGTTTGAGAGAAATCTGCAGGGTAGAGGCCTTGTCATCTACTGAGACTGAGGGGATAAGAGCATGGTGGTGAGGTGGAGGACATTTGAGCAGTGTGGGAAAATTGTGGAAATCTGTTGGTCAATGTCCAGAGCCTGATGAGATGATTATCATTGATGTATGGGGACACCAATCTGTCCAGTGACTGATTATGTGGCACAGCTAAGCAGTTGGTGAGCAGCTTTGAGGGGAGTCATGGGGCATAAACTTTTCTACTGATATTTGATTGGCTGTTGGTTTCTACTTTTTTTTTATGTTAGTGACTGTGTTGGGAAACTAAAGGTCTGGTTCTTTTCATGGTCCTTCTCAGATTTTTGCAAGCTGGTGACCTTCTGAAAAAATTGAGAAAATTGCTGTTGAAATAAGCAGGAAGAAGAAAAAAGTGATCATCCATTTTTAGATGTGTTTACAGGCTGTATGACTCAGTGCTGCTTCTGTTAAGAGCAAGTATGTGGTCTTTTTTGGTACTGAGATGCAAACAGAGGCGGCTTGTGGTCTATGCTACTTTCTGTGAATGATAAAGTATTGAAGTAGAGAAGGTCTAACTGTACATTCAAAGTGCTTTGCTTATGGAGTCCTTTCTTCTCAGGTCTGCTTTGGCCAGCCTCTTTAGATTATGTTAGGCATATTTCACTTGTTTAATATTCTACTTATTCAAATATTACACCACGGATTTCTTTGCAACTGGCTGAGAAAATGACAAATGAATTTGATTTACAGGAACTCAGGTCAAACAAGCAAATGCTTCTTTGCTGGCTTGTATTTGGTTGACCATCCCAAGTCGTCCAACCACTGGCATTTCTAGCAACAAAGACAATTCTCTCCTCATAAGCTTTATTTGTATAAATAAGGGCTCTGGGTCTAATGGGAACAGATTCAACAAGAAATAATAGTACGATTCTAAAGGGGAAAAGCAGAATTGAGGGCTTTGCCATTTGAGGAAGCTAGCAAAACATCTCAGCATTTACTGAAGTATTTTAGCAAGGCAGAATTTGGCTCAATTTGTGTCACAGTCAGATCATGAATCAGAGAATGATTTCATTGATTTACCCTACTCTTCAGTCTTTTAATGCCTCCATTGATTAGGCAACTGAGATTGCTATGTGGGAGGAGTATCATGACAGTACAAATGAATGTTCTTTTAAAGTGTAATTAAAAAACACCTCTTGAAGAATTTTTTTTATGTCAAGAATATTAAAATGTTAAATATTAAAATATTAATTCTCAGTTTTGGTTTACTCTTCCTATCCATGCTTACCTAGGTCGATTAAAGGTGGTCCTACAGGTCATGAAGAGTTGTGACATCAGTGGGGTTACCTGGGATCAAACTGGGGACCAATACCAATTCTTGAGATGTCACTGGGAACCTCATAAGAAGGACTTGGGGGATACTTTCAATTCCACATAAGGCTCTGGAGACTTAGAAAGTAAGCCCTGGGGAAGGGCATGTTCAAGCATATACCATGGAGATAGCCTGGGACTTCAAAACAGGGTACAGCTAAGTTCACATCCCACTTACTCAATGGAGTTCATTATTTATCTTCTTCGATTTTGAATTTCCTCATTTGTAAAATGATGATAAAACCATTTAGAGTCATTTACTTGATACAGTTATTGTGAAGAATTAAAAGAGATGGTGTGTATAAAAAGGTTTAGCAGGATACCAGATACATAGAAGTTGCTTAATAAATAACTGTTCCATTCCCTGAAAGGAAGGAGGATGTGGAAGATGGAGGTCAAGTAAGGAAAATGAGTGTTTTCCATCAATCTGTGTGCTTGAAGGTAGAGTTAATGCTGGATTTTCTACTGTTTTTTAATATTTATTAATTTGAGAGAGACAGAGAGAGAAAGAAAGAATGAGCATGAGCAGGGGAGAGGCAAAGAGAGAAGGAAAGAGAGAGAATCCCAAGCAGGCTCTGTGCTACCAGCACAGAGTCCAATGTGGGGCTCGAACTCATGAACCGTGGGATCATGACCTGAGCTGAAATCAAGAGCTGGACGTTTAACCAACTGAGCCCCTCAGGTGCCCTGCTACTGGCTTTTTTAAAGCTCAAGGGAGAAACTTGCTCTAAAGGTACCTAGGGAGACATGAGATGTATCAAAATATAGTCTCAAGAGTAATGCACTTGACCGTGGTTAGAGGTAAAAATTTCAGACAGACTGACAGACTCTAATACCCATTCTACTGCTTTCTAACTGTATGTCTGTTCTAACTGTGTCCCTTTGGGTAAACTATTAAACCTCTCTGGCTGGTTTCCCTGTATGTCAAGTAGTAATAATGATACCTGTGTCCTACGAGGTGCAAGAGACCACTAATTTGCTTGGCCAACCCAAGTCTTTCCTTTTGTGAGACTTGATTCCCTTCCTCTCAAGGAAGGGCTATTGTGGCCATGCTTATACCACATGAGAATGTTCCTTTGCTTGCCACAGAGGAAGAGACCAGGTGGCACTTGATTTAGGAGGACCCAACCCACTGGCTAGGCTGATATAATCAGCCTTTCTCTCCTGGGGGCGAGATGAAGGACATGAGGAAACAATGTGCCTAACATTGTGCCCAGGGAATAATGAGCATTTAGTAGTGTTTAAGCCCCACATAAAGGCAATTTCCTGGCATGTACCCTTTAACTTACAAAATTTCAGTCTACAATAACTATAATGTGGGTAGTTGGGACAAGCCTAATGGGCACTACAGGGGGGACTTTTCCTCAGGGTTTGGAGTGACAGCTCAAACCAAAACAAGTATGGCATTCTGTCTTTATATCCCCTTCATTGCAGAGACATATCTGAATGACGCATATATTTATTCAACAGGTTTTTGGGATTTTTTTCTGGAAAATCCTAACAATTCTCATGCCAGAAATTTTAATGTCATGGTATGAGTGTAGGTAGATTCAGATGTGGGATAGCTTATTTTTAAGAAGTCCAATTGGGAAACTGCAGAGGTGAAATACCATTTCTAACCACGCCTCTTTCTCATATGCACCTCTGAGCCTACAGCATTAGCCTCAGGAATGGCAGTTTCCTTACCCTGTCCTCAAAGGGTTCAGCTCATTAAATTCAGCAAAACTTACTCGGCAAGGATTACATCTCATTTTTCTCATTAAACTAGTACAGACACCGTGGTAGAGAAAAGATAGCGGGTTTTAGCTCCTACAATCTTAAGCATCCAAGAAAGGAAGTTGTCTCCTTAATAAACAATAGACACACAAAGAAATCCTTTCCTATTTTAGTATTAAACTCAACTATAACCCATATGGTGAAGACAGAATTTTTACCCATCTATGCACTTTTCATCTTTTACAGTATTTATTTTCTTTTTTTTCAACTTCTTATGTCATGGAAATGTTACTTCCTTTTTTCTCTTCCATACAAAGCTCAAGGTCAGTTTGATTTGTTTTTCTTTTATTATTTTCATCCTGATTGAGTTTTCTAAGCTGAATGTACAAATGATGTTTTTTCATGATAGAAAATTTGCCTGCTCACACTCCTTCCTTTCTCTCTCTCTCTCTCTCTCTCTCTCTTTCTTAAAACAGTAAGGTTTCTGGAATAATCAAGTGATTAATGCACTTCAGCAATCACCTAAAGTTTTCACACGTGCTGTGCTGAAAGATGGTGCATGGTTTGGGGGACAGCAATAAGGACTCGGCAAAATACGTTCCTCCAGGGCTATGCACTATGTGGTAGAGTCAATTAGGCACAGCACAGCAGGCCCTACATACACTTTCCCTTGATTTACATATATATATGTATGTGTATATGAACGTATACATATATGTACAGAAGTATTTGTGTGTATGTGCACTTGCATAACCTGCAACCAGCAAGGTGTAATTCAAAAAAGGGCAACCAATACAAATGCACAGCTAGGTATGACAGAAGACACATGATTACACAGATTGGATTTAAAAATTACATAAGGTCTCAATTGAGCTACTGAGTAAAAAATTGAGTGAAATGGTGTGATTGCTACTCTGGTGTCTAGGAAGAACAGAGTATGTGGATCGTGTGTTTGGGGCAAATAAAAAGCAGTTAGTGAGAGTTATGCAGTGTAGCTGGCATTCCATGAGACTTGAAGGAATAAAACGCTGTCTGTGGCTAAAGGGGGAACTCTGTTAGAGATATGCCTAATATGAAATATTTGGTAAATACAATAGTGGAATTATATTTTGGGGAAAAAGGGCAGTAAAGAAATTTACATAGTATGTAACTTTTCAGTAGTGGTAAAAATTCTTAGAGAATTGGAAACACAACAGGATACATGATATACTACTATTTCCCTGTAAAAGTGGACCTTTCCAGCCAAGGCAGGTATATTCTGGAGGAGATAACAAGCAAACTTTACAGTTACAGAATTTTTCACTAAGAATACTCAAACCAATGACTAAATATTGAAGATAAGCCTCCTCATAGGATTAAGAAGCTGAAACTAAATTACCACTTTTTCCTATTTGCAAATAATCTTATTTGCAAATTTGTCTCAAGGCAACTAAATGAAAAATAGATATTCTCCTCTCTCAACAATCTCCCTGAAATAAATGCGACAAAAAAAGCCATTGTCTGAGCAAGTCCCATTTCTTAAAGAAAACATCCTGGATTAATTGATAAAAGTACCTATTAGTCCCCATGACACCAATGCTGATGGCATTTGGGGCTTGTCTCTCAGTGTGCAATTTAAATATATATCCATAAAATCCTCGCTAATAATAACTTCTCGTCTGTTAATACTCTCGTCTGTTAATACTGCCTAACCATAAAAATCTCTATTAACAATCTCATGTTTGGTTTGTTAAACCTTACAAAAAATGTTTTCAACACTTAAAACTTGCAAAACACTTTCTAGAGAAAGTGGCAAGTACAAAGATGAACAAAGAGTTCCCTCCCTCAAATATATAACCATGTGAGAGAAACAAATATATACAAATTAAACAGGAAAATAAACATGGTGTGTTGTTGGCAACTTTGCCATGTACTTGATGGCTGTGCCTCAGGGTTTTTCTTTTACTCTGGTGATAAAGAAAATTATCCTCAAGAAGTAGGTTCTGCTTGTGTTACCATTTGAAGTGTGTTTTGCTTAAATTATTTAATAGGAAAATTGTTTTAGGTCACAGGTATGTCTGTGCAACCATTATGACGCTATTATAATAAAGTATGAAATAATATTATTCAACTGATGATCAGATAACTTTGGTTCCTGTAACATTACAGACATGGTAGATGGCAACCACTCCTGATTGGAAATCAAATGTAGATCCTTAATGGCCAAAAAACAAAATAAAACAAAACATGAAGCAAAACCAAACAAACAAAAACAAAAAAAAACCTGTTTAATCTGAAGACAAATAGCTACCAAATAAATTTCCACATTTGACAAAACTTTAAATTCTTCTCAGTAACTATCTGTAAAGTTACCAAGTTGCAAATATCTTAGTTGGAGAAGACACCTCTCTACCATTCATTTACATATCGGAAAGCTTTTTGAAGGTATATGTTCACTAGGGTATAGTGACTGAGATCATCTAAGGGGGATGCAAGTTGGCAGAACAACAGATATGATAATAATGTGGCTAGCTTTTGCTTCTCAGTCTAGAACTCTTCTTGAGAGAAACGGCTATCTCACAGACTCTAAAAACTTTCAAAAATGCCAGAGAGGGCAGGTGGCTTCAGTATAATTTTCCCTGGGTTAAAGGAAACCTCTTTATCCTCCAGCTGCTAATCCTAATACAGCCCTGATACAAAGAAAGATATTTGCTGTTGTTTAGTGAATGTTCATTGAATTAAGGTACTTTATGCACTTTTCCAGGCCAACAACCATCAATCTTTCCTTCCTTCCAATGACAGACTACAGAGAAATGTCTTAAATAAAATACATTCGTTTGGTCTGATCATAAATAATTTCATGATATTATGTCTAAATTCAAGATTAAGACATAAAAACATGGAAGTAGAGCAAAAGAAATACTCGTTTGAAATAACCCATTTATAATTAAAAATCATAGCTCATTCTTTGGTGGGCTCTTGATTTTAGTTCCTACCAAGATGAGTCATGCTAGAAATAGATGAATACTTTTTATTATGTTAGGACCAAAGAATTGTTAGTTTTGAATTGATTAAAACTTTAATCCAAACTTGAGTATTTATAAACAGAATTTCTAGTTTGTAAAAATAAATCAATGTTGACCTTGTCAGAGAGACTCGGAATAAGAACAAAACCATATACAAATAAGAAAGTAGAAACTTACTGTATCCCGTTGCCTGTTATCTTTTCCTGATATTATCAAGAAGTAGTTCCATGTCAATAGTAACAACAAAACCAGTGGTATCATGTAGAGCTCAAAGTTCCAGACAACAAAGAGAAAGAGCTGGAGGAAAAGGAGAGAAAAAAAGATGAGTCAACTCTGACTTTCATTAAATGGACTCGCTTATCCATACTCCACTTCAAAACCATAAAACTAAATGCTTCAGAACGAAAAGATTTATCCTGAAAACAAAGACTTGAGAACTTGTTAGGCATTTTTCTAAAAGCACAACTGACCCCTGGAAAGTTACTGTTAAGATTTTTACTTTGTTTCATTTCTATGAAGGAAAACTGGTATCATTACACTGTCAACAAGGCAATTTTAATTTTTCTCCTCTAGTGAAATTATTGTTAGGTTGGACAAAATAAAGTTAAAAAAAAAAAGGCTGGCAAATGAGCTTCACTACACTGTCAGACACAGCCTCTATCTGCCTTAATGATAAAGAAATCACTATTTAATATCATGGACTTTAAAAAAAATCTCACAATGCAACACACATAATAGACAGATGAAAATACCAAGTCTGCACCAGAGAACCAAAGATCTCACATTATGAATAAAAGCACTGCTACCAAGAAGTGTAAAAAAAAAAAAAAAAAAAGGTTGGCTTAACATTTAGCATTACCATAGAAATCAAACAGCTATTAAAAAAAGAGTAACTTTGTGAAGGGAAATTTTTAAGTATCTATGTCTATTAAGCTTTTAAAGCTACCGACTCTCAAAGTATATAAATTATTTTTGTAATTGTAAGACAAATCTTAGATTAAGAACTCACCTAACCTGGCAAGAGAAGCCATTTGAAGAGCATCAGCATTGCAAAATAACCAGCACTGTGTACTGTTATTTATAAACGTGTTAAAAAGTTCACACACTGCTCAGTACTCAATGTGACACGCCCTACCCCCTGGCCCCCCACCCCCCAACTTCTGTAATCCTGAAGAGATCATCTGAATTCTCTGGATCTGTGGCTCTGGCTGACAAATAAGGCAACATTAAGTCAGATGATTTAGTGAAGGGAGTGAGAGCTGGATTCCATTTCTAATGCTGACTAGTCTCATAACTTTTGGTACCACATGCATCTACCTTTCAGTGGCTGCCCCTGCAAAATGGGGGTGATTAGAGTATCCACCTGAGAGGCTGTGACAATTACATAGTTGAAACGTGTTAAAAAGTTCACACACTGCTCAGTACTCAATAAGTGCTCAAAAACCATTTGTATTATTGCGTAAATGTTTATCAATACCTTCCGAAACTCAGAAAGTTAACTATGGTCGATTAAGGTCCTCAGGTAATACTTATTCTGACTAGTCTCATAACTTTTGGTACCACATGCATCCTCCTTTCAGTGGCTGCCCCTGCAAAATGGGGGTGATTAGAGTATCCACTTGAGAGGCTGTGACAATTACATAGTTGAAACGTGTTAAAAAGTTCACACACTGCTCAGTACTCAATAAGTGCTCAAAAACCATTTGTATTATTGCATAAATGTTTATCAATACCTTCCGAAACTCAGAAAGTTAACTATGGTCGACTAAGGTCCTCAGGTAATACTTATTCTGTTACTGAGAACTGGAAAGTCATCTGCCTGCTAAAATTTAGTGGAACCATAGTAAAAGTGAAAATTTGAGCCAGCTGCTTGGGGTAACACAGACATCTTGCATTCCATAGGCCAGAAGGGCTAGGAGCAATGCCCTAAGAACACTCATGTTAAGCATGACAGCATGGACCATTTGCAGCCTTCTTAATAAACCTCAGCCAAGCCTACAGCTTATTAAGATGGCAAAGAAAATGAACCTTTGTGGAGTGGTAGAGAAATAATGTTTATTTATTTATTTATTTTGAGAGAGTGAGAGAAAGAGAGGGAGAGTGAGTGTGTGTGTGTGGGGGGGGCAGAGAGTGAGGGAGAGAGAATCTCAACCAGGCTTTGCACTGTCAGCAAAGAGCCCCTCGTGGGGCTCAATCCCATGAACCTGGAGATCATGATCTGAGCAGAAACCAAGAGTTGGATACTTAACAGATTGAGCCACCCAGGTGCCCCAAAGTGTTTTCATTTCTAAACACAGGACTATAGACCTGATAACCTTTAACATCCCTTTCCTAGTATTTAAAATGACTTCATGACATTACTGTGCCATCTATATATTTATGTGACATCATATCCTGAAAATTATATATTTTACTGAATTATTAGATATTTATAACCCACACCAATAAATAATGATTTAGTAACCCAAGAAATGAATTTTGGACAGAATTACATGGTAACTGTAGATTCAAGTTCCTGAATAAAAAAAAAAATCTCAAATATATCAATGCATGAGACAGAAGCCTTATCTTTTCTTTCATGAGAAAAGTAGAAGGATCTCCAGAAAAAAAATATTTCTATTTAATTTTTGAAACTTATGCAATATATGTAAAGATGATACAAATTATAATTGATGGTTTTGATTATTCTATTAAAATGTTTTTAAAGATAATTATTTATTCAGGAAATGAATTAAGGCCAATTTGATAGACATGAACACATGTAAAAGGAAAAATTATTTCTGGCTAGGATCCATATTAATTCTTTACACATTTATTTGTAAAATTTAGGCTGTTACTAGAAAATATGCTCTTTAAGGATAAGGATTTTTTCTTTTCGTTCACTGTTCTATCCCCAGAGCATAGAGCAGTGCATGGGCATAGTAGGTGTTCAATAAATATATATTTGCTGAAATAATAAATGCAGACTAGGTTCCCAAGTCTTTTAACAGAAGTCTTAATTATTGTTTAGTAAAAGTACTATACAGCCACTATGTAGCATCAAGTAGCTTCATGAAACTGTATTCATAATTACAACCTGGGGGCACCTGGGTGGCTCAGGCGGTTAAGCATCCTACTTGGGCTGAGGTCATGATCTCGTGGTTGGTGGGTTTGAGCCCCACATGGGGCTCTGTGCTGACAACTCAGAGCCTGGAGCCTGCTTCAGATTCTGT
This sequence comes from Cryptoprocta ferox, assembly GCA_028646485.1. NCBI lineage: Eukaryota > Metazoa > Chordata > Mammalia > Carnivora > Eupleridae > Cryptoprocta > Cryptoprocta ferox. The sequence goes on from CM053572.1 coordinate 66,678,396, forward strand.
GTCTCCTTCTCTCTCTGCCACTCCCCTGCTCATACTGTCTTTCAAAAGTAAATAAATGTAAAAAAAATGTAAAAAAAAGAGTTACAACCTGGGATGCCACTAACCAATTTCTACCTGAGGCACATAAAGATTCTCTATCCATTCTGGCTATGCAGTCATAAACCGTTTTGTGCATTATGGTCTGACCACATTTTTTCCTTTTCGATCTTCCTGGATGTCTGCCTCTTCTGAAGACATTCACTTGACTTGGTGTGTTTTGGCCTCATGGATGGGACTCAGATGATTCCACTGTTAACAACACCAACTGTAATTACTTTAAGTCTATTAAGTGCATATATTCCATCCGGCAATGTCCACTCACTGGTGTTAGAGTTCTGATGTCACCCAGAATAGAAGTATTTGGGATGCCTATGTCTTAGTGTTAGCTGGAGGACAGGTATTGCAGAGAATAAGCTTTCTAGATGGTAACCAAGTAATCAAGACACCCATCATACCTTTTTCTTCTCTAGATTCAATGTTACTAGTTACTTAAAGTACCAGTCACAAGGTATGGTTTCTGGGCACATCTTCATTGTAGGCATAGTCCTCTGACCACATCCAAATCCATACAGCAATAGCTTTCTTAAAATACAGCACTTAGGGGGTGCCTGGGTGGCTCAGTCAATTAAATGTCCGACTTCAGCCCAGGTCATGATCTCTTACGATTTACGAACTCAAGCCCTGCATCAGGCTCTCTACTGTCAGCATAAAACCAGCTTCGGATCCTCTGTCTCCCTCTCTCTCTCTGCCCCTCCCCTGTTTATGCTCTCTCTCCTTCAAAATTAAATAAACATTAAAAAAATACAGTACTCAGAACTGTACATGCCTAATTAATACCTATGATATTTATATGCCCTACCAACATGGGCAACTGAACACAGGATGGGGAAAGAGATTAAAAAAAGGTAGAATTGCATTAGCTTCATGGATCCTGACAGTACAAAAATAATCTTCTCTATTTTGTGTTCCTTAAGAATCTAATAGTTGGATAACGAGGTAAAGAACCTATGCTGTTGACAATATCTTTTTGTTAAAAAATAACAAGGGAGCTCTGAATAAACTCTACATAAAAAGCATTCTTTTTTTCTTTCTCAGTATCTAACTGGAGATTTCAAAAGGTCAAAGACAAAAATAACAAACGTAGATTAACAATAAAAGGTAGTTATTGAATATTTACTATATGCTACAAAATAGTTAATGTTCAAATATATAATATGGTTTCTGGATTCAGATTGCTAGGAATCACTAAGAAAAGAAAAAAAAGCAACCAGTTACTATAGTATTAGTGATGATTTTAATACTTGTTAGCCAGAGAAGATCCTGTAATTAAGAAAGCCCTCAGGGGAGGAAAAGTGCCTTTTAGCTTCTTGTTTCCACACTCAAGCTTCCTCTCCCTGAGGCCTACCTGCACTGAGATTGACCCTCTCCTCTTTTCCTACAAAAAGCCAAGAGAACACTCAAGACCAGGTCCTCAGTGTCCTGCTAGGGCAGTATAAGAAAGATGGCTCAGGGAACCCTCAAGAAAGCCAAGACAATACAGGATCTCTCCGTAGTCCTGACTCCACTTATTCCTAAATTGGAGAGAAAAATGTCAGGTATCATTAACAGGCTAAAATGAGATAGAAAAAAAAATCAAGAAATTATTTTTAAAAATCCCTGACACATTCTCAGAATATAAATACAAACCATAAAAGTTCTAGCATTTATCCTGACCCCTACTTTCAGAACCCAAACTGAACCTGGTCCAACTGCTCACTCATTAATCATCACTAAATAAAATGGTAGTTGTTTTAAGCTACTAATTATGGAGTGGTTTGTTATATAGCAAAAGCTAACTGATACACATTCTTTTTTCCAAGGAGACAATAGTGTATAATAAATATGGTGTGGACCAGAAGACAGAAGAAGTGGTTTTAGTTCCATTTCTGCTATTTGATCACAAGATCTTGAGCAAATCAGTTATTCTTTTATTTGATTACATTATTTATAAAATGGAGATTGTAACAACCTGCCTATTTCATGGTTGGCTGTGGGCAACAACTCATGTCATGGATAAAACACTTTATCACAAAGTACTCAGTAAGTATAAGTATTATCAATTTAATGCTTTTCCTATTTAAAGTTGTTTCTGAAAAATTCAAAGACCTTATGGACTAAAAATCCTCCAAGAATGGTCAAAATCATAATTCCCCTTGAGCAGTTATAGCAGATGGGGGATGTTTCTTAGAGGGATTTGTGTGTGAAAGGTGTTTGCTGGAAGGAAATATGAAGTGTTAAACAGAGGGCTTGTAGTTAAAATTTTTGCTAATAGTTGAAAAAAGAAAAAGCCAGGTCTTTACATAAACTCATTATTTCTAGTAAATGGCATTAGCATACATTACAGATTTTGTCAACTCTAGATTTTGTCAACTCTAAACTCAAAACAATCAGGCTTTTAAATGTTAATCATTTAACAATCTCATACCCCTTGATATAAATGAAACTTGTTCTCAACTATCAGTTTTGTGAATGTCAATTCCTGTCCCTTTTTTTTGCTTTTAAATCCAAATACCTTTTATCTAAATCAATGTTATTTTGCCTCTGATATTAGCATCAACATCACAGAACACAATTACTTGGTGTCTATTTGGGCTAGGCTTTCTTTTTGTTTATTTATTTTTAATTTGGGGCAGACTTCAAAGAAACCTAAATTTTAATCATAAATATTCAGAATTTTTTTTTGAAAATCTCTAACTTATATAAAGGTAAATAATATAATTTATTATCACTTGTGTCTTATATCACATTACATAAAATGAACTTTAGGGAAAAGGTCCTGAGAGGTAGGCTGAGAAGGCAGAAAATATTGTGTTATTTTGCAAATACGTAAACTGAGGCTCAAGTCTGAGACTTGTCTAGGGATACCTGCTGCTGAGATGCAGAGCCAGGTCTTCTGACTCCCAAACCAGTGTGTTGTTTTTCCACAAATGCTCCATTGCCTCTAAGGTAAAGGATTTTATTGAATATTGATGCTCTAATGTTATCACTTATTTATGGACTGATCATTTAACTTGTAGACTTTCTATAGGTCTATTCCTTTCCCTCTCTTGCTCTGGGATAACTACTTTGCATTACTGCAAAGAAATGGAACACCACTTCCTAGGCGTTCTGGTGCAAGGTTTCACATGGCAGAGAGGTCAAAAACTAATGGTCAAAATGAGGTTTGTGGAGCCAATTTCATTCTTCCCCTTTCTCACTATCTTGCATGGCTCTGGATCATTAAGAGTAGGCTATTCACAAGGTTTCTATTAAGTGGGGTTTTCTTCTATCCAAGATGTTTAGAAGAGGTTAGCAAAGTGGCCGTAAAACCAGAGATTAGAATAATGAATGAGCCAATTACATTTTTACAGATTAAAAAAAGCCTTCCTTTTTCACATGAAGGTTAAACAAACAAACAAACAACAACAACAAAACCTCTTTTTACTCAGAAGCTAACTGAAGGTGGGCTAAGGCTTTTCACTCATATTTAATCAAGGCAAGATATATAAAGTAGAAGGAATGATTCAAAATATTAAGATTTTAGAGCAATACCATCTCTTAGGAGATGTAAGACATGCAGGATTTTTCTTTCTTTGAGCCTGGGATCTTGAGAGACCCAGGCAGGACAGGGCCATTCACATCATCCTATCAATTGATGCTCTCATTGAAGTGCACTGGAAGATGCCTGCATTCAATGATCATTCAGCGCAACACATGACAGTTCCCTGGGGGAGCACACTTCAAAAAAATCATTTAAGTTGGAATATTGAATATCCTATTCTTTTGCAAACTACAGTATATTTTAAAAAGAAATCTCATCCAAAATGATTAACACTTCCTACTGTTCAGGAAAAAAGCCTGCCCTTTCAGACTAACAGCTGTGGATCATTAGCTCTCCAGTGATGAGATGTGTTTGATGAGTATTTTTCTTTCTAATTAAGAGATGAGATTCTCTATTTGACTGTCTCTTCAGAAAGAAGTGAAGAAAAAATTCTCTGCCTACATGGAAAGACCCTCTCCTACAAAACAATTAATTATTTCATGGCCCTTTTAGAAAATCCTTTTCCTCCCTAATTTCAATTCATTTTTTTCTCTTAAACTTAACACATTTACACTCAGGCCTTCACAAATATTAACCCATTTTTCACCCAGCGTTTCCTCTCTGATGTTTTCCTGTTTGTTTTATCCTTCAATAATAACTATTTTAGGAAACACAGAATGAGGAAATGTATCAAAAGTACATATATGTTTACCCTAACAGAAAGCATCTGGTGTGGGAATAATCTGATATGAGAGGCGCCTCAAATTAGAAAAATGATAAATTTCTACCATTTGCCTGTTGAGAAACTGGGCAGTACAGTGCTTTAAAACAAAATAAACCACTACTGCCAACAACAACAACTCTAAGGTGCTTAGCAGTATATAAAAAACTGCTTCTGGTAATTAATCCTTAAAATAAACTATTTCACCTCTATCAATAAGACTGTAAAGCAACACCTAAAAATAACAGCTTTTCTTTTTGAAAAAGCCATCAGCAAGGTTATAAAATTCTTGAATTAAAAAAATAGGATTCAAGAGTACAGTAAGAAGCAAATTAAAGAACTCTTGGCAAATTAGTCCCATCAAATGCTTCTTTAAATCCTTTTTAAGCACAGGGAGAGAAAGGAAGGAAGGAAGGGGAGAGCATGAACTTTCAAAAATTTGGGTACTATGCTGCCACATCCCTCTCCCATGGTGCATTTGGAAATATGTGGGGATATTTTTCATTGTCACAGTGGGGTGGGAGCAGGGAAATATTGGCATTTCCTGGGTGATGCCAGGGGTGTGAAACACCCTGAACTACGTTAAAAAGTCCTGCCCAGTGAAAAATTCTCCTGTCCCAAATGCTCCCAGCATGCCTGAGAAACATGGCCAATTCTCTCACATAAACAATAGACCATTCCCAACTCAGCAAAGAAGAAATAGTACGCTTATAAGCAAATGTATACAGAAGAAGTGTAGATAGATTTCCTAGATGATGGCAAGAATTCTGACTTAAGAACTTAGGGGGAGGCAGTAGTATAGAAAAAAACTGCACTCGGTCATTAGCATTTGCTGTAGATTCTTTCTCACCATCGATTAACGTTTAACATTTCTGAAAAAATATGGCTAAAGAAAAACCAGAGGTTAACCCATTCTGCCCATTTACTCTCCCTTGGATTAAGTCAGACTCTGCACATCATCCGTCTTCAGAACTTCATCTTCTGGGAAGGGGGTGGTTTTGCCTTGATTTAAATAGCCAGATGGCATCACCACCTGCTGTAAGGTCTTTATTTCTGGTTGGTTCCACTAAAGCCTTTTGTTCCACCTCCAATGAAAAAGAGAGAAGATAGGCAAAATGAATTCGGTTAATTCCCAGCATAGTGATACTTTTCCAAAGTGATTTTAAAGTAGGAGATGTGGCTCTTTTGAAGAGAGGTTTTGTCTTGTTTCGACTGTTTTCTAAAATAAACAGCAGGGAAATGGTGACAGCCTTAGACCCATTGGATTGCTCCAATTCGTGCAGTTTCCTGGGGTCGTGCCACAGTGATACAAGGAGCGTTATCATGTTCAAAAGAGCCTCATACAGGGGTGTCTGGGTGGCTCAGTAGGTTAAGCATCCAACTCTTGGTTTTAGCTCAGGTCATGATCTCATGGTTTATGAGTTCGAGCCCCACATCTGGCTCCATGCTAACAGTGTGGAGCCTGCTTGACATTCTCTTTCTCCATCTCTCTCTGCTCCTCCCCCGCTCATTCTGTCTCTCTCTAAAATAAACTTTAAAAAATTTTTAAAAAAGAGCCTCATACAGATGCTCATATACAATGGCTTCTCTTCCCTTCTCTCAGCTAGAATGAGAATTGAGATGGCTTCCTCTATTGCTTTCTTTGTGAGTAGTTTCACCCAGATACCAAACTGCCAAGACAATTGGTTTGTTTTGTTGTGTTGTACTTAGGTGAGCTTGTGTGTGTGTGTGTGTGTGTGTGTGTGTGTGCGTGTGCGCATGCATCTATGTTTGTGTTTTGTGAGTTTAGAGAAAAATATCAAGCACTTTACTAAATGATCCCTTGTATTGACTTGGCAAAATATGTCAAGAGAACCATCTATCTCTTTTCTGGTGACAGGAGGAATATAAGGTTAGGGGTGAAAAAAAAAAGACTAACTGGTTAATGTGTTAGTAAAGCTTTGAATTGAATGTATATTATATACCATAACTTAGGTCATTATTTGCTTATAGGTTGAAAAGTCATTGTTTATTCAGATTTATTTAGACTACTTATAAATACAGTTCAGTAAGTTCTAATTGTTTACTTTGTGAAATCGTGCACTGGGTTTTTGAAGTTGCTTCCTGAAACTTGAAGTCCACAATCTTAGTACACCCAAGCCTTTTGAAAAGCGTAGCCTGACTCCGTCTATTAACCACATGTGACAACTAGATAGAACTCATTTGAAGGTGTCTTACATACGACTCATGGAAACAGCTACAGAAGGATCTCCAAGGCAAAATGGACCAAAACAACTTCAAAGATGGTGCTATCAACTAATCATAGCATAATACACACTACTTGCATTGATGGAGATATTTTATCGATAGAACCTCCCAGCCAGGAGGCTTGGGAAGTTATTTATTTATTTAGATTTTGTTTTCTGTTTCAGCTTACAACTTGTACTGATATTTCATGTCACTTTTATCAAAGTGAGAGATGAAAGGCTCTGGCTTTGCTTTGAGAACACTGACAACTCCAAAATGTAAAGCCCAAAGTATGTCCAATGTGAGCATCACATCAACCACACGTGAATAACTGATAAGAAATCCCTGCAATGTTCTGAGTCTAATGTTAATAAAAGTTAGGATGTAGACTGAAAGTGACAAATGCTTTTAGATGCCTGGTGAATGTTGATTCTCTGAGGTCTCTTTCATTAGGAATTAGTACATTACCCAGTAGTTTGTAATGCCTACCATAGTACCGAATACAGTTATGTTTTTCATTTTAATAGCTTTATTATTCACAGAAGTTCTGCTCATTTGAAATCAGGCTGCATGCAAAGTCATTCTTGCAGATTACACAGATCAACACGTATCAAGGGAAACTGCTTTAAAAATACTTAAAGAGTATACAAAGAAACATGGAAAAATGTGTTAAGGTTGTTACATTCATTGAAATTTTTCTTTCTCTAGTATCTCTTTTCTCAAGGCTTCAGCTGGTTCTGGAAGGACCCATGACTATCTTGCTAGTATAGGTCAAGAATATTCCATGCTTTCATTAAAAAAAGTACTTTAATGTTGATTCTTGGTTTTTGTTTTTTATTTATGCCTCCAGTGCCAATGAAAAAAGCATATTTTTTCCTTGATACTCAAGTCATTATGTAAATATGTTCTGATGTCCCTTCCTTTTAATTCCCAAACTATTACTAACAAAATTATTGGATTAAATGTTTAAATAATATTATTTGGGGATATTCTCATACAAATACGCCATTTAAAAATATATTTCTATATATTTTCTAAACAATATTTTTTGGGAGTATTGTCATACACACATGCCATTTATGTATATTTTCTAGGCTTTAGAGATGCTGTAAAAGTTTGTTAAGGCTTATTGAAGATCATCATCTTTTACATGTTTTAAGAAATGAATCTGTTACCATTACTATTTTTGAAGTAAGTTCTTGATCAACTCCCTTCTTTGTGTGTGTAAATGCTGTAAGTAGACTTACAAATCTGATACCAATGTTTGCTGATGTACAAAATGTAAAATTTTCCCTAAGCTTGAAATCTGGCTTTAAAGCTATCTCCATCATGAACAGGTACAATATTTAGGGCAACAGCTGGCACTTCAGTTGCTCATGGGGGGAAACTCCCTCTGTTCTATATACTGTGCCAGAAAATAGGATCCTCAGCCAAACACATGTTAGTAAAGTCTGTGATACAAGTGACTTTAAAAATTAGTACTGTAGTCTTTATACTCCCCATTCTATGTCACTGAATAGGAATGCCTTTAAAAAAGCAGATGATCCATTACGGTGACTGCTTTTTGATGCAGTAGCTGATATGTCGAGAGCTGTACCCCACCAAATTGTGGGATGTTGGGTCCCATTCTGATTCATTTCCACTCAGATTATCTCTCAGACTTATTCAACTGATCATGAATATCTTGCCTGGGCTATTGATTTCTGATTTTTTCTTTTTACTCCTTCATGATATAAACATAGTGGTTACTGTTGGTTATTCTTTGTCCAGGTTTAATATCTTCATTTCAACCTTAAAATTGCAGAGCCCGAGTCAGAAGGTGTATTTTAAACGTTCACCTTTATAAATATATTTAAGACCTAATAATATCATATATTTCAGCTATCTTGCCAGCTTCTGAAACTTCATCTCCCATTCTGTCTTATAATTTTCTAATTTTCTCCTTCACTGGTCTCATTCCCCCCAATCCCTCTGTTCTGGAAAAACTTCAAGAGTTATGTTTAGCAGCTCTAGCTATGTCTGAACATTTCTCTTTGCAATTCAAATAATCATCTTGGGCTGATTTTAACAGCCTTCTTTACTCCATTCCATCTTTTAGCCTTGCTGTGTAATGTTTACTGATGAATGTCTTTCTCCCGTTTCTTAACAGATCTAAGTGGTGTAGTTACTGCACGGGAAGCCTAGAGGTTTGAACACTAAGTAGACATTTCTCTTGGCTATTTTCCATACCTCCAAACATTCTCTTAAATGCAACAGGGCTTGTGTTTCAATGGTAACAGAAGTTATCAGAGAACACTAGTTTAGACAGCAAGCAAGCTGAACTCCAACTGTTCCAACAGCCTGACTTTTACAGTAAAAGGAAAGGCCCTGGGCCAAGACCACTGAGATGAGCAGGTATTTTTAGTTCACTTGTAGGCCAGCTCTAATGTAATTCTGAAATGTTTTCTTCAAACCAAACCCAACTTTTTCAGGGCTGTCCAAATCTGTTTTCTTTTATAGCAAGTACAAATTCTTGGAGCAAGGGAAGCATGCGTATCATTTGCAATGCTGCTGCATGTCTATGGTGTTGATGCCCGATGGCTCAAATTAGTCCGCCAAGCAGATGAGCGCATTGTAATTAGCTCTTGTCAAACTGTTAGAAATACAAAAACCATTTCCACTGTAATAAAAATTATGAAAAAGAAAAATCTCTCATATCATTTTCAGCCAAAATAGTTCCTGAAATGTCTGGTAGCTTAGGATTCCAGAGTTCTAAAAGAAGGCCATTTCATTTTCAGAAAAGCTTTCACTTCATTGACATGGAGATGCTGACATGTATTATCCTTTGGGCGTTTTTGTTGTTGTATTTGATTGCCCGTAAAACCTCATTTCTAAAAATAATCTGTTGGGAGTGGACACATTTTGTTGAGCCACATGGTACTGATGTAGGATTCTCAACATTATACTTCTTCAAGTATTTTTTTTAATCAAGGTTTTCTGACTTTTTCTATCAGCATGTTATCACTTTCAGTTTTCTTGATTAAATATTGCATTCTCTTTAAACAAAAAAGGACAATAAGGAGGCATGATCACAGCTTCAGACAGGATAAATCTGATGTTAAACTCCCCTGTGATGATCATCATTTCTTGTGTGGACAGTTTACTTGGATATTGTGACAGTGACTCAAAGACTACCTTGCTCAATATTCAAATTATTCACAAGCTTCGGGAAGGTTCTTGAACTCTCTGGAATTTAATGTCGTCTCAAAGAAAAATATGAGCTATTAATAGGTGGTTATTTCTAAAAGTAAATTTATTTATTTATTTAAAAAATTTTTAAGGTTTATTTAATTTTGAGAGAGAGAGAGAGAAAGAGAGAGAGGGAGTGAGTGAGCAGGAGTTGGGGGAGGCCAAAGAGAAAGGCAGACACAGAATCTGAAGCAGGCTCCAGGCTCTGAGCTGTCAGCACAGAGCCCTATGTGTGGCTTGAACCCACAAATCATGAGATCATGACCTGAGCCAAAATAGGATGCTTAACCGATTGAGTCACACAGGTACCCCCCAAAAGTAAATTTAAATATTAACCAGAAGATAAATCAGTTTGGAATTAGGTCAGATACACCAAAAAAGTATCTACTTCTACTTGCCTTCAGAACTTTCCCAAAAGTATCTTTAAGTGTACTTGTGGAAATTAGCAGGATGCTATAAATGAATTTATCTATAAAATAAAATTACCCTATACAAAACTTAATACAAAATGATCATAGAGCTGAAACTATAAGACTTACAGAAGAAAGCATAGGAGAAAACAATTATGGCTTTAGGCTAGGCAAAGAACTTTAAAAATGTATTTTTTAATGTTTCTTTTTTGAGAAGAGAAAGAGAAACAGAGCATGAGTTGGGGAGAGTTAGAAAGATTAGAGAGACACAGAATCTGAAGCAGGCTCCAGGCTCTGAGCTGTCAGCATAAAGCCCAATGCAGGGCTCAAACTCATGACCATGAGATCATGACCCGAGCTGAAGTCGGCTGTTCAACCAACTGACCACCCAGGCATCCTAGGCTAGGTAAAGAATTTACAGATAGAACACCAAAAGGATGATCTAACTATGTATTTTAAATTAGATCTCATTAAAGTTAAAAGCTTTTGTGCTTCAAAAGACACTATTAAGAAAATGAAAGACAAGCCACACACTGGGAAAAAATAATTGCAAATCATGTATCTGAAAAAGGACTTGTATCCAGTGTATATAAAGAACACTTAAAAATAATACAAAGACAAAAACCCAATTTTAAAATAGGCAAAAGATTTGAACAGCCATTTTATCAAAGAAAACGTATGAATGGCTAATAAGCATATGAAAAGATGCACAACATCATTAGTCACTAGGGAAACATAAACTGCAAGGCAATGCTGCTTCATACATACTAGAGTGGTTATAATCAAGGGAAAGAGTACTGAACGGTCAAGATATAGAGAAATTGGAACTCTCCTAAAATGCTGATGAGGATGTAAGATGGTGTCATCACTGGTAGTTTCTAAAAAAGGTAAACAAATCTCAACTTAACGTATGAATCAACACTTCCACTCCTAGTTATCACCTAAAATAAATGAAAACATTTGCCCACATAAAGCCTTGTATATGAATGCTTATTTATAGCAGTATTATTCACAATACACCTCCCAAATGGAAACACCCCAATTGTTTATCACATGGTGAGTGGAAAGTAAAACGTGTTATATCCATACATTGGAATACTACAACAATAAAAAGACACTACTGACACATCCTGTGTCATGGACTCAGAATCATTATGCTAAATGAAACAAGTCAGACATACAAAACTACTTTTGCACCATTCCATTTATGTGAAATGTCCAGAAAAAGCAAATCACTCAAGATAGAAAACAGACTAGTGGCTGCTACGGACTGGAGTGGGAACAAGGAGTGATTATAACTGGCAAGCAGGATCTTTTTGGGATGATGGCTGTACAACTCTGTAAATGTACTAAAAATCAGTGAATTACACATTTAAATTGGTGAATTTTATGGTATATAAATTACAGTTTAGTACAGTTGGGATAAAATTAAAAATTAAAACTTCTGCAGGGTAAATTCTGAAACAAAGAACTGAGAAAACCTGGGCTAAGGCAATGAATGATCATAGATCTCATATGTATCTTTTACTCTCAAAATATTCAAAATGCTACTTCTTGACACTACCTACATTAAGATTCTTTGGACAGCTGTTGCTCCTTTGAGTTCAGAGAAGTTCGCAAAGACTATTAAAAAATAGTTAAACACCAACATCAATCATTGTTAATTAGAACTGGCAACACAAGGTCCCAGAGGCAGGCAATGAAAATGATAATAAAATACTACCACCCTAAGGTGAGACTATTATGTCATTAATTCTAAATTTCCATGAAAAATATGATCAATTTGGGGAAAGAAAATGTTGAATTCCTTACCCTGTAAATAAGAGCTAGCTGACAGAATGGAAAAAAAAGGATTTTAAGGAAAACTTAGAGAGGAAATGAAAAATATTGGAAAAGGAAGGAAGGAGAGTGGAGGGCAACAGGCTGAAAAAAATAAGTTGAATGAAGCAAAACAGAAGCAAATCTTAGTACAGGAGAATGAGGACAGAGTAGGCAAGGTCAGCTTCCCTACCCAGAAGAAAAGACTGCTGCATAAATAGGACAGTGTTTTCTACTTTATAATTGTGCTGGGAAGCTCTTTAAATTTGGGCCTAGAGGTTGTCGTGTGGATTCCTCAGTGATCTCTACTGCCAAGTTACCTAGGGTACCACCTATTAGGAAATAAAACTTCTCACCACCTCCTCCCGCCATCCATCCACCAAAATGGCAGGAAATTGTTAAGAGGCATTTGTTTTATCTTTTTGGTCAGCAATAGTCAGCAGCTCCCTTTGGTTGGTTGGGTTTGTTTTTCTCAGTATATTACATCAAGAAAATAGAAATGAAAACTGCTGAACGCAGCAGGAAAAGTGAAATAAATCTGAAAACTGCTTCCAACTGTTTTTATTTGAGCACTTCTAAAACTCTAGGAAAATCCTCTATCTTCCTAAACCACTGCATACTTTTCTTAAAAAAATTTTTTTTCCACTGGGAAGCTTAATACATGTGTTTGTAAGTTAACTAAATTATATCAAGCATGGAAAAGCAGGTGAGCCCTGGCAGATTTCCCATTGTTTTTACTGCCATTTTCTCCATCTATCAATTGCTGCAATCTAAACTGGCTCCCTGTTCTACTGTCAGTGCCACTGAGCGATTCTATCTCCCAGGGCGACAGGTGTGGCTTTGTCCTCTAAGTGAACGACCCTGGGCAGAATCCAGCTCACCTTTCAGAGGTTCACTGTTGTGACAACATTGCCTCTCTTTCATTTACGTCGTTGCCTTTCAGACATGTTTGACCATTCTTCTGTCTAGAAGTGTTCATCACGTTTTCTGCTCTAATAAAGACATCGACTCAGAGGCAACTCTGGATTCAGTGTTTACTAGTGAATAAAGACAGTGCAACATGTTTCTCTTTTCTAGCCGGGGCTTGATCTTGAGAAGGCAGGGAGAGAGAGGTGTATGGCTTCTAAATAGCAACTAGAAAAGAGCACCTCATTGCAAATTAGAGCAATAGGATTGGGCTGGTGTCAAAGAGAGGGTAATAAAATTACTAAAAACAAAATACGTATCTCATCAACTATTGTGGGATCCTCTGGATTGTTTATAGCTGTGTTTCTCTCTTCTTTATGCCTAGTCTATACGAAACAAAGGGTAACTGGCCTACAGATAGAGAGGCAGAACCTAGAAAGGAACACAGTGAAAAGATTAAAAAGAGCTGAAAATGTGTTCTAAGATTTCTCCTTTATGACAATTTAGCCTTTTTTTTTTTTTGAGAAACTTTATGGATAATGAGAGCCCCAAAGCAGCTGCAACATTTTAGTATTCAGAGTAAAGTAGTTTATGTATAAATAAATTTACCAAGTGTATGTCTGGATATAACATAAGATGCATGTATATAAATTTATATTGTATCTATATCCATACTTTTATTTATTCAACCCATGGGAAGTGTGTATCCATAATTATTAAGTAATTATTTATAGGTCCTTCCCCCTCTGCAACTGTAGAATGGAAATATCAGTTATAATGTGAAAGTTCATTAAATGCTGTTAATGATATAGTTTATCTCACTTCTTAGGAAATAATTTTACATGGGATTAATATTATACTATTAATATATTTAAGAAATTTTATTAGTTTGAAACCTCAATAGGAACTGAAAATGAAGTCAGCTTTAAATAATTTTAATTAAGTAAAATTATTTCCATGGAGGAATAATTGTATCTAAGCAGTTCTATGCCCCAAGAGACCATTTAACTTCTTTCACTTTTATAATTAATTATTTTTATTCCCATACTGCAGATAGGAAAATTGAGTAGAGGGCGAAGCAAGCATTTTCTGACATGTCTAATAGCCACAATTTTTAAACTCTACTTCACAATCTTATTTCCAGAAACAAGATGGTAAAGTTTGACAGGATTTTAAGATAATTTTTGTAGCCTCTCTTCCAGATCATATGAAAAGATATATTTTTAAAGCTTGTGAAATGTAGAAGAATATTTCTATATTATGTGACTTAACTGCATCACTTTATTAATCTGCCCTAAGAAGTTCTCCCTCCCCATTTTAAGATCCCTTTTAAAGACCATGTTAAAGATAAAAGATGTCAAAGATAAGAAATGTACTTGATAACCAGTACTGAAAACCTGTAACAGAGAAATCTTACACCTTGCTGAAAACCTCTTATCTTCTCTCACCTTCAAGACTCACCCAATGCCTTGGCACAGCTAAAATATGTCTGGCCTACCATACAGAAGTGGTTGAAATTTGTTACATCACAACCTTTCAACCTTTCAATTCCATCAGCTTTTTGACAATTATGAGGGTGTTAGTGCCTGATGAACTGGTTACCTAAAATACTATAGTGATCTCTCTTCTAGGTCTCTTTTCTAGGGAAATCTTGCTTTCACTGTTGATTCTTTTGTCATACCTCCACTTCAATCTTAGGCAAGTTCTAAGTGGGAGGAGTCTGACTTGATCTGCAACAAAAGACAGTGAGTAGAGGGAGGCAGGGTAAGAGGGTGCTATGCCCCGCCAAAAAGCAGCTAATCAGCTTATTATTTATGTATGGTAGCTCCTCTTCTCATAAATGATTAAACAATATGATGATTAATGCCTTTATTAGTAACTGTTGGCCCATTCACTATCAATGTATGATTGACATCCCTTGTCTCTTTATTCAGCACTCTGAATTTCCTTGTGGAAATCCTCCACCACCACCAGTTCATAGTTTCTGATGGAGCACAACTTGCCTCTGACTGCAGCTGTGCACTTGAACTAGACCTGGTCAATGAGAGCAGTATCAGCTCCCGGTCATAGTAGCACACACAAGGGTGGGCCAATCAGAACAAGTGAGACACAACTCTGAGTCTTTGGACCTAATGAAAAAGAAAATCTCTTCTTTCCTGGCCAAAAGCTACACGACTGTAAACCTGGGAGTGTTAACTGACATCTAAGGGACATCTTGCTTGGGATCAATGTTGGCACAAATGAAAACCAAGGCAAGAAACAGCAAGAAACTGAGTTCTGATTCAATCACGTGTGCCCCCAGATCCAGACATGTCTCAAAGTATAATTTGGCTTTCCACACATACACATATAAAAGAAGGTAAAGAGGACAATTCAAACACTTCAATGTACTTCTTATAGATTTTGAAAAGTTGAGAATTCATCCACCACTGCTGGTACCCACCATACTAACTTAATTTGAGTCTCTAGCAGTGGGGTCCTGGGGAATCTTTAATTTTAACTATTTCTTCAGTATTTCTAGTGTTCCACTAATTTAGGGAACTATAATGGGCATTTATCAAACGTTCTCACTCTTTTTCTAACACCAACAACAGGCCAGGTGAAATTCACATAATGCCCCAAAGTCTTCCCAGAAAAGACTTTAAAATAGATAAAATAGGCTGTGGGCCACAGTTATTCTGGAAGCTATAATGCCACCGCTTTTCTTCTTCTCCAGTCAAGAAAGAGAAGAGATTGCAATTATGCGGGAGATACTTTAATAAAAGGAGGTCTCTGTTCTTCCTTCCCAATAGCCTCCTGGTTAATTAAAAGAGTTTCTAATCCCTCTGTGTTCTAGAAAATGTGGGGATTACTTCCCTGGTAATTGTTTGATTAGGAAAGTAGGATGAGCAGACAAAATGTAATTTGAAATTCAAGACCCAAATTCAATTTTTTTCATTGTCTTAGTAAATTCAGGTAACTCACATTGAAGGAACTAAGTTTGTCTGTTAGATCTTATACTTCAGGGCAAAGAATCATTTTGGGGACATAATTTCCTGAGGTATAAATGGAGTGGGATCTCAACCCCAGTTGATGAAGCAAGAGAAATTATTCCGAATTTACTTTCCTGTGTTTCCAATTGGCTTCCAGCAACACTCTTCACATAGTGCCATTGTTCAGAGAAGCTGAGACAAATAAAATGTTCAGAAAAGATTCCTTGCCTTCACATCTGTTTAATGGTGGTTTCCAGCCCTGCACATTTGTTCACCCATGTCAACTCTAAGGGTAGGCAATAGGTCTAGTGTGGCCAACCCACTAAAAAGTAGTGATTATTTTTTTTACAGTTATCAACCTTGTTATTAAATATTCAGGGCTAGTTTTCCCCTTAATAATTTGCAATTCAACTTTCACAGGCCAAAATTTTGCCCAAGGAGCAGTAGGCTTCTAGGCATAGCACTGTACCACTGACTACTGCACCTTTTAAGCAGTTGGCCTCAAACGCTATGCTTTCAAATAGTTCATTCTGAGACCTCTCAAAATGGATGAGAATTCACTATGAACAAACTACATGAGGTTCTCTGGGTCTCCAGCCATTAACGATCCTACAGAACCTCTCCCACTGTATCATCTCGAGATGGGTTTTATGGGCAAGCTGTCTTGAAGGATAGGAATTCCACTGAGATGATATGGGATATGTTCTTTCCACATGTACGACAGCCTGCATCTCCTTTTAAAAGTGTACCTTAATGACCTGTTATCACTTTGGACTGAGCTGTACACAGAGCAAGAACAGAAGAGAGAAAAAAGAGTACATTCCTAATGTACTGATGTCATAGCTTTATTGTCACAAAATAGATGAGAGCTTAAGAAACAATCTACTATTTAATTAGTATTAAAAACAGTGTTAAGATTAAACATCTTAAAGCCCAAATAATTACTTTTGGTAGATGCTGTTACACTTAACTTGCTTACAAAGCTAACCACTCTGAACAGGATTTTGTCACCTACGGGTGGCAGGTTTTGTTGGAGGACTCACAGGAAGTTGTAAGGTTAGCGATGCTGTAAGTGTTCTAATGGGACCTTGCTTATGCCTAAGGCGGTGGGCGTTTCACAGCACTCTAACATTTTTGCAGGCTAAAATAATCAGTCATGCTCTTTGGCATCGGATTTTGAGGTTTGTGAGAAAAATCTTGTCCCATTCTCAGTCCATGTCCATGTGGAGGCGAGGTGGCATTTTACAGACGTATGTTTTGGTTAGGCTTCTCAACTTTTAAAAGAGTTGTCAACTATATTCCCATCTCAGCCGAGGCTTAAAGCATGGTCTGTCCCTAATTGGCAACAGAATATTTGCACTCCAAGTACTTGTCAAAAGAGGATAACGCTGAATGCTTGCTGCCCAGTGCCTATCAAAAATCAGTCATGAGAAATTGTATTTATGGAAGGTTGCCTGAAGGACATGCATTCCCGTTTAGATCTTCTAAATTTTATTTTTGGATTTAGCCAAACCATTTGAAAGTAACATACATAAACCCCATGGTTATGCCACCTCTAAATAATAGTTATCATCTGTGGTCACGTGCCTAGCACGAAGTTAGGCGCTTTTCATGCATTAGCAGTAATCTTTAAAATAATTGTGCAAAGTCAGGGTCAAGAACTGTTTTCCAGGGGAAGAAACAACCTCAGCACCATCAAACCACTTGCTCAAGACCACCCAGCAAGGAAATGGCAGAGTCACAATTCAAACCAAAGTCTGTCTGGCTCCGAATTTCATGCCTGGTGGAGCTAGAGCTGCTTTTACTGAATTGCATTCTGGTGTTACAGCAGCCTCTATTGAGGGAAATTAGAAGAGAATTCTATGATGCACAGAATTGTATTGAACTCTGGAGATTTGGTTCAACTTTATGGAGGCCCTTGAGAAAGCATTTCTGAGATCTTAATACTGGATATAATTGGGTTTTTACTGAGCAACTAATAGGCTTAATATAAAAATATTAAGAAGATTATGAATCATGATAGTGTTTCCCTTCATCTACTTTCTGGGAAGTCGAGATCCCAAGTTTTGATCTTCCTCTGTCCAGTACTTGAGCTATGCATTTTATGTGCCATCTTCACCCCTAGTATCTTATTTACCCTCCCAATAAATTATGCTCGCAAACCAAGATTTTTACCATATTTTCTTTTTAGTCCTATAGCAATTGTGAATTAGGTTTTATTACTAGCCCCATTTTACAAAGGAGAAAAATGAGGCTCAGAGAGGCTGAATAAAATGCCCAAGGTCACACGTACAGACAGATTTCTGGCCGACTCCAGAATGTGAACACCTAACTATAGATCTCTTTAGCTTCACATCTTGGTGAGTTAAGGGAAACAGATGGAAACAGTATGATGAGAATAAAAGGAGATTTAGGGGAAAGCAAATAGGAAAGGTGGGGAAGAGAGTCCCTGAAGGGAAGAAAAAGGAATAAGGAAAAAAAGAGGAGAGCAAAATAAGGTAGAGAAGAGAAAGAACACAGGACAGATGGAGTATGTTCACAATTCTGCCTCCCAAGTATGTAATTGTATGAACTCTCAAAAGGACGTTTTTGTTAAGTGCCAGCCCCAAGTATGATCAACACACAAACACCAACTCCTCACTATAAGCTTCTGTACCTCTTCCTGTTTGCACCACTCCTTCACACAAAGGGTCTGCTCTTCTTTATTGCATTGATCCTGTTTTCTGTTTCTGCACTCAACCCAAGTAGATCCTACCACCAGTTGGAAAATGGGGCCACTCTGCTCCCAGCACATGATGTAGCCTAGGCAGCATTCAAGAGAGATTTCATGGTGTTCGTTTACCAAAAAAAAAAAAAAAAAAAAAGCCTGTTTTTTCTCACTCTAAATAAATCCCTCTCTATTATCATCCATGGAGGTAATCAAAAAGATGACTTAAGCATACAAATGAACAAAACCCAAACCAAACTCCTTTGCTTTTCTGACCCCAGGCCAAGAAATCATCCCCTTTTGGTTTCTTTCCACAGCTAGGGACAGGAAAGGTGACTGGAGTGGGGATGAGGGCGGGAGAGACACTTCTGAGAAGCACAGCTATTTACATGGACTTCTATATATTACAATAAGTTTGAATTTGAATTTATAATTAACTTTCCAAAACACTTTAAAAGTAGCCCTTGCTGTATTAGAAAATAGCTTCCCTGTTTTTACTTTCAAATTTAAGATTTATTTTTAAAATGAAAGGTTTCCCGCCTCCCCTCCCCCCCTCCCCCCCGGAAATTTGAAAGGAACTGCTATGCATTACAAAATGATAGGAGTTTTATAAGTTTCTATTGGAACTGGCTAGATGTCTGTGATTTTATCAGCTGGAAAATATCTTTAAAATTTATTATCTGTCATACTGATCATCTTTGAAAAAATGAATGAGGCTATGTAATTGTTGATTTCTGTACATCCAGTTCGGATGCAACATTGCAAACAGGAGAATTTGAGTTTATTTTCTAGATCAAATTCTGTGTTGGATTAGGGTCATTCCTCAACGAGGAAGTCTATGTTTAGGGGGTGAAGATGTTTTGTGTTTCTACATGGAAACACTATTTCAGAGTCACACTCTGGGCATCTCTCTGTAGTCTTTCCTCCTTTTGTGGCAGAGATTTCTAAACACAGAGAACTTGGGTCATTTTTAAAGTTGCCTTGACTCTTCTTCAACTGGGATGAGCTATAAAATGGTGAAGCAAGCATTGGGTTTGCTCCCAGGTGTAGCCCCAAATCCACCACCCATGAAGGGGGCCATGAAGTACACTACTGCACAGCGATCAGCCAAGATTATTCTGAAGATAACATGTGTGAACGGGCTTTGTAAATGGTAAAACATGAACAAATTAAAGATAATTAGATCCAGATCCTGGGCCATATCTAGGTATAAATAAAACAAAGACTCTGGAGTTTCATTCCACTGTCAATTAGCTAACATTTATTGAGAGCTGTTAGATTATGCCAGAACACACTATGCCATAGACAACTTTTTTTAAAATTCTTTTAGTGTTTATTTAATTTCAGAGGAGAGAGAGAGAGAGAGAGAGAGAGAGACACGGGGGGAGAAAGAGAGAGAGAACACATGTGGGGGAGGGGCAGAGGGAGAGAGAGGGAGACACACGGGGGGGGGGAGAAGGAAAGAGAGAGAGAACACGTATGGGGGAGGGGCAGATGGAGAGAGAGAATCCCAAGCAGTCTCTGCACTGACCCCTACATGGGGCCCAATCTCAGAAACTGGAAGATCATGACCCCAGCTGAAATCAAAAGTCAGATTCTTAACCAACTGAGCCACCCAGGGGCCCCTGTAGACTTCTTTAAAGAGGAGGCTACTGAAGTGCAGGGTCACATTAAGAGCTCAGCACCAGTATTAGTAAAATCACCTTGCCACTAGACTGCAGACAGAGAATTAAGCTGATACATGGGAAGGCTAAGAAAAATCCTACACTACTATATGATTACAGGATAACATAGTTCAGAGTTTATGACATTAAACCAAGGATATTCTGAACAGGACAAAAATGGGTCTCCATATTATTTTCCAGTTAATTCCATTTTCTATCACTAGATACTCAGGAAGAACCTCTGAGCCACTGCTGTGTGCTTCCAACAAATCACAAAACGTTTGTCTTTTGTAACCATACACAAAAATATGCTTACTGAGGCTTTTTATGACATCCTTGTTTAATTTTTACACTCTCAAATTTAATGCCAAAAGTGATCTTTGAATGTCCTTTATGGATACACTGAAATTGTTCTTCATAGCTGATAGACACCTGACATTTTAGCCACTGTCTATCGTACTTGGGAACAAATTGCATACATGAGGAAGGACTCCCATCTTGTCTATGGGATTTGTTTTTAGGAGTCAAAGATGCTTAAAATAAGAATCCTTTATGGAATGTGATTACTGTAAGCTTTAAGGAGTTCAAATTAAACTTAAGATGTTTAAGAGGGTAAATGTCCACAAGAATTTCATGGGATGGATATATACGTTTTCTGGTGGCAAATATAGAGGTATTCTGTTATTTCAAACAATAAAAAAAGATGAGAAGAACTTGATTAATGTCAATAATATTTAGGCTAGAGAGAAGGGGAAGAGCAAAGTTTTAGATAACAAATACTTTGGAATTTTTTTACCGATCAAGTAGCAACCTAGGACAGGGTCTTTAATGAGCCTACTGACGTTTGATTTGGGTGTTAAAATATTTCTAAATACTAGGGCACTCCCAAGGTTTCTGCAGTTTCCACTTTAAATTCATGATTCAACCACTGCTTTAGGATAAGACAAGGTCTCCAACTCTTTATGCAAATGTTTGGGAGTCATTTTATAATGGAGTCCCTCCTCATGTATGCAATTTGTTCCCAACTAGATTAAGAGAAGATACAATGAAAAGCTGCTTACATTGCCAAAGGAGTGAGAAAAGTTGTCCAATTCTCCCTCTATTTTCTTCAGTGTAGAAGAAGACAGTTCGCAAATCACCACCATCACCACACACTCACAAGACAGAGCCATTTCTTCCCCGGCTTTCCAGGCTTAATTTCTACCTAAGGTTATTTTTGCTGGAGAAATATACCAGTGATTTCTTTGATCGACAGCTAAAACATTTAGATCTCTCTCTATAAAATGCTTTAAAAAAGTGCATTTGTCTTCTTTGACTCTCAGTCCACAATTTATCCTTTGACTTCTTCCCTTAGTCATTTTGACACAGGTTCTCCTCTCTTGCTCTCGGCTATCTGTGCGTGTGCACACACACACACACACACACACACACACACGTGCGCACACAACCCTTCAGAATGACTTTATGACAAGTGGTCTGATTCCAAACACTACCTTAAATTTCAGCTGCCCTGTTGGCTCCTATACTTACAAAGTCTGGATTTACTGTGGGCCCTTGTAGTGCTATTTTTGACACATCATTAAGCTCCCTTTTCATTGGGAGCCTAAGGGCATATTCAGGCTCACTGTGAAGAGCTAGCCTAAATAACGGTTAAAACACGTGTCATGAGCTGCAAGGGGCTTGTTTGCCAGCAGGGCAAACAGTTCACTGCAGCTCAAGCAATACCCTACAACAGGGTGGGTAGAGATAATGAGATAACCACACACCACAAGTGAGTTGTTCATCTTTGTCTTCAAGCATCTAAGAACACAGTTATCTCAGTAGGCTGGTGCACCCCGGGGAGTTATAAATATCTTTCAGAAGGTAAAGAAAAACTGTCAAAGAAAACACACCTGAAAAATGTAAGCAAAATAAGAGTTGTGAACAATCTTCTAAAGCAAAATTTCAGCTATATGAGAACTTACTGAATCAGGCCAATTAGTTCTCTGTGCTCTTTTTTTTTTTTTTGCAATGTTTTATTTTAATTGTATGCAGATTTATTCTAATGTTATGATGCTAATCAAGCATTGTAGCTATAATAAAATAAAGGCAGTGTCAACACCTCATCAACTAATCACACTGCTTCTTTTATCCTAGAGACTGTATCCTCCCTACATAACACCTAAGCACTATAAAAATTATTTATACAAATAAACTATTATCTAAAGACTGAAAAGGCATAATAAATTATGCGTAATATGGCCCAATTATGTGGTAATTTCTTTGTTTTAATTATTTGTATAGTTTTAATGAAGGGGTTGCTAGAAGGTGGAACCATTTTTATATTTAATGGAAAAAACAAATTTGTTTTCAAGAATGAAAACAAAGATAATTGGCTCTTAAATTAGAGGCATACTAATATATCCATGTTCCTAAATTATTGCCAGTATTATTACTTTGTTTGTGTTATCAAAACTTTTTTTCTCTGGAGCTCTGATGTTGGCTATTCAAGTTATTTTTCCCATTTCTGTTAAATGTATTAATATCTTGCTGTTCATCAAGTGCCAAAATAAAGGTTAAAAAAGTTCCCTAGATTATCTACAGAAGAAAAATTGGGGTGGGTGATGACAACTATGATCTTTCAAGATGTAGTTTACGAATGCATAATAACTTAAGAAAGTGAGAAAAAAAATAGATTTATCAAGAAAAGAGAGAACGATCCTCAATTCAACACAGCAAATCAGCAAATTTCTTCAGGGAAAGACATCAAATTTGAAAGGCATCAATACTTTTCTGCTGTCACCAAACTGTTATTTATGCTCATGTGCCAGCTGGATTTGTGTATGTGCGTGCATAATCTTTTTCTCACCACTGATGTCATCATTAAAGCTGTACAAGAATTTTGATTTTTGCTTTGCACAATCTTCAGGAGAGACTTGGACATTATGGTGAAAGTTTGTGACAACTTTGTAAAAGTAAGAAAATCAGGCTTTCAGGCAGTGAAATTTCACCACTGCAAAATAGAGGCAGCTTGCCTAACCATGTTCGCTTTTGCCCATCCAGTGTGCACTGTAGAAACCACACAGAGCAATTCCAGAGAGATAGGTAGCTCCCCATTTGGGGGAAGGACGAAAGACATTTAGTATTAATTACCCACATGGCACTCCCCAGCGCGGGCTGCCGTTTTTTAATTTTCAAGCATATTTTGGAATTATTTCAAGACTAGTGATTTTACAACAACAGGATACTGACCATGGGGCATCTATTTCTCAAGGCAGAAATTGTACTGCTTTTTATTGCTGTAAACCTCATTTTTGGAGGTTTATAAAGCCTTCAAGATACTGAGGCTTTTAAGTGTTTTCATTTATGAATAAATCTCAAAGCTGTGATGAGCTAATTTTCAGAGCAGAAGGCAATAACCAGGAACAAAGAGAACTCGTACAGCCATCCAGGGCCAGGTAAGCGTAGGGAGCTCAGGTTAGACATGGGACAAGCAGATAGGGTAGAGACTGTGAAAGGGGCCCCTTCCCATAGTAGTACCACGGCTTCATTCAATCCTCATTTCTGACTGGCCTGACAGTTCCTTAAGTCAGAAACGTGTCCTTCAAACTCTTTGTGATGCTTCAGTTTTCCCAAAAACAACCTAACC
Organism: Cryptoprocta ferox; assembly: GCA_028646485.1. Taxonomy (NCBI): domain Eukaryota; kingdom Metazoa; phylum Chordata; class Mammalia; order Carnivora; family Eupleridae; genus Cryptoprocta; species Cryptoprocta ferox. The sequence continues at coordinate 66,702,274 of CM053572.1, forward strand.
CAAAAAAAAGCTATCGCCAACAAAACTTCATTGGGCCATCTCCCAATTGGATTAGAGGACAGTGTGCCATTATTGTGTATTATCATTCTTAGTTTAGTTAGCAGTTATGAATGTCAAAGTTTGAGGGTTTGGATGCTGGGAATTTGGGAAGGAAAATGGATTGTTATCTAGGGTCTCTTATGGGAGTTCAGTGAATACACTTCTTTCTTCTATTTTCTTACTGTATTCTCACAGAACCCTACCAGGAAGGTCTAGGTTTCTCCCTTCTGACAGAGGAGCTAACCGAAGATCAGAGAGGCTCGATAACTTGTCCCAGGCAAGAAATTTAACAATAAAGGGGAGTTACAAGGGCCCGGGCATGAACCCTGGCTCTGTTCTACTAGCTCTACAGCACTGGCCAAGAGACCTCACAACTCTGAGCTTTGCCACCTCATCTATAGGGTTGTTGTTTGCCAAGAGCAGAGATGCTATCTATGTATGCCACTCAACGGGTGCCTGGCCCACCATATGTCCCCACAAAAAGCTGTGCTTCTGTCTGTGCTGTGATCCTGAGGACTTCTCAAAACCATGACAGAGGCACAATCTGCACTCAGCCTGTCTGACTTCAAAGCTCTTGCCCTTTCCTCAACATAGTTCTTCAAGCTGGATTCTGGGAAAAAAATGAATGAAATAACACACCCATCTGCAAGTGTGCACTGTGTCAATGAGAGGTGCCAAAGGTATACGCAGGCCAGTCCTCAAGGGCTTACTATTCAGCTGGGAAGAGAAAACACACAGAGGACCAATTTAATATATAAAACATGATACAGTATTGTTAAGCAACAGAATGATGGTAAAGACAGAAAGCACTTCAGGAGTTGAGGGATTTTCATCACTCCATCTCTTCACCTTCTCCAGTCTCCTGTTCTTTTCTGGTTACCATGGTGGCTGGAATCAACTGAGATTCCCTATAAAGACACTCGGGGTTGAGACTTGAAGCTGCAAGCTTTACACTACGAAATTCCCTTTCCCTAGTGATTTTATAATTTCAATAGTCTGAGCCTGTGTCTTTGGACTATATTTAAAAGAGCTGCCTGATTGCTCATGGTTTTGTCCTATGCAGCAACCTTAGTTTCTTATGTAAACTGGAACTGATAAAATTTACCATTTCCTATTTATAACATCTTTGCTTCTCTTAGACAACAGGACAAGATAAGCAAGATAATTATTGGATTCTGCTCTGCCATTTAAAAATCATGGACTTAAAAACTAAGGGGCCATTTACATGCCAGGAAGCAAAGAGATTTTCATTAGGAATATTCTCTCTGTATACAGGACCATTAACAATGCCAAACTTAAGAGTGCTTTTTCCCTAAAAGCAAATCTTGCTGAAAACCTGACTTCTAAGCTCTTTCCAGGACGATTCTATGGTTTTTAATAGAAGCAAAAATGAGTCACATGGTCCCTGGAGAGGTATGAGAGCACAGTGGTTAGCAACAGAGCCAGGAGCTAGTCTATTTGGGTCCAAGATCCACCACTTAGCACCAATGGGTCCCTGGGCAAATTATTTCACTTCTCCGTCTCTGAAGCCCTTGTGTTTGAGGGTGCAGATAGGGGCATTGTTTAATTGATCGGTCATCTCTTAACATACAAAAGTCTTAATAAAGGTCCCCAAATCAGATTACTCTTTGTACTCAAGTAAGAGTAAAGTATTCATCTCTATAGTTAACATCATTTTATGCTTGGAGTCAGAAAGGCAGATATCCTGAGACACAGCCCTTGGACGGGACTTTTGGCAATGGTATTTAAACATTCCTTTACATACCACTATTTGATTTAAGGCAGAGATTTGTTAACTGGGTCATCTGTAACACATATCCTTTCCTTTTTTTGGAAATACACCTGTTTCTGAGATTTGATTTGGCTCCTAATTCAAACAGACCTCCAAGTGCTCTGAAACAAAATCAACCTAAAATTATACACTTATCTAGAGTTACATTTAGGCCATATGGTTTAAGTTGTCCAAATGTCACAGAAGCAACAGCAGCAGCCATCATCATAATTTGCACTTACCCAGCATCTTTCCTGCCAGAATATTATGTAAGTTATAAAAGTTTCATTAAGACAGAGGTGTTAACCCTAATTCCAAAAGGACAGTCACTTAACTGTTAGGTTTTGTTTTGGCTCCGTTTCATAGTGAATTGCAACATAGTAGTTTCTTCAAGTCCGTAATGGTTTCATGATGGCATTCTTGTAAATGATAATGCCCAAAGTGTGAACTCCTATGATATGGAAGACAGATAGGAGGCATGTAGGACCAAGACCTTTTTCCTGGGTCTTTGAGAAGACTCTTAATTCAATTAGTAGACTCAATGCACTATAGTCTGAAGACAATGGTTAGAATGTCATAGAAACTCCTGTAAAAATAAAATGCATTGGAAAAGTCTGGGCAGTGAAGAGATCTCAGTGTATCACTTTAAGTCTTTACCCATCTGAACTTGAAATTCTCTATTACCAGACTTGCTCCTTAGCATCCACCATCATGCCATATATGTGTAAAAGGTGGTCAATAAATTAATGTTGAGCAGATAGATCTATTAAATGCACCATTATCCTATTGCAACCCTAACAATAGAGTATTACAGTATGTGTCTGCAGTAGATGTGATAGATATAGGCAGAGAAAAAACAGTAAGAGGACGAAGGACAAGAAAGATGATGATAAGGTTGGCTGGGTTAGACATAAACTGATTAAATGGAAGGGATCCTCAGAGTTGTTTACATTAACTTCTCTAAGTAGTGTAGTGTGACTCAAGACAAAATTCCATCATTATTTTGCCTAGAATTAATCCTATGGTATTGACAATCTCTGGAATTATCCAGGCTGAATACAATTGCTATCTACACTTGTCTCATCATTAACCAAATAACCTTGCAACAAACTGAACAACCAAGCCATATGCTAGGTGCCAGGACATGGGCATGAAAACTTCTCTCAGATGCTGTCCTTTGTAGTCTATAAACTTACAA
>CM053572.1:66705381-66853744 GCA_028646485.1 Cryptoprocta ferox
GAGAGAGGGAGAGAGAGAGGGAGAGAGAGAGGGAGAGAGAGAGGGAGAGAGAGAGGGAGAGAGAGAGGGAGAGAGAGAGGGAGAGAGAGAGGGAGAGAGAGAGGGAGAGAGAGAGGGAGAGAGAGAGAGGGAGAATGAGAATCCCAAGTAGGCTCTGTGCAGACAGATGTGGGGATTGATCCCATGAACCGTGAGATTATGACCTGAGCCAAAAATCAAGAGTTGGACACTTGAACACTGAGCCACCCAGACACCCCCAATAAAGTTTTATAATCAACTGTAACCATGTCTTTGGGCAGATATCCCACTACCACCAGAATCTGCTTTACTTGCAAACCAGGGATACAAAGACATTAAACTAGTATGTAGTATTTTCCTCCCAGTTGAGTTTTTACATCTCCCAATACTAGAAAACTCAGGTTTTTACAGCAGATTGCGGAGGGTGGGAGAGGTAAAGCTAAACAAGATAGGAAATATTTTTTGTTTTATTGGTAATAATTTTAAGGAAATGTAAAATAAACATGAATAGGTTTCAGAATAGAAGGGCTAAGTTATACTTCTTTAAAAATGACAGAAGATACTTCAAAAAAAGTTTCTTGCCCACTGTGGTCCCACTGGGACTGGGAGACCAAGGCCTCGTTGGGATGGGTATTCACTCTACTCTACTAATATGATGGATGGGGTCTCTGGAATGCACTGAGGTATAAACTCAAACAATGGGTTTGACTCCTAGCTCTAGAACTTTCTAAGTCTATGACCTCAAATTTCTCTTTCAGAGCTTTGATTTCCTCTTCCATGAAATGCTAAAATAGCAGCCCCTTCCTTGAAAGATTATAAAGATCACATGATGACATTTGCACACTGCCAGGGATATAATATATGCTCAATAAATATTCATTCTCCCTAATTGAAAGAAACTAATTCACACATCAAATTCTAGGACTTTATATACCCTCAATTCAGTATTTAATTATGTCCTCTGGTAATAATTAGAGATCTAGAGTAATGACCTCAGGCTAAGCACTAGAAACAGGGATGCATCTGACCACCACAGGGGATACAAAGCCAAATCCTTTGAATCAACCTTCTATCACCATAAATGAATCCCATATGCTAAAATTGGGTTTGGTTCAAAGTGACACCTATCTTAAACTCAAATAATGTGGCTAGGGAAATACTCCCATTCTTCGACCCTCAGGGGCATTCTTGAGCCTATCTATAAATTCATCTGAGAGTGGAAAAAAACATTTGAGAGAGAACCTCCCTCAAGATTACAAATGGCATTAATAGGAAAATAGGACAAAATTGCAATGCCTGGGGTATATAGAGAGGAAGAAAGATGACAAGTAACACTCTCTTCTCTCCTTTCTCACTCCTTAGTTGGAGTACTAGGGACCTGGGAAGAGGAGTATGAGAGAAGATCTTCTTAGAGAAGAACTCACAGTGTGGGAAGAGATTTTGACCCCACTAGAACCATATAATTGAGGCTTTTAGTCTCTGGGGATGCTCTGGATTCCTTATGGCTCTCATCCTTTCCCTTTAACCCCCTTTGTTTCCTATTTTTATTTTGTGCTGGGAGAGTCAACACCTGGGATAGTCAGGGCTTACTAGCCATGTGCTATCAAGCAAATGATTTAAACTCCCTAGACTCAGTTTCCATTTCTGAAATAAAGGGTACTATCACAGGACTCAAATATTCTCCTAAAAACAAAATAGTCTAACATTTGTAACACAATCTAGATAGCCATGCTTCCTAATTTCTAGAAAGGCAGGACTGCTATGTGAAAGGAGGCTAGACTTGTTTTAAAATTGCATTTGAGTATTAAACACGCTGTTTTTAGCAAGCATTTATGTTGATTTAAGGTGGATTTTTATGTGTGTGAGGGAGGTTTTGATGGAGACCTCTACTCTCAGGTATTGCCATTTCCGTAAAACATCTCAGCACCTACTGGTGCACAGTAGGTGCTCAATATGGCAAGCATCCTTGATATCGGAGTACTGCAGGAGACAGTCAAGTGTAAAGCTGGCTATTTGTTGTGCATCCTAGGCTTAAAGAAAAGAATAGATGGGTCCTTCTCTCGTCCCAAAGTTGCCAGCCCAGTTCACCAGGGAAGAAGGCCGGGGCCTCGTTGACACATCCCTGGGGTAGAAAGCTACCACTGAAAAGAAAACAATAGTGTTGCCAACAAAGTACTTAGGTTGGCCACCACATATAAAATGGGGGCAAAAGGGAACTTAAGCCACAAATACGTGGTCAGTCACAAAGATCGGCACTCAGATTACAAAAACTCTTAGGCTCGAACTTTTTGCATCAAGAATAGCTGAAAACGAGGCTGATTTTCTATCCTATTGCTACTCACCATTTTATTGTGGCACAACTCACAACCCAAATGCCGTGGAATTACATTCAGTGTAGATTTGTTTATCAGTTCTTCTACCCTATCCCTTTTTCAGCAGCTGATTAGTCTCCCTGGGATGTAGACACATCTCTGATCAAGAGCTGCTTGACTCTTTGCCATCCTCACATGTGCATCCCGATATCCACATTACTTATAATAAATGTGCTCCTATGTACATATATAAATACATTTGTATGCATATATGTTCCCAATGCTGTATTCAAAGACACATTCCAAACAGATGTATATACGCACTCATATACATATAGGAATCCAACTGGATTCCCAGAGGGAAATGTGGAACACATTGTTAAAATGTCTGTCATCCATGTAAGAGAAACAGAAATGAGCTGGGCATTAAATTTGCATACAGCCCCGAGCACAGAGGTTCCTGTATGTGCACTGTTCTCCTGTTCTTGATGATGGGCATATCTGACAGAAAGATTCTGTCAGGATTAGCTCAGGAAAAACACCCCCAAGGAGATAATTTGAAGACATACTGAGAATTTGCCTCAATACATGAAAATAAACATGAAATCCTCAGCACTCTCTGCGCATTGAGAAGTTCCCACCAACACCCTGCCGCACACCGGGGGATAATCTACTGAAGCTAATTAACACACAGTCATACACAACGCTGTTAGAAGTGGTTGCCACTTAGGATTGATTTAGTTGCTGCAATGCTTAAAAGAGACTCGAGAAGGTTTTTGTCTAAATGTGGGAGGAAAGGAGAGGAAATAAAAGTGTAAAAACAGCTGCAAAATTAAAAGGTGCTAAGGTCTTTTTTCTCCCCCTGAAGACATTAGGAAAACTTATTGAGAAACTATTAGTATTCCAGTAAAGCTTTTTACTTGATTTTATGTTTCCTTCCACATCAAAATTACACACACACACACACGCACACAGTCAATGCACAGTCTATAGATTGTGGTTATGAAAAAGGGCATGTTTTACTTTATAAGCAAACAAGCTCTTCATTAAATGCTAACATATGGGTTGTGTCATCTAAAAAAACAACAACAATCTTTTCTCTCCATGTCTACTTCTCATTTTATCTTTCTGGATTTATGGAGATTTTCAGCAACTTTACTAATTAGTAGTGAGTTTTGGGAAAAATCATCAAGGAATGAAGGGCCACAAACAATTTATTCCTTGCACTATGAGAAGGACAGAACAAACCCAAGTATTTGAGAATGTTCTTCCTCAAAGTCAGTGTTTTGCATGCTATCTTATAAATAAACAACACCTCTAGTGATCATTATAGTGAAATATCACAACAGAGTGAAGAAAGAGGTTTTAGTAACCTGCTCTGTATTACTGAAACATAATAGAAATAACATAGAAAAGACCATTAGTATAAACTGCTAAGTCAGGCTTTATGAAAATTTAGAGAGATACAATTGATTTTTTGCCCTGATAAAAGGGTTTACTGAAGAAAATTTAGACAACCTAAGAAGGATTTCTGGGGGAGAGAGAGTTTACTGGGGATTTAACAGTCTACTTGTTATTTTAGTTGTATTGTTTATACCCAAAATAGCTAGTAACCATTCTTGATTCAGGCTAATTCTATTTGGCTGTACTTTGCTTTCTGTTAGTTGAGGTATGGTTTATTAAGGATAATACGAACTATGACAAAAAAATTCTGTAAATAATGTTTTTCCATTAGGTTAGGCTAGCTTACAAAATAAATTCAACCACAATGTTCTGACATCAAGGATCTGCCGTGTACCCAATCCTTTACTACATCTTGAGTAGAACAGAGACACAAATGCAACCACTCCTTCGTCGTTTAGAGGCTTAACCCCAGGAGGGAAGGCAGACACCATTTCAGAGACCTACAGCAAATGGAGATAACTGGTGGGGGCTACGTCGCGTGTTTGGTTGGGATACACGTGCGCCTTTACACGAGCCCACATGCTGTGATCAGCTTATAATGTCTGCCACTGTAAAAGGCGAAGCCTCTGCCAGCTTGGGGCTAAAGTTGGGATGAAAGGGTGGGCTGAGACTTTATATACGAAAATAGGCCAGAAGGGTTAGTGAGATTTTATTTCCAGTATTTTTCAAAAACACCAACAAATTGTTAACAATGGTGTTGAGACCATTAATTGTGCCTCCTTATATGAATTTTAGAGTGGTTTACGTAGAAAATAAAAAAGCCTCAAGAAAATATTCATTACTAACGCTGAAGATACGCAAGTTTACAAGCGTTCTGTCAAGGAAAGTAAGTGACTGCTTTGGCCAAAATACTAGACAAAAATTCATAGGCTCCAAGAATTTGCAATGTAGGGTTAGCGCATGTGAATGAGGCAAAGAGACTGATGATTAGATACAAAGGTTGCGCCCTTGCAAACCAAGGTTTTTTTTCTTTTGTTTTTTTTTGTTGGTTTGTAGTTTTGCACTAGGTCTCCAAATGTTAGCCAAAAAACACGAGCTGGAAGCAGTTGCTCAGTCTACTCTAAACAGAACAGATATTAAGTATCCGAAAGGACCAGGAAAGATCAGCCTTCTGTAGTTACCCTCCTTCTCCTTCTTAGAGTTCTCCCATTAACACCACCACCAAGTAATGCTGGGAACAGACAAGGCTTTTGTTCATCATGCTTTTAAAGAAAGAGTTGGAAAGATAAGGAAAAAATTTTAAATATTTGAACAAATGTGGACATTTCATTTGTATTCATTTCATTAATTTACTTGTACAGCTACACTCATCTACTCCAAGAACACTAGAGCCTACAGATGCTACTTCAAGAGGCTGTTTTTCCTTCTGGATTTAAGGTGGCAGAGAAACAGGCAGGAGACACAAAAAGAGAAAGATGGATTGAAAATGTCAGGACGCCAGTCTCAATGAAATCCTGGCAGCTTCCCAACTGCCAGTTGTAGGAACATTTTTCTAAACCTGCCTCACTGACTTTCACTTTACATTTTCAGTTTATATTGATAAAAAATGAATCTTTACCATTTTCCTCCCTCTTCCTCCGGCAATTTGTGGTTCCTTTCTTCCGTCTTCTGAAATGCCAACTCGTTTCTTCTCCTGATGTAGTTCTTCCCTTCCCAATGGATTCTACATCCTTTCACGGAAGGAACCCACCTGGATTTTATAGCCTGACTTCACATTAAAATAACCTGAGGTGGGGCATCTGGGTGGCTCAGTCAGTTAAGAATCTGCCTTCGGCTCAGGTCATGATCTCACCTTGGTGCGTTTGAGCCCCACAATAGGCTCTCTACTGTCAGCGCAGGGCCTGCTTCAGATCCTCTGTCCTCTTCTCTCTCTGTCCCTGACTCACTCACATTCTCTCTCCTTCTCTTAAAAAAATAAATTTAAAAAATAATACCTAAAATAACGTAAGGGGAGTTGGATTTTACTCGTCATACCTGGGCCTTACCCAAGACCAGTTAAACCAGAACCAGAATCATTGAAAGGCAGAAACTGGTGTGCATGCATATATGTGTGTGTGTGTGTGTGTGTGTGTGTTCCATTGCATCCATGATGATTTTAACAAGTACCCAATAGAGTGGACTGCAGATCATTAGTTCACAAAGTGTGGACCCTAGATCAGCATGATGGGCTACACCCGTAAACTTGTTAAAAAATGCAACTACTTGCACCCTACCTTACTCTAATATATCAGAAACCTTGGGATCAGGGCTCAGATTCTGTGTTCGTAAGAACCTTCCAAGTGATTCTGAAGCATCCTACAATTTGGAAGCCTATGTGCTAGATCACTGGCATTTTAATTGTCTAAGTTAAGACTTTTAGCAAAGTCTTATTTAAAGTGTGGTCCCTGACTGGCAACATCAGGATCACCTAAGAGCTCTACCCTTGGCTTACTGAGGTTTTTAATAAGATCCCCAGGTGATATGTATGTAGATCAAAGGCTGAGAAGCACTGTTCTAAGAACTTATTCAAAATTCCATGGACTCTGCCAAATAGCCGGCTGTTACGATCTTATTAATACATGTAATAATTATCCATTTCTCAAAACTGGAACCCATTTATCCTTTAGCTATTAAAAGACACAGTTGCTTTTCCTATGTGGTACCAGGTTTAAGTCTTTTTCTATACTTCTGTTTTTGTTCTAAGGGTAATTTTGCACCTCCTGAGAAAATGGAGAAAATTTTTATTCCAAAGGAATAAAATGGATACATCTCAGAATGACGGAAAAGATCAAGAAATAAAAAATCAAAATTCCTGATGTTTTCCTTCGTTCTGAGATGTATCCATTTTATTCCTCTGGAAATGGGATCTCTGAGGTTTGACAGAGAACAAAGACAGATTCTTTGCTTTATGTCTACTCCCACACACAGGAAAGGATCTCGGGGGGTGGAAAAAACTTTATTGACCATACCCACTCCTATATATATACATATATATATATATATACACACACACACACACACACACATATATACATATGTGTATATATATATGTACAGATATACATATGTATGTAAATTAGAGCGAGAGGGAAATGTCATATCCAGCAAGTCAAGTTCATCATTCCCTTAGGGTCACACTCTGGTGTGAGGATGGCCCAGATTTCTCTATAACAGAGAGAGCTCTGTTGCTTCTTGTGATTATTCTAAAGCATTACTTTGTGAGAACCAAGGTAATGGCAAAAGGTCACAAACCCACCTGCTCAAGCACCTGTTTTTCCACTTCAGCCTCATTTATTTCAGATAAGAACCGATCCCTTGAAACGGCAGATCCTTTCCTGTTTGGTATCCTAGCCTGAGCCTTGATTTGGAAGGGGTGGTGAGCAGGTGGAGAAAAGGGCTGTCACATGATCTACATTTGTAGCTAATAAAAAGAACATTTTCAGAGTTGAAAAGAGCAGACTAAAGAATAATGATTTTAAACTATGCCTGAATCTGATTAAAACCAACGTGCAAGTCAACTACATTCTTTTACTAAAGAATGTCATTGAATCTTATCATCAGAAAGTCTTAAAAAATTAAGAAAGATTCAAAATCAAATGTGTAACATTAAGAAATGAAGAAGCCTCCTTACAACATTAACGTTAGTTGACCCAGTGTGACCAGTCTGTTCAAAATTTCTTAGTCAAGTTACTTCTTCCTGAGCTTCCCCATCCCCAGCCCTGGGGGTTACCCTTTGAGAAAATGACTTCTCTATCTAACCACTTAAGATGTGAATATTTGTTGTGAACCAGCTGCAGCTGTAATAACCACTGATCCATGGAATCAAAGGCTACTCCTCACAAACAATAAGCTCTTCTTGTTCCCACAACTGCACTCTGTAACCTTTGCAAGTATTATAAAAAGTAGGCACAATGGATCCCAATGCAGTTACAGCCATAAGTTTCTTATGATCGGATTAATTTCAAACTTCAGAAAAGGAGTTGAAGGTTTATCAACAAAGGTGGTAACTGATGACATACAATTGCTTAAGACCATGGGGCAGTTTTTTTGAAAAATAAGCTAGTTGCACTGTATTGCCAATTTGATCAACAGGTGAAACTAAAAATGCTGATGGTTTGAGGTATGTCGACATAGTGGTGACACAGGTTCATTTCTTTGCCACCTAAATATAATTTTCCACTTTAAGAAATATAATCATTCAGAAAAAATTTTGTTCAAAGATTCCCTGAACTAAATAAATTACGCTTCATTCTCTAATTTCCAACGAACTCCTTGGGTAGCAAAGGAACATAGGAATGAGGGTTCATAATTTTTTTTTTGACCACCACAAAAGCATCATGGACTTAGACTCACAGGTGTGACCTATTACCTCAAAGTAAGATATACTAATAAGATTTTAGTGTAATTAAAATCCATTTCTCTCCTCAGTGAAATAAGACTTTAGAAAATATAAATGGTTCCAGTCAGGTTCTAACCACTTAGGACTCCTGATCTAGAATAGAGCCTGGACACTCAGTGGGCACTCAGCTAGTGTGAGGAAGGCAGGCAGGCAGGAAGGAGAGTACATCAAAATGGGACAAATACCCCTGCTAAGAAAAGAGAACTATGTCTCTCAAATAAAAGTTATACTCCTAAAAATATCATGTACTATTTTCAACCCATGAATTAGAAATAAAGGTGCATTTTGGTATGAAACACATGCTCTGCAACTGTTTGAATTAATACATGCTGTCAATTCCAAAAAACAGCTGAGAAGAAAGGAAGGCAATGATCTTCATTTTCTCTTAAGAAATATATATGTGGTAGCACTTTGTAGTATTAGTTTAAAAATAACAAGTCACAATAATAATGCCAGTCCTTCTGACTTTTAACTGTTCTTAACAGAAATAAGATAAAACAGATTTAAACTGGTAAAGGTTCTGAGATGCTAACAGTAATTGTCTCATTGCTTGTGAGAGTGCCTGACTTCCAGAAGCACTTTTTCATAATTATTGCTACACAGTCCTAAAATATTACTCTACATTTTAGAAGACTTGTGTATTTTTTTATTTGAAGGGCTATATGATAAACAAGGCATTATGTTTCAGACAAAAGGCCTTATGATTTTCAAGATTCCAGGTTATGCACTCAGCCATTCAGCTGTCTCCCACCTACATGGGGTCACAATGCAAAGAAAAGTCACCTCTGAGCAAAATTGTGAACTTCCAAGGCCAAACAACTGCATAAATAATCTGTAGGCCACAAACCATCATCAAAGTCTGGAATTTATGCAAATAGCACTGCTTACATTTAAGAGATCTGTAATGGTGTAAGCTTTTCCAGCCTAAATAAATGAGAAAGTGGAGAGCTTTTTACGGTGCAAGATTGCTACCTAGAGGCCAAACTGCAGAATAACCTACAAAACAAATAGAGTAGAGGGGAAAAAAGAGGCAAACAGTATTTTATCACAGCAATGTAAATTATATACTGATAATCAGACAAACCCAGGAGAATGTAAAGATTTCATAATACACACTGGAATGTGTATTGGCAGTTTTTGTTATAAAACTACAATCCAGTTTTAGAGCTTTTATTATTTCCCATTTCTTTCTTTTGAAGGGTTCCTTATCTTCTGAGAAACAAAGTGTTTTTCTGAGTGGCAAATACATTCTGTCTCAATAATGTATTTTAATACCTCTGCATGTATATTGAATATATAGAGAGAGATTCTATGTAGAATCCATATTGACAATTTTAATTGTTTTTGGTAGAGCAATCAATTAAAGAATTTGGAATAAGTTTCTATGGCTCGAACAAGTCTCCTAAGGAAGTGGTGGCTGGGGGAGGGGACAGGTTATACAACATTCTCCCTGACTCTAGATAGCTTTTATAATTCATTTGTTCAAAACTACCTACTTTCAATATTTAGAGTAATTTAAAGATTATGTATATTTTAAGCTGTATTTCTTCTGTAAGAAAATACCAAATATTTTGGTTATGAAGCTCAGATGGTAGTTCATCTTACAATAAAGAAATCTGATTTTCACTGACAAAAAAATATGATTAACACTGAATTCTCAGTAATTTATTTACCAGCCACGTTTTTTTTGAAATATGGAGGGTGAGTTTTAAAATATAGATCTTTGAAACTATAAGACAAGTTATTAGAGATGCATTTTTCCTTCAACTATAAAGAAATTTCAACTCTAAAGAGAGTAGGTTTCAAAACTGAATAATATATTATGGTTAAAACACATCAACAATCTGTCACACCATATGTACAAATAAACATATCCTACCATCACTGCACATGCCATAAATGAGGCCAGTGAAACATCTGAAAAGGTAGAGCAAATTCTTCCTCATACTGATATAATCACTAAATAACATTGTCAACATTTTCTAAGATATGCAAAAAGGAAAGTTATCATTCTATAATACTGCTATTTATATAGTTCAAACATTCTGCTTGCCCATCTGATGAATATGTCCTGCACATTCTTAATTTTAAACTCCATTCAGAACATACTGAGTTTGAGGAAGGAAAGAATGCGATTCTTTATCACTGGATTTTGGTTTTGAAAAATGAAATATTAATTATAATCTATCCTTGAAATATTTAGGAGTAATAATCTTAGGTGACATTTGATTAATTCAAGAGTTCAAATATAACAGAATCATCAAAGAGAAAGCATTGTAGAGTAACAGATAATGCTAGTTCATTCTAACTTGTAGTCAACTGCGTATTGCTCATTGTTTCCACCCCCGGCCAACTAAAGTATAAATTTTAAGCAATTAGATGGTGTAGTAAACATGTGTGATAGAATCCATAACTTTAGAAGTCAAAGTGGTGAAAGCATTAGACTACAGGTGGGTATCTCTAGTATTAGTGTCTCCTGAAGAGCAAATGTTTTATATATGGTGTTTAACTGTATATAATCATAATATAATTATGCAATGATTAAATGATCTCAATTTTATTTTAATCAAGTAGGTAATATTTTTATTAGAGCTTTCCATAATTAAATTATTCAGGAGAAGTTTTAATAAAGATTGAGGATAAACCATATAACTTCTAAAAGCAAATTCATAATAAATTTTCTGTGAAATTAATATTTAATTTACCTAACGGTATTTCTCCTCATATAGTTCTCCAGAAATTGGGTTGTTACTTTTCCAATTGATTTATACTTTGTCAGTCAGTATAACGATGAACAGAATTAGTGAGAATGCTCAGGATGTGTGAGAGAATTATTAATTAAACGGAAGAAAAAAGTTTTTAATTCTGCCCTCCTAGGCAAAATAGATTTTCAAGTCCTTATTATTATTTACCTGAGGCAAATAAATTTATATATAGAGCTCTAATTCTACCATAACATAATTAAAAACCATAATAAAGGGTAAAAATTTTCCTACTGCCTTTAAGAAGGCTTTCGAAACAAAATATAAAGCTGGATAATAAAAATTATATTATGATTGGTGGATACTTACCCTAAGGCTATTTATCAGAATCAACTAAAATTATTGATCATAAGAAATAGTGCCATTATTCTGTGGGTATAATTGTAATGCTCAAAGCGAGGTAGCCTACTGTGTGTGTGTGTCATTTTGACATGGATTGTGTATCAGAAAAATTGTCAATACATGCAACAAAACTAGTTTTCCTTAACTCACAGACTGTATTCAATACTTTTTTCTTATTTGTGCATTTTCACTGTTCTCATGCTAACCGTGAGTGAGTTCTAAAACTAAATTCACATTATTGATATGAATTCTAGACCCATCAGCTCTCTTTCTAGGGAAGGGATGTTACATTCTCTGCAAAACTTATTTTCTCTTTGCTACATTCTCTGCAAAACTTATTCGTTACATATTTTCAGAAATGCTGGCCAATAAACGACACTAAAATAATTTTCTTTATAAAAGCACAGTGATCTTTGGCACCATTCACTATTTTCAAAGCCAGAAAAGAACAGATAACAAATATATGACTCACAAATTATCAATTATGAAAAATAATCTGGTTCGGAAAGCTGCACTAATGTAAAAAGATGGATTACTTGTCACAAACCAATAAAGGCTATTGTTTGTGAATCCAATATTTGATTTTATCGTTTATGTTAGGCAACTTAAAATGATTTTTAAACCGCATTACTTTTGGAAAAAAATGTTATAAAGGTGAACACAGAGGTTGGGGGGAGAAGAAAACAGATGTATAATCTGTCATCCTTGAAACAATTTATACTCTTACATTGAATCCAGGCTGCAAATCTAAATCTCAAAGACCTGGTCAGCAAGGATGGATGTATTAGAAAGGGCCCTACCATGTTCCAGAGAATGGACAGCAGCAGGAACATTAGTATGACTTTGATTCTATTTTTCCTTTTTATATGCCATTCTGATGGCAAAAACTTTGCAGCTATGATGCTTTGTAGTGCAGAGAAGTTTAAGCCCTGTGTTTTTAAAGCTAAGTGTGATTACACTTCTTATGAGGGTACTGGCTTTTGCCTATTTTGTATTACATAGAGAAAAGCACAATGAGGCTACCAAGCTCAGAAAACCTTTATGATCAATTCTCTTCCAGATTTTTTCATATTTATAATTTTACAATGAAGAAAGAGGTACAATTCTCACCAACTATGAAGAAAATTCATGTGAGTGGCTAGGGCCAGAAATTTCCTACATGGTGTTACCTGAGGACCATTTCAGTGTTCTCTCTGCTCTCTGATATTCCAACTACAACCTTTCACACATGCTTGTGAATCAGGACTTGGATATCTAAGATAATCAGGATATTTTGTCCACAAGGCCAGTAATAAAATGTGCATATGTTATCTACAGGTGGCTCACTCCCACCCCTAGATAACAGGTTTGATCATCAGATGATACAGGGCACAGATGAGTTTCAGTGACATAAAATATGGCAGACACGGGCAGAGGGTAGCAGGGATCGTAATACAGATAATCAGGAGTGATCCAGGATTATGATGTGCTCAGATGGGTATCTGGGGGGAAGACTGAAAAATGGTAAAGGAAGGGATCGGTTTAAGGGTAGAAAGGGGTTCACATCCTAGAGACATTACTGCACAATGAGCCTTTACTATAGACTTCTTCCCATGCCTCACTCAGTGAAGAAATACTAGAAATCCTGAAATAAACAGAAAAAGGAAGAGACCAAGGACCTGGTTCTATATGCCAAAACATAGTAAAAAAAAAAAAAAGGTATTAAATCCTGATTCAACCTCTAACAGCTTGTATGAGGTGAGGGTCATGAGTTTTGCTTGAAGTGGTGTTCCTGAATGTTCTTGGATATCTTCCTACTTGGACTCTGTAAAGAAGTGAAATCAGGTTGGGGGATGGACGTAATTGAGTAACTATTCAATTATGGGGAATGCTCCTAATGAAGACCTATTACAACTAAGTTTTTAATAGAAAATGTGCTAATTGACTAGGTTGGAGCTCAGAACAAGCATATGGCTAAGATGTTTGATTACCTAGTCTGGTTCCATGTCAGTGATCAACTGTAACAGTGTAAAAATGAGTGTTTCTATGAAAACTACTGAGCTTGCTGACTAAGGAGTGGGTCACCAACTTGAGGGATGAGTTTCTCCAAATAATATATGATCCATTTGTCCCTGCACTATGTAACCTGGAGGCTCATCAGCGGAAGCATGCTTTCTCTTGTCCCTTACTCAAAACATTCATCTTGCTTTCAGCTGTGGCAAAGCTTAAATCAGGCTCTTATGTGAAGAATATTGCATAGGATTTCTTTTTTAATTGGAAAGGGCATAAAAAGCTATGGATTCAGTCTCTTCAGAAAAGTGAAGCAAGTCAACACATTCCCACTAGTTGCGAGTCTAACATTCAACCTCATGAGGAGTCATTGTAATAATTTTGGAAGTTTCTGAATCGGGGCAGTCTCTAAATCAAAGAGAGCCTGTACAGCAACTTTCAGAAGATGGGTATTTCATCACCCACAATTTTAGACAAAAACTTTCTTTTCCAATGTCATTCTAAACTAAAATTTAAAACAGGTGTTTGATGCTAAGGCTGTAACCAAATTATTCCCCTTATAACCTGCAACTCTGATAAGACTTCCCTCGGAAATATAATGGTTACATAGCCGTTGTACGGCTTTAACAAACCCCTATTTTCTTTTTCCTGCACCATACAATGTGCAGTCTATTTGCACCCATTCAGGACTAAATTACAGATAAAGTTACAGCAAATTTGTTTTCTCAGAAAAGCAGTCAGCCCTAATATCCCTTGAGTAATAAAAGCCTTGTCTTTCATTCAGAACTAGAACTGGCATAATTTTCTCCAAGAAACAAACTCTACTTCCTGCGACAATGGACCTGTTCTTAAAATTCTGAATGGGGTGCAGCTCAATTTGCAGGTGTTCAGGTATAAAGGGAAAAGGGCATTTGACCCCCCAACTGGCAATTGTTGCTGTGGTAGGTAACTTCAGTCTCCTAGTTATATCATTCTATTAGATAAGCTGCCAGAGTTTTCAGCTCTGAATTACAGAGGTAGGCTCAAGTGAATCAATAATTTATACAGATATATCTCATTCGTTCTGATGCTATAAAGATACATACTAACAGACTGCTGCAGCCACAGAACAAAGCCAGAGAGACATTATTTAAAAAGAAAGACAGAAAAAGAAACCCATTTATCTATGTGAGCAAAAACATTACGTAATAATGACCTAATGGCTTATTAATATTATTTTTCAACTGTTTAAACAAATGCTGTGGTGAGATAAATCAGCTCTTTATGAATATCAATAAGGTGAATGTTGCACTAACATTTAAAACTTTTGGACTGACTTTAAAACACGGTGATATTTTACATAGCAGTACAATACAAATCATTCGAAAGATTCATGCACCTGAGGAGTTTACATTCGCTAGCTTAACTAAATCCTTCATATATTTTATTACTGAATTTCAGTATAAAATTACTCTCTAAAAGATGAGGATCAAATACATTTAAGGGACTGTACACTAAGAGTATTGTTAATATAGCCTTATGCTGTTAATCATTACCTGGGGAAAATTACATAGTGTTTTATTCACTAATACTATGACATTTTTATTAACTCATAATCCCTGTGCTAACAGTGGTGCATTAAACAAGTTATATTAAGAGGGCAGCAAATATTAAAAATGCCTATTTAAAATTCTTCAATCATGTTAAAGGGAATCCTCTAACACATGGGCTCCTCTAATGGAAAGCAGTACCAAAAACAGTGTGGTTACAATATAAACTAATAATCAATAGCACAGATAGCTTAAACAATATTTCTATAAGTTCCTGCTGTCTTATCCACAAGAATGAAGGCAGTCTGTGATCTAAAACCATGATAAAAATCTGTCCTAGCAACTTTAATTATAAATAGTGACTGTTTCTTGACAGATCTCAAATATTATGTAAGGATAAGATGCATTAGAAGTTGGTCCCCTGCCCATTTTACCTCTTTCCGTTCAAGGCCAGACATATTGTCTGGCTTGCACATGTGAGCCAATTGCATTCAGAACTGGCTTAAGAAGTCGGTGTGCAAAATTAATTAATTAATTAATTCCAATGAGAAGGAAGACAGCTATTAGAGGTAATACTCAGGTACCCTATTTTCCTCCACATGGAGAAATGATCTTTTCTCTTCTTTTCCAAGCAAACTCCTTGGGAAATACAACAGATGATAAAAATCTGAAAGAAAATAAAAACACACGCAAGAGAGAAAAAGAGAGGGAAAGCAAGAGGGAGAGAGAGACTAATGCTGTGGTCTCTACCTCAAGTCCTTAAGCCTTTATATGCGATACTCTGGGGCTGCCTGCTGTAACCAGTTAACATTTCTGGCCTTCCAAGAAAATATAACCAGTCCCTTAAAGTAGAGAGAGGAAGAAGAAATAATGGAGTGTCCCATTTCTGACAGTCAAGAGGGAAAGGAGAGAAATGTTCCCACACTGATCTCATTAAGATGACGAGAATAATGAGTGTGAATCTTATGTATGAATCTCCTAGTATATACAGGAGGGCATAAATGTATCCCACATTCACTCTTTTATGATGCCTGATATACTACATTTATTCTCAGCTTCATCTGATACTACTGTTGGGGGCTTCTGTTACAATATTACAGCTTTAACTTCAAGTTTTGCCGCTGAAGTCATCTGAGTCAGTCATTCAACACAGCTTTATTGAGTGTGCATGAAAACGGGGAAGACCTGTTAATGGCAACTGAAATGCATCTCAAGCAGAACAGCCTGAATTTATTTCCTGTCACTGGTTCCAGTAATGGATTAAAAATACTGACAAATGGCACTTTTCAGTTTATAATCTATTTTATTTCCTAGCTCCTTAAACTTAGGTTAAACATTCTACTCGATTAGAAATAGAATCCTGGTATTATTAAATATGTCTAAATATTATTAAATATTTTTGGAGGAAGAGTCATGCATTTTCAGCAAACACTGACGAGATATTTTTCCTTGTGATTTGTTTCTCTTTCTTAGACCTAAGATAAGATATTTTCAAATAAGAATTTTAAGTTATATCAGTTTTCAAGATTGGTATACATTCTGGGAGACAACACCGCTCTCGGAAACAAAAACCTGTGTTCTGGTTGTGTATGTTGTTCAAGCCTAAATGATCCACAGACCCTTGTACTTAAGGACTTCAAAGCATTTCATAGAGATGATTTAATTTAGCTTTCTTCACTCCAATAACTTTAATAGCAATAAATTGGGGCACCAAGATTACAGCACATAATTTATATAATAAGAGGGAAACCCCCTTACAAATTCTAATCCTATCTCAAAATATGCCCAAATTATTATTTTAGTACTTCTACTATTTTGTAAAGGGATATACTATCTTATTATATTACTTAATGATAGGCCAGGAAATTTTGATCCACAGAATTTTGAAGGACATTTAGGATGAGAGCAATACAATGAAGCTGGATCACCAATTTTCCTAAATAATTCAAAAGACATACACTTTTTTTCTTGGCATTTATTTAGCCTAATGAACACTTATGCAATGGACAGCTTCATCTTAGCAACCATTAAATCAATATGAATCAATATAGATAGTTTAAACTGTATAAGCAACTCAGTGAAAATATATGTTTGAAACCAGGAAAATATATTCTTAATGAGTCTACATTTACTTTTGGGAATAAGTAATTTATACTACTTGGAGGCCAAATGACATTACTTGTCTAAAATGTGCCTCACGTAGACACATAGTGAACCCTTTAAGAGTTCTTTATTACTGTACACTCATCTCTGCAGTGGTTTGAGGAGCTATAGTGTGACATGAGCTCAACTAATAGAAAAGTTCATTAAAACATAAGATACATACTTATTAACTTCAGGTATAATACTAAGTAAAGTGAACACGGTTTACTGTTTCCAATAGGCAATGCCAGCCCTCTCAGATAAACACATTCCTTAACAGGGAATACCAAGGATTGCAAGTCCAATTTTGTACTCTCAGAACTCTACAAGACAACATCAGACATTTGGTTTTCCTTAATTAAGAACTTTCAACATATAAAGTTCAGGATAGAGAGACAGATCTATCTATATGTCCTCTCTCTCTGCCCTTGTTTTTTTTTTTTTTTTAAGTTTATTTATTTATTTATTTTGAGAGAGAAAGAGAAAGAGACGGAGGGAGGGGCAGAGAGAGAGAGAATCCCAAGCAGGCTCTGTACTGTCAGTGCAGAGCCCAATGCAGGGCTTGAACCCACAAACCATGAGATCCTGACCTGAGCCCAAATCAAGAATCAGACAGACGTTTAACTGACTGAGCCACTGAGGCGCTCCTCTCTCTCTGCCCTTCTTATCTTTTCAATGTTGCTGTCTTGAAGGATTGACTGCCAGCATTTGGGGGAGGAGGGTTAGTGCTTCAGTAATTTCCTCTACCGCAAAATGGTCTCCAAGCCCCCTTCCAAGTGTAACATTCTATGACTTCATCTGCATCCTTCAGAGCCCATACAATCTCCACCTTTGTAGGCCCCTTGCCTTTACCATGAGGCAGGTGCTCTATGTTGAAGGTAGGATTGGGAGAGGTGTGTTGCTGTGATCCTGAGCACCAAGCCATGATTGCACCGAATCTCTTCCCTACGTGCAATAGTTCCGCTCTACAGCTAGTACTCGATCAAGGGATTGATAGGCTTTGTTAGTGACTCTACGTCATTATTTATGACATTGCTAATATGGGGAAGTATGTTCCAAAGTCTAAGTAACTATCTTACAAAACAGACTTTTACATCTTGTTTGGAGGTTGGAAGCCTATATGAGAAATATTTAGTTTTAACTACACTAAACCAATCAAGATTCAAGACTTAGAAACTATGGTATGAATCTCATATTCTGATAATTTAAAAAATTAAAGAAATAGTATACATCCAGAGAAGCTAGTAGAACCTGGGTTAAATGTCTCTTTTATAAATACCAGCCTGCTGGGGGAGACATGCAAGAGGCTCTTGCAGTGGAAGAACCAAACTCTATTTAAAATAATTTAAACATAACCAGATGAATTTTCAGTATTGCCACTGAACCAGAAAGAGTGAACTCTGGCATCTGAACTTCCACATTTAGAAATCAATTTTCTCCAAGTAGCAGCCACCACTTTACTATTATTGCTTCAAAATGTAACACTTCTTTTATACAACCTCATTAACTTGTGGATAATTGATGGACTACTTTTAATATTGGCAATCTATTATTTTAAATTCAATCTTAAAGATTTAATTGACTAAGGAAAATAATATTTAATTCATTCTCATTTTACGACAAAACTGAATGATAGATTCTTTTTCTCAAACATGTAAGCATTGCCTGAAGTCTGCTTGGCAAGAAATGTATAGAATCCTAACAATAGAAAATTCACTAGAATTATGTGTATAGAGCTAAGTGGGATATAAAACATCATATATTTACATATTATTGATAAATTGCAATAGTTCCAGTTTTTAGATTCCTATGGGGAACTAGATAACTTGACATGCAGAATAGCCAGTAAAACATGTATCTTCACCATTTTAAATGACTTTCCTATTCTACAACCTTTTTCCTTCCCTTCCAATGAAGATCTAATAGGTAATCAAGCCTAATGAAGTATACTTTTATATCTCGGACATAATGATATTCATTTAACAATATAAAGATTATCTACTAGTCATAAATACAGTGCAATGTATAGACCAAACCCTCATAATTATGGAGGTTATATTACTCAAGCCAGAATTAATGTTCACCCCACTTCTCCATTTCAGTGAAGCACACAATGCACCCTTGGAACTGGTGTAGAGAAGAAAACTCTCATATGGGTTTTCATAAGGGCAAGATTCAATTCTTTAATTTCTATGAAGCCAAACAAAATCTTTCCTTTAATTGGACTCTAATGTAGTCAATAATTTCATATGGAGATCACACATTTTCTTTCTCCAGACTGGATTACCTATGGGAATAATTTTTATTATATGTAAACTACAGAAAATCCAAACTAGACTTCACTACCAAGAGCATGAAAATAAACAGAGTTAAACTCACATTCAACCTCATTTACAGCAT
Organism: Cryptoprocta ferox; assembly: GCA_028646485.1. Classification (NCBI taxonomy): domain Eukaryota; kingdom Metazoa; phylum Chordata; class Mammalia; order Carnivora; family Eupleridae; genus Cryptoprocta; species Cryptoprocta ferox. Next base: position 66,724,718 of record CM053572.1, read on the forward strand.
GGATCCTCAATGGGGGGCAATATGACACCCAAGGGGGCAAAAATTGGTTCTTAGGGGGGGAATAAAAGAAACTTAGATATTACGTTGATTTGTCCCCCTCCAAAACTCAACATTCCCTGAGATAATCTTATTCCTTAGCATTTATTTTCTCTTTTAATGAAAATTTTCTTCTTGGGGGGTTGAATATGAAAAAAAAACCCACTGAGAAACACTGATTTAATGTAAAATGAAAACCAAGTTTTATTTCTAACGTCTCTTTTATCCCATTCTTAAAACCAGGGCTGCCTTTCATTTTCATCCAAATATCTACTGACACTTTAATGTAATTTCCATCTTTTCTTGCTTGTTAGTTTTCCTCTGATTTTCTCTTCATTATGTCCCTTTGAGCCAAAAGCTGGTGACTGGTGTGAAGGTGAGAAATGGTTACTCTTTCATCTTTACTCTTTTACTGATCTCTAATGTTACCACTTGCTGAGTGTTGGACCTCGGTCATCACAGCCTAAGAGAAGGTGCAATGTGGAGTCATAACTCAGATACCTACTGTGGCAAGACTGACTACTGGGTCTATATCCAATTCTGACTGTAGTGGTCAAATGTGGTAAAATGATGGCAGGAGAAAGAGCAACAAAAAACAGAAATAACTTTCTTAACAACATTTCAGGTTGGCTTTTCCTTCCATAAATTAACACACTCATAATTCTAAGGTATATCATCACGACTGGTCAAAATAGAAAAATGGCACAACAGAAAGCACTTTACTCCTATTACTTCATATTTACCTGACAAAAAGGGGCATGAAAATATGTGTCGAGTAAACTTACTGACAAAAGTATATTAATGACTGCATTTTTTTTATAATTTACAATCTTTCAGAAGTTTTTACAAAATTTTAGTAAAAAAATTCTATAATTATATAATTCATTTAAATGTTTTTCTTTGCAAAACACTTTACATAATATTTCACGATAGAACGTGGCTTGCTCTTTTGTCCCGAACAGTTTAAATTGAAGCCGGAAAGTAGAAAACTCTTCTGAGGACGAGAACGTTGGTTTAGGAATCTGAGGATTGATAGTGATTTCATTATTTTATAATTTTTGATCCTCAGTCAACTCAGTTATACAATCTGGACCAACCAACATATTTTTAAAGGCTCCCACAAAGTTCTTGAGGCTGAAACTACCTGATAAGTAATGCTTGAGGAGAAATGGCCCAGCAGCCAGAAAGCCAGGAGGAGACCACACTGAGGCAATGGCACCCCCTCCTGCCCCAGCTTTCATTGCTTGAACTATGAAGATTCACAAGAAGGCTAATTCCTGAATTCAAAAAGTTATCACAGATATGTTCGTGATATTTGCAATTTATGTTTGATTATAATATAGCACAACAGCATTATGCCTGAGAAAAAGTGAAATAGTTTTATTTTCCGCAAATCACGCACAGAAGAATATATCCCCAGATTACAGCATTTTACTACTTCCTACTTTTAAAGACAAAGGAGAGTAAAGATAATAGAAAATGTGTGTGTGATGTGCTCTAAGAATTAAATTCTTCTTGTAAATATATAATAAAATTTAGGAAGAATAAGCTTTTCAGAGAGTAGTAGACTCGGCGTCTTATGTGATTATCTTCCCCCAAAGAGCAGGAGGCCAGTTTGCTGACATCTATTAAAATAAAGAAACAAAAAAAAGGGGTGTTGGCACCATTTAAAGAGAACTATGCACCGGTTTGAGGAAGTACTGCCTTTGTGTATGTAACAGCTAAGACACAAAACAGACAGACTACACACTTAAATAGATCTAGAAGCTAAGCTACAACAACACTCCTCATGAAGGATTCGAGAAATCTAGTCAAAATGCTTTGTTCCATTAATATCTGATTTTGCTACATTTCCTAAGATTCACGGTTGATTTTAGCTAATTGTGTGTGATCAATCTTCAAACTCAACTCACTTCTAAATTTTGGTCTTCGAGGGGCTTTTATTTAATTGCAAAATATATATGCAAAGCTTTGACATCACTTAAGAGAACCTAATTTTTTATTGGCCAACATGTGAACATTTTTTTTTCTTTCTTGGAATTCAGATAAATTTGGGAGAAAAATGTATATTTTGAGTATCGACTTCAAGTGTCAGTATGTCCATATGAATTGGGGATACAATCTATTTACTGAAAAGAAAACTGTATACTGGAATCTTCTAAGTGTCAATAGTCTTTGATTTTGTAAAAGGAATTTTGGGTCATTTTGGAGGTATACAATCTTCTAAATCAATGAAATTCTATATAGGCTTTCTTCTTTCCTCACACAGTTGGGAAGGAAATGTTTAATGCACATTTAAAATTTGTATAAATTAGATTGGAAGTTTTGTTAAGTAGACTTAATAAATGTTTATGTCAGAGGATAGCATAAGTTGAACACGGGTGGATAGAAGGGGTTGGAAATTTGGATTTACATATTTTTAGGAAAGTTAAAGAATGCAAAGATAGGAACAAGAGTTATAGATTGTTTTGCTTTAATAGTTCTCTGATTTTCGAGGGTCCTTCCGTTTTGTTGTTGCAGGGAAAATAACAACAATTACATCTGGAACATTTCCAGTTTTCTTGCTTAGCACTAAACAATAATTGTAGCAACACCAACAAAAGCTTCTATACAAATCATTTGAAAATGGCCATAGATTTGAAGCATATTTTCATTGGTATGGTGTCACTGATGTCTCTTAAATTTATAAAGTAGAAATTTCTGTTGGAATCTTAAAGTTACCTTTCCTATGTCCTGTACAATCACCCTATATTGCTTACTAACATGAATGCTAAGACTTGAACTACAGGGGATGTAGATATGCCTTTGTTTGCACATTGATGTTTCTTCTTAAGCAATGTTCCTCTTTTAGTCCTTGTACATGAAGGCCACTTAAAATGTCCTTATTGTTTGTAATAACTTTTAGAAAAATCCATATGTTGTTTAATAGCAGCAGGCTTTCTACACAGAAAATACCTGATAAGGTATCCTCGTGAGCCTATTGTCTTCAGATCGTTGTATTGTATTCCCATGGCCTCTGCAAGTTCAGTTCTTCCTCCCTTGCTTGTGCTTCCTCCATTTTTTAAAAAATCATTTGGCTACACAGAGCTGCCTCATGTCATTCTTTGCATACATCATCTCTGTTTTTTTCTCTTTTCCTGCATAATGGCCCAGCTTTTCTGAGAGTAGCTGTTGTCCCAAGTGTGATCCTTTACTAAAATGGGGATTGAATGAAGGTGAAGCACAAATTATCTGGAGGCAAAGGAAAACCAGGCATTTGAAAAGGACCCAGAAAGGAACGAGTAATGAACCAGAGTGGCCTCGATGAATTGCTGTAGAGGGAATTCTCAGTTCCGACACAAAAGGAACACATGGATACCAAGGAAAACCTAGCGGGGGGAGAATCTCAGTAGGAAGCCTGCCTCATAGGCTGGTCAGCACAGAGGGTTGAAGCCGGTAGCCTTCCAGATATGAACAGAAACAAACGTGTTTTATGAGTAACAGTTAAGCATTCAAACATGCCGGTTCTGGGACACAAGGTACTTGGAAGGGTTGACATCTCTTCATAATTCATGTTCATTGTTCCTCTAAGTAAAATATGTGTCTCCCTGTAGTTATTCTGTTAGGAATTGTACTTTAAAGGCAAGAGGACATTTTTGATAATGCACATCTTAAACTTTTCATTAAACTACCAAATTTAAATTCTACCTTTTTGTGCACTCTGACATTTTTGTCTGGCATTTTCATTAATTTTGCGACATACATAAATGTAGCTGAAATGTTAACTGATCAATACTTTGTCTCTCTCATGTAGCACTAGCACTCCATTCCCTAAGGACCACACAGCAGAACAGAAATTAAATGTGTAAAATATCAAATGTTAATGTTAAACACAGCGGCACTTACTGTATAACGACAGAAAAGGCTAAAACAATTCCAAATGGACAGATGGTACCACAAATTATCTACAATCACATTTAAAGATTAAAGTTTGTCCTGTAAAATAATTCTTTGACGCACACTGAAGTGTGTCCTTTTACTGATAGCTCAGTTGTCCAATTATTTTTGTGCTCATTACAGTGAGAAATGACAGTACTGAAGAGAAAGAGAGAGTGTGCACTCCGTTTTTTTTTTTTTTTTCCACGTTGCACCCACTGACATCCTCAAGAACACAAATGTCTGGTCAAGAGCCTGATGAAAATTAGGCCCAATTTATGAGACATTTCCACGTATACAATAGATGATTCCAAAAGACAAGCCGTGCCTTCTGCACCACATACGTCTGTGTTTGCTCTTAGGCATACAATATTCATATAAAATTTAAAAACCTAATTCATAGCACACAAAAACAAGGACATTCCCAGGAACATGTTTGCTTATATTTTATCCCTCACCTCCCAGGCCAACCGCAGCTTCGTATCGTCAGCCTGCTCTGCACCTTCCCCAGAGCACATAGGTAGTGCCAAAGGGGCCGGAACATCTCTAACCCTGTGTTTTTAGGCTTTCCGCTTGAATTGACATTGGGACAAAAAATCATTGTCTTTCCATTTTGATTTCATTGTTCTACATTTTATTTTTGGATAGGAAACTAGAAAAGAAAAAGAAAACGGAATAGGAAAAAAAAAGGCACTTAAACATTATAAAGTTTACTGATCTGGGCCTAAAACCAAGCCACATAATGGTACAAATGCATGTGCTCCGTGAAGCAGCTGCATTTATGAAAAAGTGGGCCAAGTGGAACCAATATTATAATAATAGACCCGAGATCCATCAACAGGGAATGATGGGAACAATATGTTTGTAACAATGGGGTGCTGCTCATACTCCTCTCCTAATGGAAAACAGTTCTTTTCAATAAACTGGCCTAAAAAGGCTCTGGTTATGCAATGAGATCTTTGAAACATCTCATTTTTAAATACATCACTTAATATCTTTCTAAGATGAATAAAAATCCTACAATAGTTTTTTTTTCTGAATTATTATGATACTTAGATTATAAGGTACATATTTAAAAACTCTTTTAGAAAGAAAATAACATCTGTTGTATGGGTTTGGGTAAGGTTCTTTTCTGTGTCTCAGTTTTTTCCTCTGTATATTGGGAAAATAATAATATCTACTTTGTAGATTGTTGTTAGGTTATTGGGAATATTAAATTCATGTATGCAACAAAAGCACTTTTGTGCATTAGTGCCTGTAAAACAGTTTCCTGGTACACAAATGCTTAATAAGTATTGGTTGTTGTTATTATCATATAGAGGATTATTATATTATTATTTAGAGGATTCTGAGATAGTTTAGAATTTAAATGAAAGTCCAGGGAAAATTGCTACTAAGCGTTAGGCTATGTCTATCATCATTTAATAATTAGCTCTATTAGAGCAAAGCCTTACATATCTGGCATCATTGGAGAAGAGTTTCTCCACTTAAGAAAAATTTTCAGACTGACTGACTGGTTTATTGGTTGGTCTATTGATTTGGATAGCCATTTATATTGGGGACCTACCAAATACTAGAAACTCTGCAGGCGATGCTGGACTACCAGGGTGGAAAAGGCAGGGCCCCCCTTCTCATGGTATGTCCAGCTCAGGTCTAGTTCAGTTTTGTTCAGTTTTGTTAATCATTATTTTAATCATATTCAGTTGAGTGTAATTCAGTGCTTCTATTCAACAAAACTGTCAATGTTATCATTACTTCTCAAAAGTACTCTTATTGTACATTCACATTGCAACTTCTGAGGCCTCTTCTCACCATTCGTGTCTGCAGCCCCTCTTCCCACCCTTACTATGGCCTCCCCCTCTTTTTCTGCAAGCATCTCGCATTCAGTTTGTGTTTCATAGGAAGAAGGCTCTTGGAAACTGACTACCAGCAAAGAGAGATATTATTATTTGTCTTCCCCAGTGAACTTGGATGCCCTTACAGTGAAACCACTCCAGTATTATCATATGCATGTACCTAAGTTTCTCAGAATTTCAGCAGCAGATTTTTGTTAATCAAAAGGAAACTGTGAAAAAAGTCTGCCATCTTGAATTCGTTTTACATGAGTGACCTCTAGAAGCAAGAGGAGGTTTATGAAGACTTATACAACACACTGTGTTTTTAAAGCATTCTGAATGAATGTTCCGGAACAAATGATATAATTATACAGATTTCTGTTTTCAAATTTCACAAACAGTTGTGTGGAATGACTTTGGAAGGAGTGAATCAAAGATGGTATCCTGGCATTTTCGGGAGAATGTTACTGAGTCTGTTATAAGGCCCATGGAACCTGGAAGTAACGGCATTAAATATACACAGAAACTCAGTGTCAGTTTTTCCTCATTAACATCAAAGTGCCTGTATGATAGCGAAAAATCATAATCAAGTTTGCCTAACAGTACCCCAATGTGTTTATTACGTGAAAGAGCTAACTAAAAGAATATTGACAGAAGCAGATTTTCTTTTCCAAAACTTAATGATGATGGCAATCGCTTTCTTTAAGGAGACAACAACATGTCTATGGGAAGCAGGCTGCCTAACTTTCTGGTAACTTACAACACAAAGGGACATACACACTCTTTGTTCCATGTGCTCAGACATTAATGAAAGTCCTATACAAGGCCTGAGAGGAGGACAGAGCGCAAAGTGCTAAACAGATGTGCATACGCTCATTTGAATGGAAATACTAAAATGTTGATTTGTTACTATAATTAAGGCTTTTCTTATGAGCCCCCCTCATAAAGTCATATTCTGCTAAACTGGAAACTGTAAGGAAGCATAAGGTACTCATATTCTAACAAATATGACAGTAAAATAAAGGATTTCAGAAGAAGGACTCTACTTAAACTTCAAACTGAAATCCTGAATAAGCAAAACTAACATGAGAGCAGAAAATCCCAGCTAAAGCGCAGAGGAAAGTATTCTCTCAGATTTTCTGGCTCTGCAATTTGGTCTCATCAGCAGTTTTTAAATAACCAAAGTAAAAGGCTACAAGATGAACATTGTTAGAGGGCTATTTGGATCTATCAAATTCTCACTTGTGCCTTTTTAAAAACTAGAAATCTCAGAAACAATAAAACGTCTCTTAAATAGGTCACATCTACTTCCAATTGATTCACATATTAAAATATTACCAACTAGCATCCTACTGCCAATGATTTTCATATTTTGAAAATATCTATAGAACAGTAACATTAAAATGAGGATGATCAAGATTATTAATTTTTTTTTAACACTAAGGACTTTTCTTGGCTCTACTATTGGGATTTGGAATTATGCAATATGTAAAATTTTACTTTTTAACTGTCATGGAGAAAATTATATATTGGCTGAGATATCTTGCTTTCCGGAAATCTGGTTGGGGGTGGGGGATGTATTCTTGGACTCAGACCTTGAACGATCCATCAGGTTCCTGCCCACGGCAAATCTGTCCAGTCAAGTCTCAAAATAGGAGTTTTAAAATGGCCACATCAACATAACTGTTACTATAGCCACAGAAACATGCAGCTATGATTACTGAATTTAATGAATAACAATGTAAGTAATAAAGAATTATCATACCACAAAAGCAGCGAGGCTCCTTGGGGGTGAATCCCAATCAAAGCAACTATTAACGTAGTATGCAGCATTTACAAGCACCATGACACAACGCTTCATTCTGATAAAGTTTCTTAGGAGCAGCTGTAAGGAAGATGAAAATATTATTAGAATTTGCAAGACTAAAAACTATCAGATATGGTACAAAATTCTTCAAGTTTAGTGTGACTTTAAAAGGATTCATAAAGTTAATGAAGTTGGAAGAATATACCAAGCAATTTGGCTCACGAGTTAAAGGAAGAGAAGTATCTCTGGAGAGAGCAGAAAGAACTGAATTCTAAGAACAATTCCTTAGCTAAATATATTTTCTTAAATAACATTATTATGTGGATTGGGCTACCTATGTTCAAAAGGAAAAAAATCTCCAAAAATTAAAAACATTTACATACTGGGAACCTTAAATATATTTTTAAACTCTTAAATCTTACTGTGGTCTTAAGATTCTTTACATGCTTTAATTTCAAGATATTTGAAAGTGAAATGGATAACGTGGAATGTTTCAATTTCAGGTCTTAGAAAAAATACAGACTAGTATTGCTTTTTTTTACAGAAAACAAAATTTTCATCATTTTTCTGGGATTCTCCCTTATTTACTATCATTTTTTCATCTGGGTCTCTCTTGGTCTCTGTCTCTCTCTCAGTTTCTCTCTCTCAGTCTAATTTTCTGTCTCTCTTTTCCACAACAAATTTAACCTATATTTTCTCATTACTTTTTCATAGTTTTGGAGTTAAAAAAAACTATGGTAACCAAGTGCTTTACAAAATCTTTCACTAAAAAGGTATATGAAAATTGATTCAATTTAAATCTAAAATTTAAAACAAGGCATGGCTACAACTATGCCCATATGCTAGATGATGATACAAAAAATTATCTACAGCTGTGTAGATAATTAGACTACTATGTCTATGGGTTAATATTTTGCTAATTCCAAATATACTTCAATAGTGATCTGGTATTTTAAAGAAGTAGTTATATAAAGTTTCCTGAGGTCATATGGAAAAAATATGTATATGTGTATGTCTAAATATAGATGCATGCACATGCAAACCAGTTTAACAAGTTGTTAAAATTGAAATTCTTTCAGGAAAAGTGTCACCTATTTGTTTTCCTTCTTTCCTTCCTACCCTGATCGCCGTCCTTTTAGAGCTACTTTCATTATTTGTATCTATAATTGTGAAAAAAATGTAATCTGTATTTCTATTTAGATAGATATTGCACTTGTAATTCATGCACTGTCTTTAAACAACCAAAGACCCCACTGTTTACAGTGAATTGATTAGATTAGAAACAAAACCAATTTTAGGCTTCTAATAGCACAGAAAATTGTTAAATATTTTAACACACACAAATGAGTTCTGTATGCTTTATAGCCATAAGAAAAACATTTTATTTTAGCTGTGTTAATTGGAAGTAAACAGTTTTTTAAAGAGGTAGCTTAGTACCCTTTCTTAACTTGATAATAAACCTAATTTAAAACTCTGTAACCTAATTTAAAACTCTGTCTAATTACAAGATATCAAGCCTTATTTAAAATTTCTTCATGACAGAAAAATCAGATGTGCTGATTTTCTATTTTCTCAGCTAAAAATGCCAATAAAAGTTCACTTCTAAAAGATCATAGTCAAAATCTAATTAACAGGAAGGTTTCCCTTAAAAGATGGAGCCCCCTCTCTTGTGGATTAGAGGGAAGAGCTTTACATAGGGCTCGCTTTACACACACCTGCATCATACCTGTGGGTGGTCTGGACATATATTTGAACCTCAGCTTTTGGTGTTCTTACACATTCCATGGCAATCAGACAGTATTTTATGTTCAAAATGATCATTCTTATGCCAATGCATGAATACGTATCCATTCTATGCAGCACCTACAGTATCCCCTTTCCATTCTGACCACCCCCATCCAGTTTATTAGTTTGGTATTGTCCTTGTTTGATCTTTTAAGGAAAGGAAGGGAAGAGAGAGAAAGAAAGAGAAAAAGAAAGAGCCATTTCACATAAGTAGATGATCAAAATTTCCATAGACTTCCCCCCTCTATACTTCCAAAGTTTATTTGAATTTACTTAGATGTTTTACAGATATAATCAGGTCTTCCCAGAGGGATTAATCTTTGCTTGCTTTTTACCTGTTTAGAGAGTCTGTTTTCCTCTTCAATGTACTTCTGTTCTTTGGGTATTAATGTTCGTAAGCTGGCTTTCACCTATACATCAACATATGTGTCTGTTATGGATTAATATATTACAAATGTTTACAAGTTTTTCACGCAGTTCGGTTTGCAATAATTCCTAAAGTTTCAAAGTCCTGGCTGCTGTGCTCATAAAATATAAATGTATACAGTTGCACATGCATGCGCTTCCCTTTCTTACGCCGGCAGGCAGCGGCCGAAGCACAGCCGCAGTGGCAGCCGCCAACTATAACAGAAAGTGTGGGTGTGCCAGGCAGTGGCAGAAGCGTATTCTCCAGGATACATCAAGGTTTAGAGAAAATGAGGAATGACAGAAATTCTCTACAAATCAGGAACAAAAGCTTTCATGAAACTGAACTCTTTAGCAGTACAAAAAAGCCAAAGTTAAGACTTACAGCATTAAAAATCACATCTATTTCAAGATAGATGACCCCCTTTGTTGGCCCTGTCAGCTGCTTGTTTTTCAAGACGTAGGCTTTCTGTTCACCATTTTGAATCTGCGGGAAAAGGACATGACAGCCGTCTGTCTCGCGGTCTCCACTGAATACACTCCCTCAGTGACCTTTGACCCCCAGCTGCTGAAACTGACAGAGAACCCAAAACAACTGTGGCAATTCTGACAAGTACCTGTTCATTACCAGGATCAAGTCTGTCAGGAAAAATTAACTATCATGGGATTCAACATGGCCGTGAATTGAGTATGTTAAAATTTTTAGTGTTCTTATTACAGACCTTGGTTGAGAAATGACAGATACAGAGCTGAGGGTTTTTTTTTTTTTTTCTTGAGCAAAAGCAACACAGAGCAGTGTGTCAGGTGAATAAAACTTACAGACAGCAATGGTATAGCAACTTTGCCCAGAAAGTCAGCACTCCGATCCCGATCTTCATCATAAACTGTCACTTCAAGAATGGAATGGATATCTTTAATGTTGCTGCATAATAAATACACGTAAGAAAAAAAGACTTCATCAGTGGGGAACAAGAACAAAAATGCTTTTGAAAATTTAGATAGCTCCAACTGATTTTGTGTGTATGTGTTTTTATGTATGCTATTCGCATATACACATATAGAAGGTAGCTTGGTATCTGACAGAATTTCCCATAATGCACCTTAGTAGACCACAGTGACGGTTCTATTATCTGGAACTTTGAACACCATTATAATTTTGAGTTATAATTTTTTAATGAAATATAATTTTCCATCTGGATGGGTGCAGAATAAGTTATTGTAAAAAATAAAACATCAATAAGTGGCACTGATGTTTTTGAGACTTTTCGCTCTAATTATTATCACAGTAATTCCTACTTTCCTACTAACCCCAAGTAAAACTTCAGTAAATTTGATATCAGCAAGAGTCACAGTATATTTTTCTTTTTTTGTAGCAGTAGGACATCTTTTTGTTTATAGTTCTTACCAAAACATTGACTTATTTCTGGTAGGTTTATAGTAAAAATTAACCAACACAGAAAATAGAATGGAGAAAATGTAACATTGATAGCTTTTGTACCACCCCAGGATTTAGAAATTAAATAGTGTTCCATTATGTTCCAAAGACAATGTATGTTAATAAACAACTGTGTGAGCTCTTCATTTTTGTTTCTGGAAAAATAAACCCCAATTGCTGACAGCATTGATTCTTTGATCAAACTGTTTACCAAGAAAACATGAATTAAGAGAAAACAAAAAAATGAATATATTCATTACTGAAAGACTGCAACCACATGTGAGAAGAGGCTTTATCAGGGCACAATCAATTAATGGCTTTGATAATAATCAAACCTATTCATTCAATTATGCATTCCAGAGAAAAACACTCTCAACAACCTTCTTAGGAGTGCAAGTCTCCTGACCAGGCTTTCATCTCTTATAAAAATGTGGAATTCCTTAAAGATAAATTGGTCAGATAATTAAATCTGATTAGTTACTGGCTCTTAAGCTGAGACATTATAAGAAATTAATGAGGAATTTAGCAGTTTTCATATACAAAAAAATAAAACTATGTTAGAAAACTTTTAAGAAGTACTCTGTTTGGAGAGTTTTCCTTTGTTCAGAGTTCATTTCTAAAGCCCAGTTTAAAACACACACACACACACACACACACACACACACATACACACACAAACTCAATGAACTTAGGAGATACTATGGTGTAGATCGGCAGCTTTTTTAGTGTGTGGTCAAAAGATTTATAAACTTTTTTTAAACAAAAGAAAAATCAACCTAAATGGCATCTGGTAACTAGGACAATACTTAATATTCTTATTGTACTAAAATGCAATAAAACAAAACTAAAGCAACCCTGAATTCGAGACTGAATTGTTTGCTGATTTGAGCAATGGAACAAATAGAGCTTTGTCCTCCCTGGTGTCAATGTATTTGGGGAGAATTTCAATAGAAAGTATAAAAGGAAGAAGCAGTATGGCAATTCAGTTAATGGGAGCAAAACCCTTACTCAAATCATATAAAAATCTCAGTTGAAAAAAAATCTATGAAAACACAGAAAACTGGCATACTCTTTCCCAGGCTTCACTATCAGAAAGGTAATGCAATTACGATATTCGGTGTCGCCAGCAAAGGCAGTCCAGATGCATTGAGTTGTTAATCAGTCAAGAATAAGCACACACACAAATATCTCAAAAATAAATATTATTAGCTCCATTTGTGAAATGACCTCAAGGTAATGATTACTTACAATGTGAAGATTTTGTTCCACTCGGGATTGAGATTTTTATAGACGGTATGTGTTAGCAGCCTATCATTGTTCAGTTCAACTACACAAAATGGGTCACTTTTGCCTATAAGAGATTTGGGGGGAACATTTTTAGTATAAATACTGTCCACAGTTCACAGGGTCATGATCACAGTCACATCTCTTTTCTAAAATGTTTTATAAAAAACAAAAGCTAATGTACAGTTTAAAAAATTTTAAGACAACATCAAAATAGAGTTAGACATAACTGGATAACGTTAACGATTGTTGTGTTTCATAGAAATTTAGAACCTGAAAAAAGCGAAAGAGAGAAAATTATATAGCTGGTATTTCAATTTGTGCTTATTTCTTTACAAAAATAATAATACTGCCAATTATGAGAGAAGATGTGATGCATGTTTATCCCTAAGTCAATTTGTATTTAGTTCTATAATGATCCTTTGAAAGGCTCAACCCCTTCACTTTTATGCATATATTTTCCAATGCATCTGACTCAGTAGTAAGTTATAACAGAAGCTCCTAAACAAGTTTATTTTGGGAAAACTGCTATAGTATAGAATTACTCCATTTTAATGTGTCTTTAGATTCCCTCCTGTAATATCTATGGCATCACAAGAAGGTAAATTAGACCCTCTGAGGCAGAAGAAATTCTGCCATTTGAAACTTAACCACTCAACCAGTCTTCATGTTAAAGAGCCCAGTATTTTTTTTCTGTCCACTGAGAGTAAAAAATCCAGAAGTTATCCTCTGTTTACAGGGACTTTGTTCTGCCATAGTCAAATCTTGTCCATTTGGCAATTACATTGTATGATATCCTCAATATTTTGTAATGTCATATTCGGTATTATAAGAACCCCACAAAGTCAGAGGCTCTTTGGGGCAGCATTAATGATATTAGCGCAGCATGTAATTTGTTTGATACCTTATACAAATGACAATGAAATCAATATTTAGACAAAGCTGTCCAGAGGTCATATCTTTTAAACTACAATATTGATTTAGACTACATAAGAGGTTAATGTGCATATTATTAACTTTAATGATAAAGAATAATTGTTTTAGATGCATTGTGAATTATAGCCACAGTAGTTTACACTTCTGTGAAAGCTTAAATATCATTGAAGATTTTCAATTAAATTTTAATAGGAAGGAATTCATTAGCTATCAGTAACAGATAAGCTAGGTATTCCCACACAGCAGTGTATTTACTTTCCATATTATAATTCTTAAAATGAGCTGTACAAACTTTGACTTGCCTTTAATGTATTAGTTTTATATTAAAAAGGGAGGTTAAATATATATATGTTATTTCAGTGGCCTCAGATACCCCAGGTTGATTGCATAATTTAACACTATGGCAGTCTTTTCAATTTTTGGTCTTGGGAACTATTTTGACTGAAGAATAGAGACTTGAAAGTCTTTGAGGTCTGGTGAAATTTTTATCTCTGCCTTAGGATCTGTATTATCCTTTTTTACACACAACGTGGAAGACAGAATTCAAAAAAGAATAGTTTGTTCATTGAAATGCAATGCAATAGGTTTTATTTGCCCCATCAACATTTTTTTCCCTCCACAGAATTCAAGTACAAGCATAAAAAGTAGATTTGAACAATTTCTAAAACCTTATTTTCTTAACACCCATATTAAGTATCTTCTTTTCATGTAGCTTTGTGCTGGGCACTATGGTATGCACAAAGGAAGAGGACATACACTACCATGTCAGATAGTTTCTAAAAGGGTTGGAGAGAGAAAACCTATCTATCTGTAACGATCAGAGAGAAGATTAAGGCCATATTTAATAGAATTCAATGTCAAAAGAGTAATTATTTTTACTATCACTTTAGATAGAACTTTAGATGAACTGATTAGTGTTGGAAACTTTTACTTAAAAGGCAAGTGGAACATTCACACTCTTCCTGGGACCTCCTTTTAATCTTTCTCATATATGTGTACATTCACATAAATCTTAATTTAGTAAAAAGAAAAAGACTACATAAAGAGAGAACTTGTTGGCATTTTTGTCTCCTCATTTTCACTTGCTCAACTTCAATTACTATTATATTTCAATTGACTTGGTTTTACTGGCCTTCAAGTGATCAACAACGTGTAAAAGATTCAGTCAATGTTGCACCACTTGTTCAACTGCAAAACACAAGAACAAATTCCAGAGACCAATATCTACTGGGGGGAAAATTAAACTTCTATCAGCAGAAAATGAAAATCTTCCTTTGATTTTCTTTTTCTACAGGAATTATATTCAATGGTGTAAGAGGCTTTCAACCCCATGGAAAGTCTCTGAACTCATCACCTTCTTTGTTACTCTATCTGCATTTGCTGACAAAAGATGTGGAGTCTTAAAGAAAGAAAATCTGTTTTTAATGATGAACATGTTCCATACCTTGTTAAGAAATTAATACATTTATCAAAGCCTATGTCCACGAGGCAGTGCCCACCCTTATTGTCTTACCATTTACTTGATTATTTTTCAAGATCATTCCTAGGGAAAACTGATGTCTGCCATCTACCACCACATTACGTATTCTCTCAGTTATTCCTTTCTATTAGAATGAAGATGTTAAAGTTCTGAGATGATGTTGCACCAAAAATAGTGTGAGCAACCTCTGAAGCCACTTCTCAGTTGTTCTGCTGGACTAAATTCCAGTGGCAGCCAGCATTGGCAAAAATACTCTCTTATATATACCTGCTTATAACTTGAAATGGGTAAGCAATGTAATTTTTAAGAGACCATATTAGACACTGCACCAAATGGAATGGTGCTTACATTAAAAAAGCACCTTTAACCTTAGACCAAAATACTATGTTTTTAAAAAATTTTTCTTAATGTTTATCCACTTTTGAGAGAGAGACAGAGCATGAGCAGGGGAGGGGCAGAGAGAGAGGAAGACAGAATCTGAAGCAGGCTTCAGGCTCTAAGCTGTCAGCACAGAGTCCGATGTGGGGCTCAAACTCGCGAACCACAAGATCATGACCGGCGCCGAAGTCAGACGCTTAACCACCTGAGCCACCCATGTCCTCCACCAAAATACTATTTAACATAGCTTTAATTAAATGTATTTAAGCATAAGCCACTAGGCAAGACCTTTTCTCAATAACTGTGTTGTATCTTAGTAGTTAGTAGGCCACACACAAGGGAAAAGCTGGCTAATGTTTTGACTACAGATTCATTCACTCAACAAATAATACTTACTTACCATGTACCAGGCAGTGTTCTATGTGTGGAGAAGGCAGAGGTGCATAAAATAATAATAATCCTTACCTCATGGCGTTTACATTGAGGGAAAAGATAGACAACAGATACACACATTTTATGGTACTTTAGAAGGTGATAAGTGCTATAGAGAAAAACCTAGGAAGGACGATGAGAAGTGCTTGTATATATGTGCAATTTTTAAGTGGACTGTAAGAGAAGGTCTCACTGAAAAAGTGCCATATGGGCAAAAAGAAATGAAAGAGTCAAGGGAGTGAGCTTTGGGTTACCTAGAACAACAGATTGTGGAAAGGTCAGAGAAATAGCTGTGCCTGGTGTTTCTAGGAATATCCAAGAAGTCAGTGTGATTGAAAGAATAGACTGGGGAGAGGGGGAGAGTATTCGATGAGGTATGGGGAGAGGGGCAGATCTCTGTAGAATATAGTTCCTCTCGAAGTGCTGGGGGAAGCTTTTGAAGGTATGTGATCTGATGGCTGCTATTTGGAGAGTAAGGTGGAGAGAAGCCAATGGAAGAGGTAGAGGGAGGAGTGAGGAGGATATTGTGATAATCCTGGTGATGGAAAGCAATTGGATTCTGAATATATTTTGATAGAACCAACAGTGTTTGAAGGTACCAAGAGTGAACAATCTACTATGCCTGACACTGTTATTTACTGATGAAAAACAATTTATTGAGCTTAGCCCAAGTCAGTCTTTTTTCCCCAAGGACAAGAAGCATTCAACAAAGTGCTCAGGGTAGCTTTCTCTCGAATCTGGCAAAGAGGAAAATGTACGCAAGGAGAGAGCAGCCAATTTTATATTTAACTTCTATTCATCTTTCCCTTCTAAAAAGTTATGTTTTTACAGTTATCAGTAATGGATGCCAGCATCAGGTCTTTACACACTGTGTTATTTTCGACTAATTTAGAAAGTATCCTTCTGCCACTGCATGATTCAAGGGTAATTAAAAATTAACAGCAATTTCAACCAAAATAATAGTAAACGTACAATATCAAATTCTATAAACTTACCACTAAAAAGCGTTCACCATAGTTTTATTTTAAAGAAGTGGCTACACATAGTTAATGTGCTTATCCGGCTTGCTAAATGATGCTTTAAATGACTGGCTTTTCAGTTCCTAAATTTTGCAGCCTTGATTATGTGCCACTTAAACAACTGAAAACAATCACAGAAATACCAGTGATGGACCTAACCAATAATTATCTCCTTAATTATTCTTTCCTTTCATCCTTTTTTCATTCCAGTTAGACCTCGTGATATGCTGCTTTGCTTGCTGAAAGTATCTGAGGAGTGGGACTGACTACAGTAAGCAGTGTTGATGTCTATAAAGAACACTGTATTCTGCAAAGCCCTAGAGAGTGATGCGAAGATGCTCCTTGTAATGCTTTTATTCAATACTGTATGGCTAGAAGTGGAAGAAGTTAAGGTGACATGCAAAGTTAGACTTTGTTTCTGATCATTTTTGGCTATTTAAACAGCCTAAATGTACGAGAACAGATTATATAACTGCCCATCTCCCTCTTACTCATTCTTGTCATAAGGCTAAAGCTGACCTGTAAGTACTAACTGGTTTTCCCTTAACGTTCACTGTTTTGGCTAAAAAGTGCCTATCCTTCTCCTTTGCAGTGCAGGTAAAAGAGGATTTGGGTTTGGATTCAAGATAGAAATTGCAGCAGTGCTTGGTGGGGAGTGGAGCAGTGGGGTTGGCTGCATTAACCACCATGACTGCTAACAGAGAGTCTTAGCTCTGCTTGAGAACATTGCAATTTTCCATGTTGACAATTTTCTATAGAGAAATAGGAATACCTTTTGAAGCATTCATTACTTATTGAATGCCTGCTCTTCTCACCCCAGAATTATAAATATGATTAAGACATAGTCCAACACTCAAGGCACGCACAATTTAGTGGGCATGAAAGGCATGTAAATACACAATTATAATGCAGGATTGAAAGTGCTGTAATAAAGGTAAGTGAAGGGTGCAATGGGAGCAATAAGAGAGAAGCATATCACTCTCTAACTCTAGAACAGGAAGGGAAAAGGAGGCAAAGACTTCCTCAGTGGATGAGATGACCCTGGTGATCTATGGTGATTACACATCTCAATCACCAACGATTTTAGAAGGACAATTATCTAAAAAAAAAAAAAAAAAAGACAAAGACTTTAACAATTTCTGATAAGGAATATTTAGCTTAAATTTATTTCCTTATCTTTTTAATAGGGTCTCTACAACACGGAAACTTAAATACAGGTAATACAATGACTATAAAATAGATACAAATATTAGGTTAGGACTAATGCATTTGTCCATAATATAGTAAAATCTAGTTCATCTAAATATGAGGGGCTAGGGGCACCTGGGTGGCTCAGTCGGTTAAGCGTCTGACTTGAGCTCAGGTCATGATCTCACAGTTTGTGGGTTTGAGCCCCGCATCGGGATCTGTGCTGACAGCTCAGAGCCTGGAGCCTGTTTCAGATTCTGTGTCTCCCTCTTTCTCTGCCCCTCCCTTGTTTGCACTCTGTCTCCCTCTGTCTCAAAAATAAATAAACATTAAAATTTTTTTTTAAATAAATAAATATGAGGGGCTATTCTTTCCCTATGGATTTTTATAGGGAAAAAAAATTTCCCGAGGGAATGAAAATTAGAGGTTCTTCTACCTTAACTCAAAAATAAATCTATAATAAATTTTAAAGCATATGATCTAATACCAAAATTCTTATGGTGAAAAGGCATTCCCACAATAGTAAAAACAGATGTCAGAATTGTCTCCAATGGGCATCTTTTCTGGCAATCTTCAAAACAGCACTGAGCAATAAGTAGGATGACTGGCTAATTCTCTCTCACTCTTTGCCCTTGCTCTTTGAGGTCACAACACTGACATATCTATAAAGAACTGTGGGAAAGCCTGCACCACCCCTGCTTGCTTGTTACCTGTTATGTGGCCAAGTGGATGACTTCAGTTTCTGCAAACTACTGGTTTGAGCATTAAAGTCACTCAAAAGGTACTGAAAGATATTCTTGCTCCCAGAATAGAAAGTTAATCCTGATCCATCAGTGGTGGGCTTTGTCCAGGGTCATTTTGCTGCTGACAAGCAGCACAGTTTGCTGGATGTGATGTGTTATAGAAATGTGTGTGTAGGGGGGTATGCAGTGACCACCTCTTTGTTGCCCTGTCTCTGAAAACACAGAAGGCTTTCAATAGCATGGAAAGCAATTCATATCCATTGGGGCCTTTTATTTGGGGCCTACCTTGCACAAATTATGCTCCTTGGTTTAATTTCCTCAGGTGTCACAGTTTGAAATGGCTATACTTTAATCTTTTTAAAAAAACTTATAATCAAGCTTGCCATCTGTCCTTTCTACAAACTGGAATTTCAATCATAACATACAACAATGTTCTACACAGATGAGGGAATTCCACAGGGTCCAGCAAAACAAAAAAACAATGTATGTTGGATATATCTTCCAATCCCTCCCTTATCACTGGAGATGGGGGTTTGCCCCTTGCTTTTTTCATCAACTGACCTAAATATATTTTAAACATCTGATTGGTAGAAGTACATTAACTGAACTCCTCACTAGGTTCCCAATGGGTCTGATTCTGAGACAGTAATGATAATCGGGCTTCTCTTTCCTCACTAAGTCATGAAGCAGGTTTCTATGTGTCAGGAAAACTGACCCCCTACAATTGTGGCTCCCAGCCCATTAGAGATAATACATCTTTTTTCATACTGAAGATTTTGTAATATCCTCCTTACTAATTTGAAATTAAACTGACCCAATCGTGATTTCAAAATTTCATATAATGTCTAAATGCCATGATAAAGGAGGACTAAATCGAAATCTATTTATAATAAAACCATATGTTTATTTATTTGACAAATATTTATTGAGTGCCTGCTATATGTCAGAACACATAAACAAAAAACGGGAAGGTCCCTGCTCTCTTGGAGTCTATTTGCTGTGGGGAGGGAGGAAAAAGAGACTAAATATTGAACACAATTAATAAGTATATTATATTTTATGTCAGAGAGTGATACATGTTAATGGAAAATAGAACAAAATAGAGCAGGAAAAGGGGTTTGAAGAATGTTGGGAAGGGGCACAGTTTATAAATTAACTAGTGTGGTTGGAGTAGTCCTCATTGAGAAGGTGAGATGTGAGCAAAGAACTGATGGAAGTGATGGAGTAGTCAAATGGACATCTGGAGAAAAAGATCCCAGGCAGAGGCAAGAGCTAGATAGAGCACAGGTTTGGTGTGCTCACGCACCCTGATGGTGGGGCACAGTAAGCAATGGGAAAAATTGGAGAATATGTCAGGGAAGTAATGGGGAACCAGATCAGGAAGTGCTGTGGAGGCAATCCTAAGATCGTTGGTGTTTACAGTGTAAAATGACAGCCATTTGCAAGGCTTGAGTAAATAATATGTATCTCAGAATGCAATCTAGGCTCAGATAATCATGAAACCGATTTAAAACCTATGTCCATGTCTATGTTTAATCATGCAGCACACGGGACAATTTTCACTATTTAAAATTGTCTAATACTTTGTAGGATATTTAACATCCCCAATCCACTCCAGTAATGCTCCCTAACCACTGTGGCAATTAAATTCTCCCACAAAGCTCTAAAATGCTCAAGGGGACAATACTGCTCTCCTCCAGATGAGAATCATTGCCCTACAGCAACAGTTCTTAAACATTTTCATCTTTAGGTACTCTTAATTTTTTTAATTATTTAAAATGTTTATTTATTTTTGAGGGAGAAGAGAGAGAGACAGAGAAAGCACACTCGCACAAATGGGGGAGGGGCAGAGAGAGAGGGAGACACAGAATCTGAAGCAGGCTCCAGGCTCCGAGCCTGATGTGGGGCTTGAACCCACGAATTGTTAGATCCTGAGCTGAACTTGGAGGATTAACCTACTGAGCCACCCAGAAGCCCCAGGTACTCTTAAAAATTTTTGAAGGGGCATTGGGTGGCTCAGTTGGTTAAGTGGCCGACTTTGGTTCAGGTGATGATCTCAGGGTCTGTGGGCCCGAGCAGTCCAGATCCCTCTTCAGATCCTCTGTCCCTCTTTCTCTCTGCCCCTCCCCTGCTCATGCTCTCTCAAAATTAAATAAAACATTAAAAAAAAATTTTTGAGGACATCAAAAAGTTTTGTCTTTATAAATTATATCTATCAGTTTACCACTTTAGAAATTAAAAATAAGAGCATGTAAAACTATCATTTGTTCAAAAATGATATTATAAATCTATGACATGTAAACATCAGAGCAATCAAAAATATAACCTTTGAAAAATTTCATTGTCCACCCATGAGTGAATGAGCATGAAAAAGGCAAATAACATCTTAGTATTTTTATGGAAATGGTTTTGACTTTAAAAGATCTCTAAAATGGTGTTTGGGATCCCCAGAAGGTCCTGGGCCACACTTTGAGAACCATGACTAAGAGCAAGGGAAACAAAGCACAATGTAAAGATGAATTTATTTCCCTTGGGATCTAGAATTATATGCAAAGGACTATTTAGAGTATTGTGTGTAACAAGGTGCATGATTAAGTCCTAAAACTGAACCCTCTTGGTGTATGCTGGGAAGCTTGAAATTTATGACAGAAGAACAAGAAATGAAGTGAGACAGATAAAAAACTGGAAAAGAAAGAAAAGAGAGATGATGGGATCTATAAAATTAGGAGAGGCTATGAAAACATTATGTCTAAGCTTTTAAGAGTTTATGTAAATTGTGGTTAAAATATTTAAAGACTTTTTCAATTAATATTTAATATAGAAACTATATGCAAGTGACTTGTTACAAGATTAGAAACACAAAAGTTGTTTGTCCAAAAATATAAGTGTAAATATTAGAAGCTCTTTTGTTTTGGTAAGTGCCTGAAGATACTTTAGGACCTATAGGAACTCTATATTCAATTAGACTCCCCATAGAAAAGTGTGAGGATCCAGATAATCTTCCTTATAAGTAAATTCATTAGCTGGTGGGATCCTTTGCAGTAGAATAAAATTCTTTAGACTGAAAAAAATGAAATACTCTATTGGGTGGTTGAAATGATATATATATATAATATATATATATATATATATATTATATATATATAATTAGGCAATTAAACTGAAAATTATCATCTGTCAAGCTTTGTCTTTAAAATGATATCTTTCATCCAGATGGCCAACAGACATGTGGAATGATGCTCAGTGTCACTCATCATCAGGGAAATACAAATCAAAACCACACTGAGATACCGTCTCACATCAGTCAGAGTAGCTAAAATGAACAAATCAAGAGACTATAGATGCTGGTGAGGATGTGGAGAAAAGGGCACCCTCCTACACTGTTGGTGGGAATGCAAACTGGTGCAGCCGCTCTGGAAAACAGTGTGGAGGTTCCTCAAAAAACTATCAATAGAACTCCCCTATGACCCAGCAATAGCACTGCTGGGGATTTACCCAAGGGATACAGAAGTGCTGATGCATAGGGGCACATGGACCCCAATGTTCATAGTGGCACATTCAACAATAGCCAAATCATGGAAAGAGCCTAAATGTCCATCAACTGATGAATGGATCAAGAAGATGTGGTCTATATACACAATGGAATACTATATGGCAATGAGAAAGAATGAAATCTGGCCATTTGTAGCAACATGGATGGAACTCGAGGATGTTCTGCTAAGTGAAATGTCAGGCAGAGAAGGACAGATACCATATGTTTTCACTCATATGTGGAACAGGAGAAATTTAACAGAGGACCATGGGGGAGGGGAAGGGGAAAAACAGTTAAGGAGAGGGAGGGAGGCAAACCACGAGAGACTCTTAAATACTGAGAACAAACAGGGTTTATAGGAATGGGGAAGAGGGGAAAAGGAGTGATGGGTATGGAGGAGGGCACTTGTTGGGATGAGCACTCGGTGTTATATGGAAACCAACTTGACAATAAACTATAAAAAATAAAGTAAAATGATATCTTTGTCTTTTATTTGTTTTCTACAAAATATCTACTCATTCAAGAGTCTGTAACTCATCTTAGTACCTACTATAGGATATCTGATTCTGAGGCCTGGGAACAATGCCTCACAGGCCAAGTTCAAAAGCTCATCTAGGACTTGAATCTTCTATGCAACCAGGCAGTCATATATAGGTTCTGGTTTGACAGTGCCAGTGATGGAGAAATCACCACCTCCACAGGACTATTCTGATATATATATACATACACACACACACACACACACATATATATATATATATATGTATATATTTTGGCAATTATAATTTTGAGGAAGTGCTTCTTTACAGTGCACGCAAAATTATGTTTCTGTCACGTTTACCTATTTTATGATTTTCCCCCTGTGGTCATTTTTAAATTGAAATGAAAAAATGGGTGCAAAGTGAGGGTACAGCATCTTTCACTTCGAGTATCTGATCAACATTCATTACCCGCCCTCCTGCACTAGTTAATGTGGATGGTTTGCAGAGCATCTATTCTAACTTCTGGTGTCTCTTCCTAAACGAGAAAGGCTGTAAAGGCCAAAATCACATTTTTAGACTCCCTTGCAGCTAGGGTTGCAGATGTGCATTTGGCTGAACCAATCAGATGTACTTGCCTAAGATTTTATATTAGTATTCAGTTAACTGAGAACGTGTGGAATGCATTTTGCCGCTGCAGACGGCAAGCACAAGTAGCATAATTAATTGTCACAGTGTTTTCTGCACATGCTAATATGGACACTTGCTTAATTAACTCCTCCACATCTCAGTTTTCTAATTTGTAAAGTGGGCATAACAACAGCAACTAATTAGGTTGTTGAGAGATTGTGATAACCCTTGTTCCAAGCTCAGGGTAGTGTGTGACATGTGATAAGGGCTCCATTAATGTTAGTTGCCACTATTTTTATTATTATTATGATCATTTCCCTGGAGTATTCTCAACTAACTTGATTTTACAACACCAGATATCCCCATCGAGAATAAATTGTTTTGTTTGTCGATGTCTTTGTTTAAAGAATAGCTTCCAACACTGAATTCATACCCCAGTGTGTCTGAGGAGTCCAGAGGTGAGTAGCATTCTGGACATTTCCCTTTGATTCAATGTAACCAATTTGTAATTTGTATACTGTGAAACAATGTAACAAAGTTGATACATGTATAATTCACTCTCACAGAGCTTAAACTCAATTCAAACTCTAAATTTTTTTCCTATATTTTCTATTGTTAATGCAGGACATTACTGTGTTATATCCCAGTAAGGCTTTTTAATTATACTCTTTTTTTTTATTACTTTTTAAAATGTTTTTATTTATTTTTGAGAGAGAGAGAGAGACAGACAGACAGACTGACAGCGTGAGCAGGGGTGGTGGGAGTGGTCAGAGAGAGAGGGAGACACAGAATCAGAAGACAGACTCCAGGCTCTGAGCTAGCTGTCAGCACAGAGCCCGACACGGGGCTCGAACCCACCAACCATGAGATCATGACCTGAGCTGAAGTCGGATGCTTAACCGACTGAGCCACCCAGGCTCCCCTTTAATTATACTCTTTAATGCTCACTTTGTTGAACCAACCCTATTATTCTGAACTAAGTTATTATACATATATATGAATATATGAATATGTATGTATATAATATGTATAAACACCATAATACCATATAACTATTTAAAATCTAAATATATAATACATACATATAGTATAGACATATAACATATGCATATAGTATATAATTAACTATCCCTCTTAGGAAGTTTGATAAGGAAGCCCTTAATTACCTCTTCAAAGTCACTAGTAAATAGGTTGAACATGTTAGACTAAGAACAAAGCCCTGTATTCCTCCATTTGGCATTTCCACTGACATTAATCCTTTACAACAATCACTCTTTGGGCTGGCCATTCAATCATTTATGCACCTAACCCTACTATCACATAACCCGAATATTCCTATCGTAAGATTTTTTTCCCCCAAAGTCCTGTTAAATCCAGATCCTCTCTGTTTGCACCAGTTCCCTAACCCATCGTTCTAGGAAATGTATTGTTTATTTGCACAACTATGTCATAACAAAAAATAAAAAACAGTTTAATTTTAAACAATGATTCTAACATCTGAAAGCATTTCTTCAAGCACTGAATGGAATCATGGAGCTAGCCATCCAAGCCAGATCACCAATTCTCTACTTCTTTACTAAGAGGATCATTTTGTAATCTTACTTCCACAGAACTCAATTAATTACTTTATAGTATTTCTTTTCCTCATTTCCCATTGAGAGTGGGACCACCACTTTCTCAGCCCATAGTCCTTTACCTCTAGAGAATATCAAACCCAATTATTAATCTCTTTTGTCATCCCACCTATTCTTCCAGAGCCAGATCTTCTCACCATGTGACCTGCATATGAATGACACATGAGTTCTGTAATTCCATATAAAACACTAGTTCAGACTCAGCCTCACTAGCCTCTGTGTTAAATGATCATTTTAAATTTTCTTTTCACAAATATTTAAATTAACTGGTTTTAGAAAAACACTTTTGCATTTCTAAAATTAGAATATGATTTAGTTTTGTAAAAATGCAAGCACTAAAAGGAAACAACTTTTATTCCTATGTGAGCTATGTTGACATAAATGAATAAAGAGCCAAAAAAAAAAAAAAAAAAACCAGAATGAAAAGGAATGATTTGCTTTCTCTCCTTGTGATGGCTTCATTTGTTTAATTTCATTCTTAAGGAAGATATTTATATAGTGTTAAGACATTTAACATGTATGTATGTAATGTTCTCTAAACTAGGCATATTATAATGATAAGACTGTCAGGTGTTGGGTATTTCTGATGCATTATAAATTGAATGTATCTTTTCAAACTAAACTATCTGCTTAATAATCTTCTATAAGCTTAATTCTTAAAAAGCAAATAGGGACATCATTAGGTTATATAATGGAAATAAAGCATACTTTGGGAAATTTTCAAAACACTTTGTGTAAAACTTAGGTATTTTTGTTTCAAGCAATGAATATAATTTTAAGATTTAAAGATAGCAAAAGTTTAAAAAATTAAGAATGACATCCATACACAAGCTCCTTTTACTTGGTAAATAATTTCACCCTTGCTAATTCACAAATATGAAGGACTTCCACCATATGCTATATGATACTATCAGTGGAATTACATAGCATTTAAAGGAGATATATTTTCTCATCTTCCAAACAGGTTTTAAATAATGATCATAAAATCTAAGGCTGCATTTATCAAATATCATCAATATTATTAAATATATCATTAAAGCACATGCTATTAAACATTCAAACTGCTATAGTTCTATAAGAGAAACAATATTCCTACTTCTTCCAGGAGAGCTCTTGTATTTTGAGGTCCACTCAAGCAATAAGATTTTGTATCTTATGAAATTTGCTTGGGTAACCCACAAAAAGTTAATTTTTTTAAAGGACAATATCTTATCTATGCTAAATACATGTGCTTGGTATTTCTCCAACTGTATATAAAACTTTCAAAGAACAGACCCGTCTTTTTCTGTACAGCTACCTTTTCATTTTCTTTCTCTGAATAGACCCATAATGTTCAGGGAAAATGCCAAGAAGAATAAATCCAAATCTCTGTATAAAATATACTTTCATGACATACTCAAGCTGGAAATCACAGGAACCAATAAAAATGCAGGCAGCCTACTGATAATGAGGTCAGAAATACAAATAAATTTACTTTTAATGAAGACTGGAAGCACAGTAATCAAAGTGTTAAAATTCATTTCATGCATATCTCATTTGCTTCTTAGCTGATATTTACCACGCAATTCTGTGAGAAAGTAGAGGCCTAAGATGCTCCAGATAAATGGCTCAATTAATTGTACAGAGGTAGACCTCTTTGAGCTGAGCCAGAGCTGTGAGCTCTTTATTAAAAGCACTATTCTGTAGCCCATAACCTTGTTCCTTGACTCCTCTCTGGTTTCCAATTTAAACAAGTCCCCATGCGGCCTGCTCTAAAGGGCTTTGTCTCCCTGTCATTGTTAAGAGAGCTGAGGCATCCTGGAAGTGTGAAATCAGACCTCATGAGTTGAACGGTTCCCCAGGGAACGCCGGACTGCGCAGAAGGTCAAAGTCATGGGCCGGACCATCTAAAAGTGTCTGATCGCCGGTCTGTGACACAGCAAGGTTGGGGGGGGGGTGGTGGTGGCGCTAGACTGAAGAGGACTGAAATTGAACACATCTTAATTAAAGCCCACAGACAGCAAAACAAAATGTTTTCTAGGCAGCCTGTCAAATGGGGCTTAAATTTAGCTCTGCTAATGAATCTGAGCTGCTAACTGTTATTTCTTAAGATAATAAGACTCTCACGGAAGCTGATAAAAAAAAACTGTAGCATGTCTTTTTCTGCTGTTTTGTTACTTAAATATTTTCCAACAATGAAGACAGTTTTCCTAAAGAAAAACATGGGAAAAGTCTATGCAAATAAAGGGGTAGTAAACATCTCCCTTAATAACTAGTAGGTTTCCAGACTATGGGGCTGGTGAGTCACAGGTCTTTATTGGTAGCCTTGTTTTAGAAAAAGATATGCTCATTTGATGGGACTGTTTCAGTGACATATTATGTTAATTGTAAAATTCTCTCTCTCTTTTCCCTTTTCTCTCCCTCTCCCTCTATTGTTTCCTGAAAGAGATGGTGCATTAATTTAAGAGATCAATTCACCTGGGGTGGAGAAGTTTTATATTAGTGTTCCTTTTAATACAGTGAAAAGGTAGGGCATCTTTTGAAAGGGTTTTGCAGTTCCCCCATATCACTGTTTCTGAACCTGAGTGGCTGGTATCCCTGGGGAGGCTGTGACCTCTTCCTCGGGAACTCAAAAAAACAACCCAGGGGAAAATGCAGGGGAGGGGCTGAAGAGAAGAACCCTTTTCTCTTTCTTCTCTTAGAACTTGAAAGAACCAATAAGCCAGGTCTAAATACTCTGTGAAGAAAGCCTCACTCGATATAGAAGACTTTAAATGTTCTGTTGAAAGCAGAAATTAGGTCCCATCCAAGGATAAGGATAATTAGAAGCTAGAAAAGACAAATGCCAACATGAACTGTTTCCCACTACCTTAAAAAAAAATCCCCCCCCCCCCCCGTGGTCTTTCCCTCCTCACAAACTGTCCATTTTTAAGGAATACTTGATTTAGCGGTATAATTTTCCCCAGTGAACGCGGGGCCAGACAGTGTCTAGGTTTCTCTTTGATAGTACAGAAAGACATTCACCTTTTCACTGCTTAGTTGAAAGGTAAGTAAGTTGTACTGCAAAGTATTTTTCATTTAATCAAACTTTTTGCCTCAGGAAGAATTTAGCTGATCAACTTTGAAAACCAGAGTGCCACTTTCTCAGGCTGTGAAAGGCTGCCCACAATTTGACTGAAATTTCAATCCACTCTTGTGCCTTGCTCAATGCATGTGTATGTGTGGGAGTTGTAAATTGAGGCCTTAACCACCAGAGTTAATCTCTTTTTTAAATCTGTATTAACCTTAATGATTTGAAGTGCACTGTCCAACACTGGGCTATTGAGACTGAAGAAAAAACTACCCTCGACTATCAACAGTTTATTAGGGGCTTAACTGAAGTGACCCTACTGTAGGAGTGTTCAGCTGAACAAGGCTATAGGCTTTTTGTGGAAAGGGAAAGAATTGAGGGTTTCATTAAAAAGTAATTTGTGCTTTGTACTCACTCATTCAAAGAGAGTCTCAATTGCTCTTTATTCACACAGAGTTAATACAGTATCACAATGTTACTCAATGAATGTGTTGTAACAAAAGAAAAATTTTACATTTTGAAAGGAAAAAAAATTCTTTGTAACTGCAGTAAGATTGATGGCTACTTAAAAGATTATGGAATCTCTTTTTCCTATGTCCATGCTAAATGATGGAATACCGTAATTTAAGGGTTTTTTTTTTTTTTTGCTTAAACTATGGAAGTTTGACTTAATGTTCTGATCATTAAACATATTTTAAAAGTAGAGCCAAGTTGGTCAAATATACGTTTATCTTGTTAGACTCGCCTAGAAAAAAGTGTTCTGAAGCCAACTAAGTATCTTATAATAATAGCCTCATTTATACCAGGTCAGAAAATACTCTTTGTTTAGCTCAGAGAGCTATCAGTGATTTAAAATCTCCCCTCTCCATCCACAACACTCCTAAATGGATGCTAATTTGAGGATTTGAAGACAGCACCATTGACTCAATTTCTGTTTTTCAAACTGTTGCTGAATATCTTGTAGAGCCTTACTGTGATTATCACTAGGATGTACAGCATATTTGTAAAGTTCTTCTTTGAATAAGTAAAAAAGCGAGTATACAAAGAGCTTATTTGTGCTCCGAATTTAATGGTAAAGACCAGGAAGGATGAGTTTACCTATAAATATTTACCCTTTTGGGAAGTAAAGATTATTATAAAAGTTCGAGTATATTCAGGCCTTTCTCACTTAAATATATGGTCCTCAGTTTCTGCCACCATCACAAATGTCATAAAGACCACAAAAGGTCCAAGAGTGAGCAAGGTCAAAGACTGAATTATCCCCTTGCCCCTGAATAGTTCAGCATCTCTCTTGTTCAATTCAGAGCACATTAGATTATAAGGTCAGTTTGGAATGAGGAATCATTAGATTTATATCCCTAAAAATGGAGGGAAAACAATAGAGAATCTGTTATTTAGTATTCCCCAAATTAAAGTTCATTTTACCAGATCAAAATTATTGTCTCACTGAATCCCTAGGGAAAAGGCTATTGTTATTCACATTAATTTACATAGAACCATTAGGAAAGAAATATATCTATTTTTTACAGCTTTGAAAGAACATGTACCTTAACTTCCATAGTGGCAATATAGGGCAAGTAGGTTAACATAGTTTGCATATTCATGGAATTTTAAAAGCAATGACAGCTTCTCTGCAAGAGAAACAAACTTATATAATTGAATTCAACTTGTGTAATGGGCAGGTGTCTAAGCTTTTGAAGTAAATGAGACTGGAATATTTTTATAAGAAATTAGCGTGCCTCCGGTAAATGTTCAGTAATAATTCTTAGCACTTGGGTGCCCACTGATTATTTTAGGCATTTCTCCCTATATTCAGAGGTTTCCAGTTCAACACTGGGGGCTCCCTTCGCCTACAGAAAATCCTGAGGAAAATTGAAGGTGTCTCCCATGATGGTGAATGTCACTGCCACGAATTCCTAAATTTACCTGCTGTTGGGAATCAGAGGCTAGATGGGACCTCTCTAGTGTAAACGCAATCCTGAGTTCCTATTCCAGTCTTTAAGTTAATGTCCAAAGTGGATAAAAAAAAAGAGCAGTTAGTCAATCATTCATTGTTGACTGTTGGTTCTAATAATAAATACGACATGAAAAAAGAAAAGAAAATGAAATCATTATGTCCAGGTTAATTTGAGTGTAACCACATCAGAAATCAGAAAGAAAATGAATAAACTTAGCATTTACTAATTGTTTAGTACAAGAACCAAGTGGGCACACTTGCAAAAAGATTACAAATTACTCTCTCTTTCCCTATTTTCAAGTACGCCTATTTTGAAAGAATATTTGACAGTTGTTATTATCTTCTTGGTTACAAATGACTTGATAATCACCTGTTTAAAGAAACTATAAACTTTCAACATTTTTATTTTTATCACACAATAAATAGTCACTCGATAGTACACAAATATTAAAATTTTAAAAATATTGCCATTTTGGAGCAGGCATCTGCTATTTTAGTTTTAATATATGTGATCTTTTAATTTGGTTTTGATTCTGTTCTGTTTAGATTTGATGAATTAAAGAAGAGTACCGACAATCATGTAATGGATTTACAAACTCTTAGGTGGTAGGAAAAGTGCATTTCTCCCCTTTCAGGTAAGTCTGCTACCTTATTAGGATCAATTTGTTGAACATTCACAATGGTAAGCACATTTCTACAACTTATAAGTGGATGCTTCCTTTCAGGAATAGCAAAATTTACACAAAAATTGGTTGAGATGGATAATCAATCTTAAGACAGACAACTTGAGGAATGGCATAATATTCCCCCAAACCTATGAAATTCAAGAGTAAATGAATGATCACATGATTGCAAATTTAAAACAAGTTAATTCTGGAAATTGATGAAATAATAATCATTAGTCAATTAATTAATACGTCACAGAAACAGCAGTATCTAAATCAGGAAGCCTTAAGATATAAGACTGATTTCAGTGTTTTTCCAGGCCCACTTCTTTGTTAAAAAAAAATTAGAACGATGTAGATGCTTAGTTTAGATCCAGAATGATCTCTGGGATGTGCCAAGGAACTTTAACAAGAAAAAGAGTGATTCTTCCCGAGAGAAGAAGATATAGCATTACTCCCAAATGCTGAAATGATGAAACCTGGAAGAAATATTCCCACTATGTTGGGCAGACTGTGGAGAAGGCAACGATTCAAAAGTCATTCATTGTTTATTTTTAATACATTACAATTCTTTCAAAAAGCAGAGACAGTATAAACCTGGGTGGTTGGCAAATCCTGTAAGATCAAATCTGAAACTTTATATTTATATTATTTACTTTGATAATCCAGTCCAGTTAAATGAAGAGTTTAGTCATTAAATGGTGAGAACCCTGCGTGCTGTTTGATTTATATATTCATATATATGTACATATATAAATAAACATAGGCACTAGGAGAATTGCCTCATTTCTTACCTGTGACATCAGCGACCATTAACCCTTCTGCTCTGATCACTTTCACCTGGAGAAATCCCACATCTTTCAGGTTGTGAAATATCCGCAATGGACTCTGAAAGACCCCAACATGTATATTAGGAAAGAGAAGTCCTAGTGGGTCTCAAAGAGTGTGCTGAGAAAACACTAAGTTTTATGACTGATCTCAGGATGCTGCTTAAGTGATTCAAAGGGATATGTGCGTTTCTTCAGTACAGACTACCCTTCCACCATCATTAATGAGTACATACGCATAGGCACATACATATGTATCTACATAGATAATTGTTATTCTACAAGACTTTTTGAAAGAATAAAAAATACCACATGCCTTCCCCATAAATAATTATCGGTAGATGGTGCACAATAAAATATAGAATGCCATATGCCTACTTTTGTTCTTCAAACTCCTTAAGGACTCTAAGAAATCTTTTATCTATAGGTATGATGGTTTGGAGACTAATTATTGTTAATACTGAGTCTTCAAGTGTTGGTTATATAACACACTGCAGCCTTTAGAATTAAGGAAGTTAACATAAATTTTTTTTTTTTACTATTTTGTTCTTGGTGAGTTTTGGAAACAGCATGTCCTAGATCAGGGTTAAATTAATGAAGTACCATTTGTAATATTTAATTCAAAAGTTTGACATAGTTCTATAAGCCTTTCAGGAAAAATATCATATATAATTTTCTAAATTAAATCAAATTGATCACTAAAAATAAGTTCAAAAGTGATGAATAATTTTTCTTAAGATTGTAATTTTATTTGCCATTGTAGTATGTGTAGAAGTAGAGAAATTTCAACAGACAAATCAGACCCAAAGAACAAAACCCATTTAATTTCACACATTAATAATAGTAGTGTTTTGGGAAGTATAGTACCTGAAGGCATTTAAAGAGGGCTACCAATGCAATAATTCAGAACCCTAATTAATGGGCACAAATACTTAGGGAGTAAATATTGACATAGAATAGCCATATGCGTTTATTTGCACTTCATAGCATGTTTCTTATGACAAGACCAGCATTTCTTTTCGGTAAATCAAAGGTACTTCTGTATCATAATCCTTAAAGTCCTTTAAGACCAGGGAACATAACCTATCAAAGTCATCAAACTGTTACCAAAGAACATTCCCATCCTTGTATTAAGAATGTGAGAATACTGACAAGCAGAAGCTTACTGAGATATTAACTTTATCAGTCCTGTATGACTAGTCAGTGTTTACACTGAAACTATGACCTTGGCATATTGAGAGGAGGAAATGCAGATATGTGTGTAATCTCAGAGACTAACTTTTAAGAGTGTTGAGTAAAGGATTAGTGCTTAATCTTTTATTGTTTTAAACAGTTGCTTATCACCAAAAATCTATTTAAACTACCCAGAGGACAGCGTTCAGTAAAAATGCACTTTTCTCTTCATTTAAATTCCTGTAAGTTAAGTGGGGACTTTACACAGTGGTGTTATAACTCAGAGGTTTGTAGGCCTGTTGTCTTCCTAATGTAGTAATACCAGATTTGAGAACCCTGCCCTTATCTCAGAGCTTACGGAGTGTTATACCCCAGGTAAATCCCCCATCCTAATGACAGCGAAGAGTTTTATCAAAAGGTTCCTGTCCTTTAATTTTCAAGAGCAATTTCAACCAAGTTTCACTGTGTCTAAAACAAACATCATCAGTCCTCAGGCTGAGAATTATTTCATACTAGTAACCTTATCACCCAGACGTATAGCTTCTGACGCTTCAGCTCCGATGTTCTGCTTCTCATTTGGGGGAGTAATTGTTGTCTGAAGGTTTTATTTCCTCCAGTCAGCTGACACTCAGTAATTTATCGCCAACTTCAACTGTTTAGGTCAGTGATGCATCGATTATAATAAGAATTCAAAAAAAAAAAAAAACAAGCAAAAAACTTAAATTTTATCAGTTTAAAAATACACCTTTCAGTAATGTTTCATCAAGACATATTCCTGCCTTGTTATTTATGGTTATTTTAGAAGGCCTCAAAACCTGGATGGCTTCTGAAGCCCGAAATTTCCATAGCAGAGGAATCTATGATTTGCTGTGAATCCTTTCAGCCCTCAATAGATGGGAAAAGATTGAAATGCTCTGGAGAGGAGTCCTCTTTATTTTTTTAATGAAAGGCTGTATAATATATTTTCTCTATGGCTGCAGCAGCTGTCAGGGAGAGCATCTCAGTTCAGCTCTATTACAGGAGAGGCAATACCCCATCCTATGGCATCGAGATGCTCTGAGGGGCCAGAGCTGATTGACAGCTTGTCACCGTGACGTCTTATTCCATCTCTGTTATGGAGAAAATTAATGTCACACCACCAGCCTTATGACTCGCTGTCATCTTAGAACCGCTCACCTTTTATCAATGCTCTAAATAACATTTCAAGCCCATCGTCTCACGGTGGACAATCCGGTCAAGGGACATTAAATCAGATGACTGTGAAATGTCATAATAAAAATGGAATGCTAACAACTTCTTCTCTAAACTAGCTCCTCTGGTTTTTAAACTGTGACAAGGGGGAGCAAGGGTTCAGCATACCCGTTCTGAAAAGGTCATACAATCGCTCTTGGTCTACTACCCATTACTACCCGCCCCCTATTGACCTTCCCTGTTTTCCTTCCCCCAAAAGAAAAAAAAAAAAAAAAGAAAAATGGAATTAGCCATCTTTTCAGAATGAGGTGATCAAGGAATGGCTCCCACAGTAATGTCTGTTTAATTTGTGGGGTTTCAATGCTTCACAATGAGCAGCTGAGCGACAGAAATGGAAAGCCTTTTCAGGGGCAATTCATTTACTTTCCTCACTATGGCCACTGCCAAATCAAATTCTTAAGTTTAACCTAAAATTTAAAAAATACACATGTTCTCCAGGGAAAACATACAAATAAGTCTCCAAATAAGCTACCTTTTATGTTTCTCCGAAACAAGTGATGTTTCAGACATGATACAGCATTTCATCCTCTCATAACCTGTGTAATAAAAAGGAAACACGCCGAAAACAAAAAGTACAGGTCTCTGTCCTTGTATTGCTATGAGCAATTATAACACATGTACTTTACTGCATACAGTAGCTTCTTAGCAGCTACATCTCTAGAGGGAAATACAGGCCTATGCTTGAAATTCAGGGCTA
This sequence comes from Cryptoprocta ferox, assembly GCA_028646485.1. NCBI lineage: Eukaryota > Metazoa > Chordata > Mammalia > Carnivora > Eupleridae > Cryptoprocta > Cryptoprocta ferox. Next base: position 66,759,290 of record CM053572.1, read on the forward strand.
AAAAAAAGATGTATTTAAATACAGTTCACTTTTTAATATATTGAGTAGCATATAACCTGAGAATTAGCTTGGGTGTCCATATAATGTTGTATATTTTATTGAAATAATAACTAACATTTGAAAGAAAGTGCGGAAACAAATATTCAAATTCTGAATGGAAATGGCTGATTTAAGGAATCCCATCCAACAAAAAGAAAAAAAAAGAATCAATGATAGTTGGATTATTTCTAATTACCAAGCCTGCAGTATCATTCTATATATGGGATAGTATCAAATATTCATCCATAAAATACAGTAGCATAATACCTAGAATGTTTATATCAATATAGCAATTAATTCCTTTAAAATTGCTTCAATTCATGAGGCTCACTTCTGGTAACAGGAGAATATGTTTTTGTGGGTTCCAAAATGTGAAATAATTTTCATAATTGCAATCACATATTAGGAGATGCCCAACAATATGTTGGGCTCTTAGGTGGTTTAAAAATATATACTCTTTAGCCTTGCTAAGTCACCTCTATTAAACTGTTTATGATAACACCATTGGTGGATGAGTTGTACAAGCATTAGCAGACAGCTGATTCAGTGGAGATAGCCAGAATAAATTTGCTGAAGCGCACATCCTGCTAATCTGTTTGAAGAATATTGTAGAGCATTAGTACCAGCACTTCATGTTATCTGCACAGCCTGATAAGGTACATCTTTATTAAATTCAGTTATTGGAAGGATGTCAGTCACCAAATAGGAATATTTTAGAATCTAAAAAAAAATTAAGCAGTTCTTTGTTAGTCAGAGCTTGGTTTCATGGCTGAGTATCTAGAGGAGCCTTCTAAACACCTGGCAGCATTGTACAATACAAGCTTTGTAATTTTAAGTGGAAAAGATTTTTTCCCAGCTTCACGGGTACTGAGGCATTCACTTTTTCGAGTCTCCATTGAGACAGAATGGTGGAGTAAGAGCTCCCCTCTCTGTTGATTTGAGAAAACTACATGGTGGAAAATGCACTATGTGAGGATGCCGGGAAATAGGTAGATTTGAGTATGAATATTTTGGTTTGGTAAAATTTGAGTCAATAGTGACTCGATGTCCCACACAATCACTCTCTACATTTGATCAAAATGTAGGGAGGCTTCCTTTTAATTACATTTCCCATTCAATTAAAATAAAATAAAGGAATGAAGTGAGGCTTTTCTAAGGAGTTGAAATAAAAATTGTTTCTGGAATATCTTCTTGTTACCAAGCTACTAATTAATGTAGGTGCCATTAATTCCATTTCAAACTTGGAAAGACCAAGAATTTTTAATTGTAATTACAAAGGGTCAGTGAATTAATTTTGAAGTAATGTTGTGTATACTTGACTTTCCTTTATGAGAAGTTTATTTGCATGGATAATTGTGCCACGTTACAAAATCATGGAGAAGACGCTCAGAATCTAGAACTTGCTTTGGAAGAGACTTTAGAAAAGACCAGGTGTCTAGAAATCAGGGTAATACAAGGAATTCTACAAAGGTAAGTGTGGCATTTGCATTTGCCCAGCTTTCTGTTTCTGCTAATTCATCTGTCAGGCAGCTTTTCAGATGTACTTCTGTCACTCCAAGTAAATTATTTACAACCTCAGCTAGTCACACATAACCCTGACGGAGGAGGGTTACATACGTACATATCTCCTTAATATTTTCTCCCGTTCTTTCTGGTCCTCCAGGGAGTTGACGGAGAGGTCAGAGATACTGACTGTGGCCGAAGCTGTCAGGGTGACCAGCAGCACCAGGTGTCCCTCACCCTCTTCCAGCTGCAACTCCAACTTGTGTGTCTGTTCCCTACTGAGAGCTGACAGGTCAACCTGGCACCTAGGAACAAATGTTTTGAATTAGTAAGTGGCTTTTTCTTTCTTTTCTTTTCTTTTCTTTTCTTTTCTTTTCTTTTCTTTTCTTTTCTTTTCTTTTCTCTCTCTCCTCTCTCTCTCTCTCTCTCTTTCTGTCACATCAAACAGTGAAAGTCCAGAGCTATGTGAAAAATAAATCAATAGAAATACTATTTGGACCACTGGAAGAATATATCTTTCACGTCAACACACTTTCTTCACAAAATTCAGACCCTGATTATTTTTAGTGTCTAATTTCTTATTTCCTGTAAGATATAAAAAAAAATACTTATCTGATTCTATTACTACCCATTGTGACCATATTCATAAATCGGTGGGGACTTTCAATCCCTGGATGGACTAGTTTAGTGGGGCTTTGCCTACAGAAAGATTAATATGAACTGTCCTGGAAGAGGCAAACCACCAAGAATCTGACTTCTTGTGCAGGTTTTAAAACAATGGGTGTTCTTTCTTCTTTCATAAATGTTATTAAGCAATGAATAAGATACATACTATGATGATGCCATAAGTTTTTCATTTTTTTAAATGTTTTTATTTATTTTTGAGAGAGAGACAGCGTGAGCAGGGGAGGGTCAGAGGGAGAGGGAGACGCGGAATCTGAAGACAGGATCCAGGCTCTGAGCTAGCTGTCAGCACAGAGTATGATGCGGGGCTTAAACCCACGAACTGTGAGATCATCACCTGAGGTGAAGTCGGATGCTTAACCAACTGAGCCACCCAGGCGCTCCAAGTTTTTCATTTTTAAAACCATGCCAGTTTATTCATAGAACACCATGCATAAATGTAAATAAAAACAAATTCTCCAGAAACATTATAGCTCAGAAGTTATATACCAGAGTTGTTCTAAGAGAGGTTTCCTAACATGGCAGCCCATGCTTGCTTGCTTCATTTATTTATTTATTTATTCATTCATTCATTCATTCATTCATTCATTTAGAGAGTGGGAAAGGGGCAGGGAGAAGGAGAGAGAGAGAATCCCAAGCAGGCTCCACACTGCCAGCATGGGGCCCAACGTGGGGCTCAAACCCACAAATGGTGAGATCATGACCTGAGCGGAAATCAAGAGTCGGGACACTTAACCGACTGACTCTCCCAGGCGTCCCCATGACAGTCCATGCATGATAACCTACTTGCTCAGAGCTAAACACTGTTTTCATAGAAATGTCAACTTATTTGGAAGAGAAAGATATTGAGGTGATCACAAAGCCAATAAGCTGAGGAAAAGGGGGCAGACATGAACAGAAGGCATTTATAACAGGAAATAGCCTATTATAAGAATAAATGTGGTAATACCATAAACAGGGAAGTCAGCTGTCAGGGACAGATTAAATTTTTGTTCCTTATTCTTTCTTTCTTTCTTTCTTTCTTTCTTTCTTTTCTTTCTTTCTTTTTTTCTTTCCTTTTTTTCTTTTCTTTTCTCTTCCTTTCTTTTCTTTTCTTTTCTTTGAAAAAGAGAATGAGCTGTGTACATGGGCAGACAGAGAGAGAGAGAGACTTTTAAGCAGACTCCATGCTCAGTGCAGAGGCTGCTAAGGGGCTTGATTCCAAGACCCAAGGATCATGACCCGAGCGGAAATCAAGAGTTGGGCAGAGCCACTCAGGCACCCTGCTCCTTCTTACTCTTTACTTGATTTATTGTCTATTGTTTTGCTTTTAAATTAAATTTCTATAAATAGGGCCTTAACACTTATAGGTGGTTCTAAACATCTCTGTAGTATTGCATATATTTAGAAATTGAACCAAAGTCTGACATTTTCCTTTTACTTGTGCCAATCAAAATGACAAGAGAGGTAGCTGGGACTAGAAACATCTGAGAGGAAGAGGAGTAAAGAAACAAAAAGAAAAAGAAATGTCCTGGTCAGTGACAGAAAATCCGTGTGTATAAATACTAACTATTGAGAGCAGGAAATCAGAGTCTGTACCAAGTCTGGAAAAGATCTTCCTAAAGTGAGAACATGTATCAAATAACCTCATTGTTTCTGTGAATACAACATGAACTTCAAAATAGTTTCATACTCTCTCCTTACACTCTGAAGACTGGAAAAAACATACCAGGTTCCTTGTCTAATATTCTAATTTTAATTGGAATTAAGTTCCTGTCAATGACACCTGGAACAAATTGAGGAGAAAAATGGGATGGTGAAAAAGAACCAATCAAATGCACTTTCTAATAAAAAGGAAGAACGTCAATATGTTTTTCTACAGATCTTTCCAGCAACTGACATAATGCCTAGCCTGGAGTTTGTTAAATGTAAACAAGTCTTTGGATTAGATTGGGACTATGATACTAGAGAGTGGAACAGGGATTACAAGTCACACAGTACTTTTGGTTGGATAAAGTTGGGAACAAGAAAGATCTTTTGCTCATTTGGATCATGCATTTCCCAGTCTCATCCTTGCCTTACTCTTTCGTGTTGACACTGAATAACTCTTAAAATACATCAAAGCCTTCTGGAAGACTTCCTTCTTTAGCTATTACCATTTTACACTGGTGTTAAGGATGCTGGCCTACTCCTCATTTATGTTAGAGTCATTGCATTTGAGGGTCTAGACTTGGGGAAGGTTCTCTAAAGATGATCTGGTGCAAGAATTGCAAATTGGTGACTTTCAGATCAAATCTGACCCATGGATGTGTTGTTTTTGCTTGTAGTACTAAAAAATTTTTGAATTAAAAAATGTCCTCTGACATAATTACTATCCCTAATACTGTCTGTTATTTACAGCTGGTCTATTTCACTTAATTCTGTTTCTGGTTTGATAGGCATAGGTATCTGTGATCCTTACAATCTCCTTAATTTAGCAAAGAGAAAACTGAAGGCCAGAGAAGACACTGACTTAATGGAGCTATACAGTTAGTTATTAGCAGAGCTAGGACTTGAACCTGGAACAATGGAATGCAAGATCTAAGCTTTTTTCCTAGACTAGTCTTCACGACATAACCATGTATCCCAGGAGGAAGTATGTCTATTTGCATTGGTTATTAAACTGGGTAATATCTGAACTTGTTTTTAACAGAATTTTTTTTTTCAGTTTTGAAGCATGGAATTATGTTATAAATTATACTTTTAAAATACATATATATAAACTATAGAAGAAGATTGTAAATTATTTCTCATATAAGATAAACTCAGTAAATTAAAATTTTAAAACTATGAAACTAACAAAATTTAAATTAACATTGTAAATTTATAGGGAGGGTTATGCTTTTCTGCTGCAACTAAAATTTCAATATTGGGTATTCTTGCAGAAATAGTCTCAGATTCTATCCTATATTTAATGTTTCAGAATTTTGACTTTAATAATTCTAATGTAGAAAGTGCTTATTTATATAAATATATTAGAAGACAGTATTAATGACTCCAAGGTTCTTTTTGCTAGTTGGGGTTATTCAGCTCTCCTCTTCATCTAAAAACTCTGCTCAGGAGTAATCCTCAGATGCTATTTTAAATGAAATGTCACCTGATAACTGAGCAAAATTGTCTTGTTAACTTCAGAATGAAGTTAGCATTACAACATCACTGACATCTGCCTTAAGTGGGTATTAGATCAAATTATGACTGGAATTTGGTGGAAAGAAGTCTTTGCTACCCTTCAGTTGCTGTTGAATAAATATGTACAAAGATGGAACTCCCACAATACAGTCTGTTCCAAAGTGAATTCAGTGCTTATTGCTACAGATCAGTGTCATGGTTTGAGTGTTTGTCTCCAAAATGCCTGTGTTGAAACCTATTGGTGGATACAAGGGTAGTATGAGGTGGGGCCTTTGTGAGGTGATTAGGTCATGAGGGTGGAACCTTCATGAATGAGATTAGTGCCTTCATAACAGAGGCCCCAGAGAGATCCCTCACTCCTGCCATGTAAGGACACAGATAAAACACAGCAGTCTATGAACCAGGAAGCCAGACACAAAACCTGCTGGTGTCTCCATCTTGGACTTAACCAGCTTCTAGAACTGTGAGAAATAAATTTCTGTTGTTAACCGCCCAGTCTGTGAAATGTGGGATAGCAGCCCAACAGGCAGATTCACCTGTGTTTAGCTCCCCTATACTGGTATTTCCTAAAGAATGGAAGGACTCACTACGGTTTGGATATAGAAGTCCTTGGCGGTCATCTGGATGGTCGAAACAGGCATAAATTAACAGTTTTACATTGTTACCAAAATGAAAATGCAAAATTTAAAAAGTAATGAAGCAAATTCATGAACTCCCAAAGTACATACACAGATATGTACCCAGGTAAAAAGAGGCTAGGATTGGGAGCCAGATTCCCTTCATTTTAGCCCTCCATCTGTCACTAATTATTTGTATGACCTTTTCCAAGAAAACATATCCTCTTGACTTCCAATTTCTTCATCTGCAATATGAGGTAACAGAACTAGATGAACTTCAAATTCCCAAAAACCCCAAATTTCACAATGTGTTACAACTCTATCCATGTGTATGCTTGTTTGCATCCTTTCTTTGCAGTTCCACAAACCAAAAATCTAAGAGAACAAATTCATCTTTTAGGCAACAAAATATATTCTTCAGATGTATTATATACACCTTCCAAAAAAGTCTTTATGTTGATGCTGGAGGGCAGATAATCTATTTTCAGATTGTCTTCCAAGGGGGTTCCTCAAAAGTTGCCATGGCCGGGAGAGGGGCAAAAAACTAGGGTGTGGACTTTCCTCTCTAGTTCAAAGAATGGCTCCTCTTACATCTGTTTTAATATTGTGGTTCCATATGTAAGTTTGAAAATGTATTGGATACATCTTATCATTCCCCTAGATTCTCCTGGAAGGATGGCCTCCTGGTTCGTCTGCTGCCTGCTTTGCCTCAGCGGTGACTTTGGCTGTACTTTCCCAAGGGGCTGCTTTTCATCCCACCATCATGATGGATTAACTCTGCTTGAGTCCTCATGGGGCTTCCATCTAGGACCGGCTCCACTTTTACTTGCCAAATAAGCTGGGGACTCCCTGTGGCTGCCACTGTGCATCTAGGCCTAACGGCCACATGCCCCAAGTTTCTGGCTTCTCAGACCACTTCTTCACTTGGATAAAAAGCCATACTGTGGGTTGTGGGATCTGGCTTCCTGATCAAGTGCCAGAAAAATCAGATGCAACAATAGCCTTCTGGTGGGGTGAACTTAGATTAATGGAATAGGAGACGGGAAGGTAACTCCCCACACCTTCCTCCCTCTTCACAGATTGCTTCAAAGGGTAGTTCTCCAGATTGCCTGTCCACATGTGGCCAGGTGGGTGTCCAGCAACCAGCGGTGTCTCTTAAACTTAGGAAACAGTGGCCATCGCAGTAATATACTGCCTTGTGTTGCCTCCTAGTCTTCCCTTCCTTATGTTCATTGTCTCTCACTCTCGTTGCCTGAGGTTCTATCTCCCAATAAAGCATCAAAACTTAATCATTGCCTCAATCTCTGTTTTTCAGGGAGTTTGTCTAAGGAGAAAACGATTGACACAATTCAATCCCCTCAGTGACAGATGTCGAAAACACAAACCTGACCGTGCCCCTCCCCTCAGTTCCCACCACCTCTGAAATATCCTTAGCAAGGCAATGGTGCCCTCCATGATCTACCATCAGCTGTCATTTGCTGACTCACGACTTAAGTCATTCCAGACAGTTGATGATTCTCCCACCATCCATGTGAGGGCATATCTGTTTCTTTGTGTTTGGACAAGGCAACCCTTTGCCTGAGCTGATATATCTATCTTTGGTTGCCAAATTTAATAATTCTCAATGAAATAGCCTGCAATTGTCTTTCTCTGCCAGTATCCTGAGACACCTCAATGGCAGGCATCTAGCATAGCACCCGCAATACAGTTGGTACTCTGTAAGTATTGAAGTACTTATGGACAATATGGAAGTGAAGAGAGGTCCAAAATTTACCCCCCATGACAGTGGCAGACCAGGGCTAGCGTGTAATGTGCCCATCCTATCACCCTTTCTTATCCTCCTAGAAAGTGGTTTGATTTCTTTCCAACACTTGTTTTGCTCACTCATTAACTCATTTATTCATGAACTATTTGTTAAGTGTGTCAGGCCTCTGTGATGTGTCAGGCCTCTATTAGATTTTAGGGAGTCAGTCATTCTAAGCCCCCTAGTTTCTCATCTCCTTTTTCCCAGAACTACCACAGACTCAGAATGTTGCCTTGAACAAAGTTCAAATGGCTTCAGACTGTGGCCAGGGGTTCAGAACACCAAAGTTTTAATAAAGTTTGTTCATTAGCATTCTGATATTATGCAATTCACTTAAAGTTTTTGTACATCAGCTTTGCTCACTTATCAAGTGTAAAAAAAATTTTTTTTAATGCCTTCTCTTTGCATAGAGTCTTAAGAACACAGGAGTCATAGATGGGTAAGTACTTTGAAAAGTTGAAAGTACCATCTAAATATAATACGTGATTTTATTATTGCATATGCCTTGGTTTGATGCTGGAAAATTTAAAAACTTACTATCTGTGCTGAACTCAGATCATCAATCAATCAACGGAAGAATCAAAACAGATTCGAAACTGAAGATTTCAAAGCGACTTTCTCTTATTCCACAAATGGGGAAATTGAGGCTCAGAGAAATTTGATGATGGCAAGAACTTGAAAGTTTCCTGACTTCCATATGAAAGCTTAAAGTTCTTTATGCTTTTAAAAAAAACTGTATGCTTTGGGGCACCTGGGTGGCTCAGTCGGTTAAGCGTCCGACTTTTGCTCAGGTCATGATCTCACAGTTTGTGGGTTCGAGCCCTGCACTGGTCTCTGTGCTGACAGCTCAGAGCCTGGAGCCTGCTTCAGTTTCTGTGTCTCCCTCTCTCTCAACCCCTCCCCTGCTCATGCTCTCTCTCTCAAAAATAAATAAACATTAAAAATTTAAAAAAATAAAAATAAATAAAAAACTGTATGCATTTATTTAGTCACTTGAAAGAAATGTGTCACATTTATTTGGTGACATTTCCCCCTAAGAGTAGAGTAAAATTTCAGTGTTCTTACCACCTTTTTTCTTCCCTGCCCTTCTATCTGCCATGCCTGGACCAGTGACCAAAGATATTCCTCCCAGATGAAATAGTCTTGTGCTTAGCACCCTGTGTGTACACATGTACATACATGTGAATTGGGGTGCAGGAGTAAATGTTAAGACTATTTGGATTTTTTAAATTTAAAAACAGGACAAAAATCAAGATTTATAAAAATTTAATATATGCATTAACACAGATATCCCATGCATCAGATATGTCACTTATGGCCTGCAGGTATTTTAGAAAAGCTACATAACATTGAGGAGTAGACAGTGGCCCCCTTACTTGCTGACTTGCCTTCCCTGAATCGCAGTTCATATATGCCTCGTTAAGTGGATTTACGGATTATATAATCTAGTTTTAACTGAACTAATCCTTGAAAAATGGACAATTGGCTTTAAAAGATCCCAGTAAAGAAACTGTGGACTGAAGATAATGCTAATTGAACAAGCACCAGTGAGCAGAATGATAAACAAGGATCTGCAGAGCCACCACTTCCTCTCTTAGCTGAGCTCTGCATCAGCCACAGTCTCATTCACAAACCAATGATGGTCTCACAGGTCTAGCAAGAATTCAGCCCAAACAACCCCAAATTATCAAGAATAATATTTGCAATAGAAACTTACATCTACTTTGACAATAAACTTATTAAGTGTGTGCTGTGCCTTAAAGTGTTAGCTAATGATATTATGAAGCCATCATGATTAGCAAGACATCTGAAAACAAAGTCTTCAGAATAGGAAGACAAGCCTCTACAGAATTTCTTTGGTGGTGGGTTAATTTAAAAAAAAACACACATTTTACATAATTTTGACCAAATTTAACAATAAAATTATGAAGCTTTTTGAGATTTTGTAATATATGAGAACCATTTTACATTACTAAAACTAATAATACATGATATATTATAAATGTTTATACTATAAATCAATATAATACACAATTCCTTAGAATTTTTGCATTTTCGAAAGTTCAACACATAACCACTAAAGTATTTTCAAGTTTCACAACTATGCAGTTTTTACACCATCTCTCATGCTGCTCTTGCCTTTCTGTTGTTAGAAGTTGTCAGTGTTTAACTATCTTCAGGGAGATCATTTTATTAGAGCAATTTGTGAAAATCTCCATTCCCTGACAAGAAGATAAACTAATATACATATGGTGGTGCCTGAAAGCTGTCTTTGGAAACTTTGCCCACTGTATAAGAAACACTGCATTGATATAAACTTTTGGAGGAAATCTTCAGAAGAAAAGAATAGTAACCCAGGCAGGAAAATAGATTGAAATCTTAATATATTTGGCTTAGGTTGATTTTATGAAAAACCGAGATGAGAATCAATGACACATTCCATTCTTTCCTTAAATATTGTCGATCTCACTAATGAAATATTTCAGTCAATCCTCAGCGAGAAAAATGGTGAAATATAATGATTTCATGAAAAACCTCTATTCAGTTTAGAATTTTCTGACTGTCTTTGTGCTTTCAAATCAATAATGCAGGAGGACTGTTTTCATTCTATGTAGGAAGGAAAAGAATCATTGGAGAATTGGTACCATAAATAAGAGCCTATGCAAATCAGAGCCTATGCAAATCAGAGCTTACAAAAGCAATGATCTTCAACCTTCAGAGAACATTAATTTTGTTAATATCCAAAGTCAAAGGGTGTATTCCCAATTTACCATGCTATACCGGAACACACATATGTGTGCACCTACACATCCCACGTTCTCTTTCCTTTGGCACTAAATACAGAGTCAGAGCTTTATTTTTATGGTTGTAGATTTTGGAAGCATTTGTTCTTTATCCAGAACTTGATCATTTGGAATAAGTTTTTCTTAACAAACACTATTAATAAAAATCTTGTTGAAATAGATCTCTCTTGCGAAGCTTACATCTGTAGCACTTTGTTCTTATGGGCAGGACCAACTTCTCAGCCCTGATAACAATGCAACAAATAAAGTCAGTAGCAATTCCCCAACCGAAAATATATGTACCCCAAATCAATGCCACTTTCAAGATAAACAAGCATTTTGCACACTAATAAATAATGCCATAAATCTTGCTATATTGGATTGCAAATAACTCCAACTGAATAAAATTGCTTGACACAGGATTTACTTATTCTGCACGTTCATAAAAACAACTTGTTCTCTGACAGCACTCATTCTTGGCAATTTACCGCAGCTGTCAGCAGCCAATTTGTTCAGATTACTGCTCTGCATAAAAGTGTAACAATCATGAGGATTTATTAGCTGATTATCGTAAAGGTGGCAGTCCGTCTTGCCTGCCAAAATGCAGGTGATCAGAAAGTTAAATAATTACATGCAGATTAACATTATTTCACCTTTACTTGATATTTGTAGTTCAGTAACAGGTAGAATGTGTTATTCAAACTTGCACTACTGTGTAGACCATCTGAGTTGGTTTACTGACTACCTGGCATTTTATTGAGCACTTAATAGCTTTAGAACATACTGAGTTCAAGACCGAAGTGAAAGCAGTGTGGCCTTTAGACTCAGGAGTTCTCAGATCAATCACCCCAGATTCATACTAGCTGAGCAGCCTCTAAATCTACCTTCTGCCTCACTTTTTGCATCTGCAAGACTGGTATAATATGAACCACTCTTATTACCCCCTAACAGTGAGCTACTGTAATAGTGCTCTATTCTTCATGGAGTACTGTCACTATTGTTTCTTTCCACTCATGGTAAATTCACGTTTCTGTAGAATTTACTTACCAGATGGCATTAACTCTCTGGACATAATAATGATGAAAAAGTTATAAGTATCTTGGTAAATGTGTAAGCTACTTTTTTAAAAAATGCAATAATTCAGTAATTTTTAAGGATACGTATTACTCAGACGCTTTCACCTTTAACTCATTCATTCTCCCTTTTTCGATTATATATAAATAGCTTTCTTCGATTACACTGAAACTTTATCCCTGCCACTAAGTCATGCTGCTCTAATTGCCTTTGCATTAATGCCTATTGTTAAATTATGTATTTATAGTTAACCCTTGAACAATATGGGAGTCGGGGGCATCAACCTCCCGGTACAGTAGAATTCTGTGTATAATTTTGACTCCCCCCAAATTTAACTACTAACAGCCTACTGTTAACAGGAAGCCATACTGATAACATAAACGGATGATTAACACATATTTTATATGTTATATGTATTATATGTTATATTCTTACAAAAAAGGAAGTGAGAGAAAAGAAAATGTCATTAATAAAATCATAAAGAAGAGAAAATGCATTTATAATGCTGTACTATATTTATCAAAAAAAATCTGGGTATAAATGGATGTGTGTAGTTCAAGCCCATGTTGTTTAAGGGTCAACTGTACTGAGAGAAGAAAGAGTCATGATTTTCAGTATTAAATCAAACTTCAGCTATTTAAATTAAAATCTGCCAAATATTTATTAAACACTTATTATATGCCATATATTTTCCTAGGCATTGGGGATCTGACAGTGAACAAAAACAAAACACTCAAAACTTTCTGCCTTCACGAAGCTTATATTCTAGTGGTGGGAAATAAGCAATAAAACATGTAAGTGAAATGCATAGTATGTCAAATGGTGGTTACTTAAATGGAGAAAAACAAAGCAGGATCAGGGAAAGGGAATGTCAAGAAAAGGGGGCATTGATTTTAAATAGGGTTGGTATGGGGGCGCCTGGGTGGCTAGTTGGTCAAGTGTCTGACTTCAGCTCAGGTCATGATCTCACAGCTTGTGAGTTCGAACCCCACATCAGGCTCTGTTGTGAGCACACAGCCCGCTTTGGGTCCTCTGTCCCCCTCTCTCTACCCCTCCATCTCTCTCTCTCTCTCTCTCTCTCAAAAATAAACATTAGAAATATTTTAAAAAATAGGGTTGGTATGGATGCCTCCCTGATGTGATATTTGTACAGAGACCTAAAGAAGATAAAGAAGCAATCCAGGTGGATACCTGAAGACTGTTACAGATGTAGGGCAAGGTCCTCAGGTGGGAGGGTGTCTGGTATGCTTGAGGAAGAGCAAAGAGGGTGGAATAGAGTAGAGGGAGAGAGGGGCAGAACAGCAAAAGTTCAGAGTAGAGTGGTAACCGGGCTAGATCATGAGAAGCATTATAGGCTACTATAAGGACTTACCCAGATTTTGCCCACATTAGGATGGGAAAACATTGGAGGGTTTTGAGCATAGGAGTTAAGTTATTTTATGTGTCTTATGTGGAAGGAAGAAGAACACGAGGCTATGGCTATTGTCCACATGAGAGCTGATGGTGGCTTCAAGCAGAATTATAATGATCAAGATAATGACAGGAGTGGATTCTGAATATATTTTGAAGGAAACGTTGGTAGGTTGCTGGTGGATTTGAGAAGAGTGAAAGAAAGAAAGGAAGCAAATAGGACTCTATGGTTTTGGGCATTAGCAACAAACAAGGGAGAATTTGAAAGGAAGAGAAGATTTAGGGATACTGGGTATCAGAAGTTTTGCTTTGGACTTGCTAAACTGGAGAAGTCTATTAGACATTCTAGTGGAGATATCTAGCAGGGAGGTGGTGTGGAATCTGGAGCTCAGAGAGGAGTTATGGGGTGGAGCTGGTTTTCATTATTGATCTCAGACAGTATGGAAAGTAAAAGAGTAGATGGGAGCAGGTGTTGACAGAGAAGATGCCCAAGGAGTGGGCTTTGAGGCTCTCCAGAACTAAAACAGCAGGGAGATGAAGAAAATTCTGTAAATGAGACCAAGAAGGAGCAAGTGATGAGGTAAAAGGAAAACAGTCTGGTGTTTTAGAAGCCAAGTGAAAAAGCTGTTTTAAGGTAAGGAAGCAGTCAAGTCCAGTACTATTTCTGGATGAAAGTAAGATGAAGGTTGAAAATAGGCCATTGGATTTAACAACTGGTGGTCACAGGTGACCTTGATAAAAGCAGTTTGTGTGGACTGTTAGGGGCATAAGCCTGACTGCATGGGTTCAAGTGAGAATTGGAATGGGCAATGTTCAGTGTTAAATAGCTTTCACTGCATCAGCACTCTAAATTTGCAAGTGACCCTTTCACTCGCAGCCAGCCTAGTCATTCTAATGAAAAACAAAAAAGAAAAAACCCAAAACACTGTTATTGAGCATACATTATTTACAAAACATTTTCAAAATTCATTATATGTGACCAAAACTGGAAAATAAAGTGGACAAAAACAAAATTATAGCACAATAAACTAGTCTATGTAGATAATCCAATCCATGAAATTTTCTCAAATTTAGGATTGGATTTATGTAGTATCCTTAAAAAAAGTTAACAGCCATTGAAAGAACAGTATTATCTTTCATGGCTAACTTTAAATCTACTCACTAACTACCAGCTAACTCCCAGAATAGTCTCCATTTTCTAAGTTAATACAGACATATCTTGATTATTCTCATCACAAAAAAGAAATAATTTGATGACAGAGGTGCTAACTCTAGCTACAATGACAATCATATTATAATATATAAATGCATCAAATCAGCTATTTTACACCTTAAATTTATATTAGTTACATGCAAAAAATGTAAAAATAAATAAATAAATAAATAAATAAATAAATAAAATAGGGCATAAAATGTTGTGATGATAGCTTTCAAAACAAGACAGAAGACCATTATGAGTTTTACTCTATATTACTTTATCCTAGAACTCTCATTTAATGGAAGGAAGTCAGTTCTCATCTAAACTACCCTAGGAACGAAGGAATTTTATTACCATCTGCATTATTTCCACCATTACCACACAACCTTCACGTAAACACAGCGACTTTATTCCTACTACTTAGGTATAATAATATCTTGTTTTTCAATGGCAGGGTGTGTTTAAAGTATAATTTAATAAACATACAGTTAGAGACCTAGAGTTTCTGGTGCTATCTGGACATTGAATAGATTTGAAATAATGATTTACCATAGTCATCTCCTTTTTCTGCAACAGGCATCTTGGTTAAATTAGCTGAGCATACAACAAGTTTTTACTGACCATATGTGATTACTTCAAAATCCAACAATAACTCCATTTATTGTGTAAAGGGGTTTTAACTAATACTCAAAAGCTGTCCTAAGGAGTCATCTTGTCTACACCTGTGCTCTTGTGCACTCTAAAACTTTTTGGCTTAAAATGCTTTCATATGCTGTTATGTTTGGCATATGACCAAAAATGTATTTTTTTTTTTTTTGAGAGAGAGAAAGCGAGAGCATGGGCATACTCTTGGGTGCCCGAGCCGGGAAGGGGCGCAGGAGTGGGAGAGAGAGAATCTTAACCAGGCTCTAAGACCAGCACATGGAGCCCGACAGGGAGCTCAATCTCTGGACCATGAGATCATGACTTGAGCCAAAATCAAGGGCTGGATGCTTAACCGAATTAGCCACCCAGGTACCCCAAAATGGATTTTTTTAAAAAAAGTGAGGCTGATGAGTAAGTTTTTATTATATTTAGAAGTAAATGTAACTTGAAATAAAAGTAATTCATTCAAAATGAATGAATTTAAAAAACCCCTATGATTTGTCAATGGTGGCATTTGGACTCACAACCTAAGCCAGTTTTAACTCAACCAAGACACTAGGAAGAAGAGCACAAAGTTGTGCCCATCAAGGCAGTGTGGGCGATGGGGCCTAGGGCTCCTTGATTCTGCTTGTTGGGTCCTCCTGTGTAATAACCATGAATATAAACAACTTGTCTGGGGGTGCCTGGCAGGCTCAGTGGGTTTAGTGTCTGACTCTTGATTTCGGCTCAGGTCATGATTCCAGGGTTGTGACATCAAACCTTGCATCAGGCTCTGTGCTGAGTGTGGAGCCTGCTTAAGATTCTCTCTCTCCCTCTCCCTCTGCCCCTCTTGCCTGCTCACATACACTCTTCCAAGTTAAAAAAAAAAAAACTTGTCTAGCAATCTAGGCAATGCTCAAGCTACAAACTATACATAGGTGGTAACACCTCCAAGAGCTAGAAAAAATAAAAAGGGAGGCTATACACTCAACTAGATACTAGTTTATTATAAAAAGAGATAATTCAAGAATAGCCAGATGGAAGAGGTACCCAGACAAGGTAGGGGGAAAGGACAAGGGGCTTCCATGCCCACTCAGGCATGTCAGTCTCCTAACACCTCTACATGTTCACCAATCACTAGCCTCCAAAAATGAATTTCTTCTCTTCCCAAATTTTGTTAAGACTTCCTTAGCTCCCCCAGTTATCGAAAACAATCCCTATGATCTTCAGATCATCTAATTGTCACTGTTCTCTCACAATTTGCCAAATTATGTGCAAACCCATAGAAACAAGGTGAAATGAGATGAACAGGTCCCTTTCTCTACCAACCGCTTCTGCCATATAATAAGCCATGCCCTTTAAGAATTCATAATATTATCAAGTGAGGAAAAGGTAAAGATCAGTACCAGATGGGCTGAGAAATCGTCATATTTCCCAAATTTGGAAATTATTTTCAAAGAAAGAATAAAATACATAAAAGGATATCTGTCATCACAAGAAAAAAATAGAAAAAGGGATAAGATGTACTTCATGTAATATGGATTCAGAAGTACAGGAAGGCAGTATGCTGTAGCAATTACTTCATTATCTTACTAATATAAGAGAAGTATGAATATAAAGTAAGGAGATTGAGGTAGCAAGTTACACATGACAGTCATTCTGATTATCTTATGGTAACCAAATATAGCTAATGTTGCCATAAATTATGAAAATGAATTAATTATTCAAGGAACAGCTAGACATCACCTACTTGAAAGAGCTCATACCATGTTGAAGGAGATAGAAGCATAGATATATAATCAGAATGAAATGTATTCAGTGTGTCAACATATGTAGATTGCTACTTAAGCTAGCAGTATATCCCAAAGAGAACAGGGTCGAATTTAAAGAAAACCCTGAAAAGAATGTTTTACTAAAGGGAAAAAATATGCAATGAAGGCCTGTCCTTTAAAAAGGATTGAAATGTAACACAGAATTAGGTTGCAGTAGTTTTTTCCATTTTATTTTATAAATAAAATTT
The DNA here is from genome assembly GCA_028646485.1 of Cryptoprocta ferox. Taxonomy (NCBI): domain Eukaryota; kingdom Metazoa; phylum Chordata; class Mammalia; order Carnivora; family Eupleridae; genus Cryptoprocta; species Cryptoprocta ferox. Next base: position 66,776,193 of record CM053572.1, read on the forward strand.
TAAAGAATAAATGAAGCTATTCTTTAACCTCTTACTTTATAATCCTATAAAGAAAACTATTGTTTAAAAACTGTATATCAGAATCACAAAAAAAAGAAACAGAGATACATATGTTGTGTCGGATTCCTGTTCTTGCTTTTCTAGCATAATATTTCCTTGATTATTATTAGTATGTTTGTATTTCTTCAAGCTGTGTGTTCAGAGACTTAGAATTCATGTGACCTGCAATGAAATAAGAATTTTCTAAACTAACAATATCTTCTGTACACCGTGCTTTATTTTAGTATGGGCAGGTTTCAATGTATTTAGCTACAAAGGCGCATACATATTAAAAAATAAAAATAGGTTTTAAAGCAAGAAAACAGTTCATATAATTCAAATAGTCATTCAAAATCACCTTGTCTTTGTGGAGAGATGTCATTAAGCCTCAGAATACTCCTTACTTCTCTGCATTATTAGATTAGCATGGATTTGCCTCTCTTACATGTTTCCATCACTAAAACTTGAGAACTCTACAGTTTTATGAGCTCCTAGGAGATTATAAAGATTCTCTACCTTGTAGGGGGTTGTAGGAAACAATGCATTTTATGGTCTCACAATATGCTTTATGAAAAGTAGTATCTCAGATCACTTTACAGACTATGAATGAGCTCTTTGTTTCTTTAAGTATCTTGGTCAAATGAGATTCCTCTTTCTCAATTCCCATAACTTTTACACACAATGTTCTGACATCTGGAGAAAATTTCTGGATATCAAATTCAGATAGTCTGTCCATGGACTGGTCAAAACTGCCACCTACTGGTCAGTCTTCAAATCTTTCACTTTACCCAAGCATTGCTTTACCTTGGTCGGATCCCTTCCTTCAAAAATGGTAAGATTTCAATTACAATAACTAGACGTAAAGCAATTATCCTTTTAAAAAATTCACCCTCTCTAGGGTGAACCAAAAATACCAAATTGTACAAACCTGCCAATAAAATCATCCCTTTTCCCAGCATCTTTGTCCCAGGCAGTGATATCAATGATTCCACCTCTTTCTTCATAGAGATGAAAATCAAATTGCTCCCTCCACTGAGGATTCAAAGTTTTTGGCATAATCTGGAAAACCAAAAGGTAATTATTGTCTTATAAATATCAGCCTTTAAAAAAATTAACTTTAAGACATTAAATCAAAATGAAGGTACTATCTACAAAAGTACGTGTGAGATTTGAACAAAACCTTCCAGATGATGGAAAAGAGTCATTAGCTCTTTAGCAGCCTTACTGCATATCATCTGAAAGAATCCTAAAGGATATGTTCTGAAAAACAAAGGGCATGCCTCCATCATCGTGAATAAGAGATGAGAGATATGAATTATACAGAAAAGGCAAATAGTCTACATGTGAAATAGCTCACTCAGATACTAGCATTTATTTTAAATAACAGTTAATGCACAAAGACATAACTCTCGGTCTGTCATCTCCTAAAAAAGGACTATGTGGATTCCCAGAGTTCTTTTTCCCTTACTCCCTACACACAAGGGAATTTTGAGCTAAATATTTTAAATCAATCAATCAACCAATCAATCAATCAGACAATGAAGTTCTATGGGAGCAGGAAGAAACAGCAAGTAACTCTGGGGTGGTCAGGCAAATATTTATGTTGGAATCGTAGCATTGATGTTTCGTCCCCATGTTATATCGGGAGAAACTGAGACCTGGAGTTTTAGTGAATAACCCCAAATCATTATGTTTAAGTATCTAGATTCTAACTCAGGTCTTTGATTACAGCTTCAGGTCTCTTTCCCCAAAACAAATCTGCCGATAATGTTTATAAATTAATATGATTGTGTTTTCATAATTTCTACATTGCAAATACCAGAAAGATATCTAAAGTACTATTGTGTAACTTTAAGCATTCATATAAGACATCTGGTAGAGTCAACGAATGAAGTGACCCATACTGATGTGCTCTGAAATTTCATTCACCACTGGGTTAAAAACATTCATATTTGTTTCTCTATTCTTTCTTTTTAGCAGGAGGGCATGCAGTGGCCTTTCCTCTTTTGAATGTATGGGAGACAGATCTTCAGATGTAAAGACTTTGAAAGCAATGAAGTATGTTATGTGCAAAGGTAATACAAATGAATCACAATTTTTAAAGTTCATAATCTGAAATTAATCAGCAATATATCATGGAAGGAAAGAGCAAAGAGAGACACGTGTCCATAGTTAGGTTTCATATTTCATATCTAAAGAGCAGAACTATAAAAATAAGTAATGTTTTAAGCCTACCAGAACATGGACATGATGTTAATTGATAAAGGACAAGACAGAAGTGGTCATAGGTACCTATTTTCGGAATTAGGAGTTTCCTTAATGTTTCAGAATCAGTAGTTTCCTGCCTACTAATGAATCAGCTCTGTGATACTGCTAACCACTTTAGTTACCGATGAAAACTTCCTGTGCCAGAAGGAACCTGGGCAGGCTTTTTATCAAAAGTTCTTGAAAATAGTAATGTCAAAGTGAAGTTATTCTCATCAAAGTAGAATGTGATTTTTAATACAGGACAGATATGATGAGTTGTCAGGCTATGAATAGTAGCTGCTGAAGCTGAACTTGAAAGAGGTTGTATTTGTTTCTTTTGTTGTTGCTCTTTTTTGTTTTTCTTTAAAGTTTTCATTTATTTATTTAAGTGATCTCTATACCCAAAGTGGGGCTCGAACTCAGAACTCTGAGATAAAGAGTTTCATGCTCTTTAGACTGAGCCCGATAGGCACCCCAAGGAGGTTGTATTTGGATACAACATGGATAAGACATGTGCCCCAAATATAACTGTGACTACTATGACCTTTAGTAATTATTATTACTTCCATCAATCTGATACTAATATGATTACTTAACATATTATTACTATTAATATAATTGTTCTTACACAATATCTTGTTCTTGCTGCTACTACTCTTCCTTCTGCTACTACCATTTATTGAGTATTTATTATGGACAAGGCAGTATTCCAGGCCATTTACATGCATAACATATATTTATTCATCTTCTCAATAACTTTATTAGGTAGGCATTATTTTAATTCTCATTTTTACAGATGAGGAAATTGGGACATGGCATGGCAGAGTAACTTGTCCTGTAGCATACTGCTAGTATGGGCAGCAGGAATTTGCCCCTTTGTTTTCTAAATAAATAAAATGAAAAAATTGCAATCTGCATTGATGCAAGTCATTTTGAATAAAATGTTTCAGAGTAATGCACAAAGATTTGTATGGTATGTAAAATGATGCTATTTGTAGTACTGATACCAGTACTAATTGTAATAATAATAGTAGCCAACACTCTTTGAGCAGTTTATGCCCCAGGCCATCAACTTAGGTTTGTTTCAGCCTTTTTTTGCATCTTTTGTTATTTTTAAAAAAGAGTTAGTTCCGACTATTATTCCTGTCTTACAGAAGAAATTGAGACAGGGAAGTACTTTATGCAAGGTCACATAGCACACTGAGTAAGAAATGCAATAATACAGTTATTGGTCTGGTTTGCTGATGTGATGTTCAAAAGAAATTCTGTTAAGCACTTAAAAAAGTATCTAGTGTTTTCATCTCCCAAAGCATGGCTATTAACCAACCACTGCCTACCATATATAGGCTGGGACACGAGAGAGATACCGTTACCTTGCTCTTGTACTTCTGATGCCCAAGCCGGAACTTCACATAGGGGTCACTCAACCCATTTGAATCCATTGCCTTGAGATCTCGTCCCTCAATCAATGTGATGCTGACGATTCCTCTCCAAAGATGTGATTTTCTGTGTACGTCTGATAGACGTAAACTTTGGGTCTGAAACTTTGGGTAAAGGAAAACGGAGTTAGCCTATTGAGTTATAACCCCAAATACCTTATCTGGAATTACCCTTTTTCTGGTTATAAGTTTTTGAAAATAAAAATGGTAGGTAGTTACAATTTAAGAAAATAAACATAAGTTATAGATTATTATTTATTAATTACAAAATTATTAATAAATGTGAAATTATCCTTTCATGATAAATTGAAGGTTATTGTGTAGACGTGAATGCTCAAAATAAAGTCTAATATTCCAACGCTTAAAACTACAAGATGTAGATACTTCAAGAATATCAGAGAATATCTGCCTCTGTGTCAAATATGCCAGTGTCAAAAGATGTAAAAAAAATATTATAAATACCAAAGACCACATCCACACTGTGATATTTAATTTTTAATGAGTTAATGGTTTTTGAAAATCTTTCATGTTGCAAGTTGGTTTTACTAGTGGTAATTTTAGTTGTAAGATTAGTTACAAGTTCTGTTCAGACAATTGAGAAACCTCTTTATTGCTATGTTAGGAGATAATTGAGTTTCAGCTCACTAGAGAACTACTTAAGGTACACAGACCAGAAAACAAAATCAACATGCCCATCGGAGACATCTGGCTTATGCTGAAACTTGCTTCACAAATTTTTTAAATTACATATGCGATTTTTATTGGCAGGTATGTTACTGAATTTCTCATTCTAGTACTTTAACATTGTCTTTAATGATTTTTATTATGCTCAGTGCTAAATCACAATATTCAAGCAAGCAAATGAAGTCACATTTTTAAAATTAGGAGGCCTACGAAAAACAGCTCTATAATCTCTTTGAACTAAACAGCACATACAACAAATCAAAGTAGCTAAAATGTTAAAAGCTTTTCCATTTGGATTCAGAACGAAGCAGTATGATAAAAACTGCTGTTTCTTTCATATTGCCAAGCATGTTTTCTTCACTTAGGCATTTCATGAAGAAATTCAACATGTCTCTTGACCTCAAAGTACTCCACTTCTAAATTATAGATTAACTCGACTTTCAGTCTAATTCGTTGTACGTTACCATTATAAAGTTATACCCTATTTTGTAAAACTCCCTCTCCCACTTTGATTTCCTACTTTTTCCCCCATACCACACTAATGTCATAGCCATTTTTGTCTGTCATTATCAAAAGTAATACATTACAGGGGCGCCTGGGTGGCTCAGTCAGTTAAGTGTCCAACTTCGGCTCAGGTCATGATCTCACAGTTCGTGAGTTTGAGCCCTGCGTCGGACTCTGTGCTGACAGTTCAGAGCCTGGAGCCTGCTTCAGATTCTGTGCCTCCCTCTCTCTCTCTGCCCCCCCCCCCACTCATGCTCTATCAGTCTCACAAAATAAATAAACATTAACTTTTTTTAAAAAAAGTAATACATTTCAGGGTGTTTTATTAGGAAAATGAAAACTATGTTCTTCAAAAGACAATATTTTTAATATTTGAACATTTTACTGGAAACCTCTCTAAATCACATTGCTTATTTCCTCCCTTGGTGATCTGCATATTTGGCAGGACATTGCTTGGTGACTCTGCTTTATTAATATCAACACAGGACTGTGCCTGCACACTGCACACTTTTGTGAGCTCCACGGGTGGAGTTCAAGAGTATTATGAGGTGCCAGGGAGTTTCACGGAGCACCTGTACCCTTCCACAGGACTCCATGGTCTGCTTTAGCTAGAGTCCCACTGCTCTCGTCTGTTTTACATATTGGGTTTCTACTCTGGATCGTGTCTGAATAAGGATTTCCCAGATTAAAAAAAATATTGCAGCAAGTGACCCCGAAAGGGTTCTGAGATTTCATGTTGCTTATTAATACATAATACAGCAAGAGATAACAGAGTATTTTTATTTACTTATTTTGTCATCTACCTATCTGTCCATCCATCCATCCATCCATCTACCCATTACTGTTGCTATTGAGATTGCCTCTCATGGAAGATTCTAGAGAAACAGGTTCTAAACTTTGGGTCTGAAAGTTTTGTTAAGGAATATGAGTGGCAACGAAGGAAAGAAGAAAAATGAATTTGTGGTAAGAAGAAATAATTATCTTAGCAAAGACCAAGGAGTTAGTAAAACCCATTTACATAGAGCTTTAGAATTTAAAAGTGCACATATATACCTTTTATCACTTGATTTCCACTAAAACCGTATGAAGTTGGAAGGCAAGTCCTGCTATTTCCATTTTAATGAAGAGGAATTTGAGGTTCAGTGTGGTTTGGGCTAATAAATGTTGGATGTGTGACTAGAACCCAGTATTTCCAACCTTTATTCCCGGGCTTCTCCCAATATTGGTCTTTACGGTAGAGACTCTCTCCTAGGTTTAAAAGTAATCATGCTATAAGATTACTGTTTCTAAAGGGTACTCTCCAGGTAAGTGAGTCATTATATTTGAAATGACATTCCAGTCTAGCTTTTCCTGCATGGTTATTATGTGATATCGCCTTCTACTTTTCTATTATATGAGCGTATGTATTTATACTTACAATATTTCAGCTTGCTGATGGGTATACTTAATAACATTTTCTATGCACTCTAGAAGTCATACCCTGCACTCAGTCAAATTATATGTGGGTACAATCTAGGCTACACACCATCTTCTGTGTGCAATGCTAAGTAAAGTTCTCGAATGGTACCAGGTCTGAAACGCTTACTTGCTGGTCCCTCCTTTCATTTTTCACATGAGAACAAGATCTTTACTTATAGGGTGGGAAGGAGAATGAATGCTTTCCATGGGATCCTTCATGCTTTCACAGAAATAAAATGAACTTCTTGGAGGCTTTACCTATTGCCATTAGTTACAAAATACTTTTCTATAACCTGGAAGAACATTCCTAAAATGACCTGGAAAGCTAAGGGAGAGGAGAAGGGAGAATATTTCTTTACATGAACAGGGTTAATGAATGTGAGAATTAAGTTGACCTGCATAAATGGTTAAAAGGAAAAGGGGGGAGGATGTCCCAAAGACATACTAACCAGGTATCATTTTAAAAGGAAGTTTTCCTACTCCAAAACTTTCTTTTGTCAAAAATGGTGCTCTTCTAAAAAGAACCTCTATAATTCATTTGTGATTTGATTGACTACATAGTCATGAAATAGAAAAACATTTAGTATAAGTGTGGAGAATAGGAACTTGAAATAAAATGATAAGGTAAAGAGGGAAGATATAAACTTACACCACCAGTGGTAGGAAAGACAATGATTTAACATAAGCACCGATCCGCGTCTTTCTGGAAATTCCTGACTATGTGACTTGGGCATGTTGCTCCTTCTGTGAGTCTCACTTTTCTTAACTACGGTTCTCCAGACGGTACTCTAGCGCCCAAATGTACTGAGAGCACTATTCTGTGTGTGTGGTGGTTGGCGGGGGGGATTAAGGGGGGTTAGAGGTGTCTGTGTGTAGGGGGCCCTGAAAACAATATATTCCATAAATGAAAAAAGATTTAACCTGCTTAAGGTAGGTACTTTCTGAGTCATCTGCTGCTCTGTTTAAAGTTTCCACCCTCTGTAAAGTTCTCGAAGTGTGGTCCACAGACCAATGGCATCAATGTCACCTGAAAAGTGGCTAGAAATTCATATTGTTCAGCTCCATCCCAGACCAAGAAAACCAGAAGCTCTGGATTACTCAGACCTCACTTAAGGCCATTGTGATACATGCTCAAGTGTATAAACCCCTGCTTTAAAAGTTCTAAGGGTCATGTGCACTGGCCTTCTCCTATGTTCTAATTATTATTATTAATTACTACAGTTATGAACATTATCCACTTTCTGGCATGGATACCATTTATGCTTATTAAAGTCTTTCAGTCCTGCTTCTAAATTTACTGATTAGGAAAGCAGATTGGTTTGGATATTTGGAGAATTTAAAGAGAGAAGTAGGAGACTACTGCAAAATTGTGTGAAGTTTACTATTTTCTTCCTTTAATTTTTTTTTTCTATTAGGATGTACTTAAATAATACATGTTGATAATTAGTCAACCAAAAATTACTTATTGAGCACCTAAATGGCAAGGAGTGTTAAATCAAAGACACCCCTCAATAAAATTACCATATTAGACCTGGGATTTAGTTATCTGAGGGAATGTTTTCAACTCTGTCCTTATTGAAACAGAATTCTGTTTGAGGAGGGAAAGAAAAAGGAAGGGAAGAATAAATAGGAAAACGAACTTTGCTTCAAAACAAAGAACCAACACTGCAAAAGGAAGAAAGAATCTTTGAACTTTTAAAGTAATTCCCAAATTTTAGTGGGCAATTTTGCTGAAATTCGTGGGTCTGACCCTCCTGGATGTGATTCAGGTCTTACAGAGCAGAGCTACCTGTGTATTTCCAACATGTACCCCATATGATTCTCACACGCACTGAAGTTTGAGGTCATTCTCATAAGGAATATTCATCCAAGTTCAGATTTAATAAAGAAAATCAAAACACCAGGTAACAACATCAATTTCCGATTGTGAGGCAATTAGTCAATGACATGTATCTTTAGGAAGATTTTAGAACGGGGGAGCTGGCATTTTAAGAGGCTTATTAGTTGACATGTATTGTTTCTTGAAAAGGAATTCAAGATTCCTTTTCCTATGTATAAAAGAGGTTAGGCTAGGGAATAGGTTTTCAGAACAGTAAGTCAGCCATGAGAGTTCACAGCTCATGCAAGCTCAGAAGAAATAAACAAACTGAATGATTGAACTTACTTGTGCATTTTGGTAATAAGTACTCTGAAGCTCTGCTCTGCAGAAGCCCAGGACAGGAAAAGCAGGCTTGCCGCACGTCTGGATGGAGATGAACGATCAGAGCTGTACAGGAAAGCTTTGTGCCTCTATCAACACCTCATTTCAATTAGAGTTCACCATTACTCTTCAAAAAAACATTATTTAGAAAAGAATACGTATTTGCCCCCCAAGTCACTGTCAGAAAATGTCTTCTAGCACAATGAAGATCAATGCCAATGCCATAATATAATTTCCAGCCACCATTTTCTTTAGTGGCATAATGCTGCAATGGTCAAAAAAATAGAGGACAGAGATTAAATGGTGATGAATCCTCCTTGAGTGGTTTCACATTTTTGTTAGTAGGTGTAGCAGTGAAAAGAACCATAGCAAGAGAAATCATGGAAAGTCTGCTACTTCAGAATATTTTGGAGACTGTTTCCAACGTCAAAAAGTGATGAGGCCCCAGAAGAGTAAGTGTTTCACGGACAGGCAACAACTATGATATATTAACTACATCCCACATGCGAATCTTTTGCAATGATTAGAGAGATCTCTAAAGCAACAGAGAAATTTTACCCCACATAATTTGCCCCATTTTCTCTTTATTGCTCCTGTGCCTAAGAATGCAGTCAAAAAGTCCCTTTATTACCAAGACTAAGAGCAGCAAGAGATGGATTCAGAAAGACACAGCTGAGCAAGAAATACTAGAAGGAAATTATCATGATAAGCTGAAAGTTTGTATTACATGACTAGAGCACCTAGACAAAGTCTCCAAACAATAGTATTATCATGAGAGGAGAACATCACAGGGAGGGTGAGATTCGGCCTATGTGAAGGATACGTTAGATCATACACAAAGAAATAAGCATGTATTGAGCAACTATCAGGCAGGGGTTTTAATACTCTAGCATTTTTCATGACAAGCATTTTTAAGGTAAAGAAACCGAGGCACAGAGTTAATAAATTCCCTACTCAAAGCCAAATGATTAGAGATTGGCAAGGCTGATATTGGCAACCCAGAATCTGGGTTTCTGATCCCTAACTGATGACTCTCTGCACTATTTCTCAGGTTTGGACAAAGGCTAAGAAATTCATAAAACAAAAAAAGGGGGGGGGATGTGTTAGGATTTGTTGACTCCTGTTTAGACAAAATATATCCACGGGTATAGATTATTGAGAAAGGCTAATCAGATGGGGCATAGAGGAAGTAAAAGTGGGGAGGTGGTAATAACGCTAGCATATATTGTTCAGTAAAGTATATAAGAATTAACTGTACTCCACAATAAATTATAGTCTAACATATATTTATAAGGTGGTGAAGTTGTAGAATCTCACAAATAAACTGAGAACACTTCTATACTTCAATTCTGGTTATTAAAATTTCTTAATTCAATTCCTTAAAAAACTGGAATTTTTCAAGGATCACTAATAGAAGGAGGTGCCCTATTATTCTAGGTCCTGATTAAAAAACAGATGAAAACAACAAAAAAAATATCTATCTAGATTTAACATGTGGCTAAAAAAACCACTCAGACATATTAATCTTCTCCCTGATATGTGCAAATAATCCTTGGCTTTTGTTATCTTGGATTTTATTACCTGTGTACAACCTAATCCTTCCAAATGAGCCCCAGACCCTGTGAAACGAGTGAAAGACATCACTGTGTCTTTACAATAGCTGTGTGTGGAGTCAGCTCACCTCTATTTTCAGCACAGAGGTGCACATGCTTTTATTTAATCAAATGATCCACGAGACACTACAAAGGAGAGATAATGACAGCCTAGAATGACTGTTTTGTGCTGCAAAGCCTGGAGCGTGGAGCAATTATTAGCTCAATCCCAGGCACAGCCAAGTTCTATCTTTTCCTTTGCCTGCTGAGTTGATTCCAGTGAATTATACCTAGGTGATGAAGTCCAACAAGTAGATTTGTTCTACAGTCCGTCCATCTGCTCAGAGTAGGATTGCCTTTACAGAAAACCTTCCTGAAGCTTTGTCCAGCCTAGTTTAAAGTGTCTCGTGTAATAATAAAGCTTCGATCCCTTTTTTCTTAGAAGATGATTCACGGCACTATAATCCTCAGAGAAATTCTCCTGGTTTTTATCCTTAAACTTTCTTTCCTATTTCTATTGCTTCTTGATATAACTTACGGTGTCAGAAAGGTATTTATGTTTACTTCAGTGCTTTAACTACCGTCTCTAAGCTTAACTGAGGCCAAACAAAAGTTCTTAAGCTTTTCCGATGTTTGCTCAAAATATATACTCATAGAAAATCCTCATATATACTGTAATCTTGGTTTGCTAAAGTAATATATTGGTTTTCACCAATTATGTAAAGAAATAATGAGCCCTGGGTTTTGACTTACACTTTTTCTTTGGAGACTTTTAATTAAATGCTACAAATATATTTTTTTCTGAAGGTCTTACTTTCATACCTAAAGATATAAATAATTCCTGCACGTTTCTTGGTCATATGTCGTATATGGTTGAGTTGGTAAGAATGTAAGCACTTCAGCATAGGATAAAATTCTTGTTTGATAAAACTAATACTTCTCCTTGGTCTGCAGGGTCTTTCTTCAACCACACTTTGATTTGACCCTACTGTAAGATGGTGCTCTGACATAATTCCTAATTGTTCTGTATTCTACGCACTCTTTTTGGCCCACTTCATATTATGATCCATTTCTCCATTTTTCTATATGAGGTATCTTGGTATAGCCCAGCAGCCATTCTCCATTTAAACAATTTTAACATTTCTATTTAATTCACTACAGTGTTCTCATAAGATGGTTTGTTCAGTTAACTCTCGGTCATGGAAACCTAAATGTCCAGTCAATGGAGATAACTGGGAAAAAATTTAATGTACTAAATATTTGAAGTAACAGCACTAAGTTATCATCCTTTATTGAGAAGTTAAAATCTTTAATGCAACTCTGACTTGAAGTAATCCAAATGGCTTCACATGTTTGTTGCTTTTATGAGAAGCATGGTAATCGCCTACCCATTGCTTAATGTTTTGTGTTGTAAGATACCATGTTTTGATAAATTATAAATGTCATGCATTTGGAAAATAAGACTATCTCTGTACCACTTCAGTCTTTTCTTTCTATTATTTTGCTCTCAAGAAAATTAAGATCTAGCAAATTAAGATCTGACATTTATTAAGCAAATTCTCACCAGAATTCAGTTTCACTCAATGTAATTCAGTTGCTTTTTCCTGGATACATGTATTGATCCTTACTTATAAAGAAGCTGATAAAAACTCACAAAGCACACATACACTCCTCATAAAAGAATTTATCTGAACTATTTATGTTTTCTGCATATCTGAAAATGTCTATTGAGAAACTCCTTTGCTACACATCTCCTCTAAAAGTTAATAAACATTAAAAAATCACAATACGAATATTACCTGGGTGAAGAGCAATTAGGTCGGTTATCAGAGTGACTTTTAAATGTGAATATGAAAGGTCATATTCATCCAAAGTAGACTTGATCACTGATTTACTAATTTTATAAGATGGGACCTCAAACATAGCAAATCACAGCCCTCAACACATCCATCTATCAGTGGGTTAAGGAGCTGTGGGGGAGAAGGGTTACATAATGCAAGAAGAATTTGAAAGGGGGCCAGTGAAGACAAACTAAGGGAAATCTCTATTTTTACATCCTATCTGTATTCATCATTGACCTCAAAAGGAACTTAATTGCTTTAAACAATTCTTTCTGTGATACTCAGAGAAAGAAAAGTATTGGTTCTCATTGATCATATCATTTTCAGAGATGTCAGGTCAATGGTATCATTCTCTGGGCCTTAGTTTCCTCAGTGACAAAATAAATGACCCCTAAATGTTCTGCCTTTATGACTCACTTGGTTTGTTACTCAACATATGCTTGGAAGAAAAGGTATTACATCACTGACCTCAAATACAAAAAAGCTATCTTTTAAATTTGCATATTTCTTATTCTAAAATAAGATAAAGAAATTGAGAAAGGTTAATAAAGAATATTTAAGGATGAACACAACCAAATGGAAAGTAATGGTACATGCAATACTAATTTGGAAGTAGCAAAGATTTTGAAAGAATCATTTGAAAGGGAAACCCTTAAAAATTATTTCTTATGCAACTGATCCTGGTAGCAAGGCTTCATTCATAATAATTAGTTTGCATGTTTGTTGCATATAGAACAAACTCAACACAGAACACTGCTGAATTCTCCCTCTCTTGGCAAAGAAGTACACTGTATGAATTCACCACGTATGTGGGTCTTAAGAAAACAGAGACTGCCTTTTTGCCAAACGCCAGATTCCATTTAAGGTGATATGACAATTCAAAAGCAGCCACGCTGTTTGTTCATGGATAATGTGAGAACATAAAAGAGAAATTATTATTATTTTAGCGAGGACACAGAATAGCATCAGTAGAGGTAGCCATCAGTAGACTGAAAGGAAATGATGATGCTATAATAATTAAAATAAGCACACACCAATAACAGTGTGTGTGGAAGGAGCAAAGGATGAAGAGATGTGGTTTATACTCGCACATTGGTTAAGTCTATGCATGACATAAGTTAGTGCATGCCAGTCTGCTTAAAAGACACTGCAACAAACCTTACACTTCCAAAGGGGAAGGGTAGTTTTCAGTCATGAGCAGTTTAAGAGCTAAGGAAAGAAAATGGTATAGCCTTACGAGTGTAGCATTTTCATTGTACTATCGCTAGATAATCATGTGCCAAGTGTGAATTTTCAAAGAAAGGGAAATTCTTGGCAAAGTAGTAAGTGCATTTGTTATAAATCATGCTGTGCATAATGCAGAATTAGAGCAGAGAAAATAAGATGACAGAGCTCGTTATGTTTAAGTCATGAAAGAGTAAATAACATTAAATTGCAATGGCATTTAAAACAAATTCTCGGTGGAATTTTCACTTTTTTCTTTATTTAAATCAAAGCAGAGTTGCTGTTTTCTGATTCATAAGTTTTTTTTTTCAAAGAAAGAACACTGATTATGTAGTACGTATATAGTATAAGATCACTGTAATAGAAGTAAATTTTTCCCAAACAGATGGAACAGATTTTACAAGAAGAGAAAAAAGAAACTTAATGGACTCTCTAGATAGCACCATTATATTCCTGGAAGGCCTGTGGGCCTCTAACTGTTAAGAATCTGGGATAAACTTAGTCCCACAAGCAGCTGACTTTAAAGCAACATGTTAAATATATGAAGTTCTTAGTTTTTACAAATGAAGAAATGCAAGAATCACCCAAATGACTTGGAATAAAAGTTCATAGAGAAGGCAATTGAATACATTTTTCTGAGACCCTTTTTTAAAAAGTGAATTTCCTAGTTCACATTTAAGTATCAAAATCACTACTCAGAACCAAAATCAAGAATATTAAAATAAAGGATTTAGACATTACCCTCCAAAAGAAAGACTTCACAGAGAAATAAGATCCAACCACTTCATTTTCTGAGAGATCCTAAAAACAAACAAATATTTAACTGAATTTTGAGGTGTTTTTGAGAATACTTTAATTATCCCAATGAAATCAAAATAAATAAAACTCCAAAGTTATATCTCATATGACACTTTTGATGTTTATAAACTGTTAGTTTTCTTTCTTTGATTAAATTAAAGTTTTTGTCTTATATCTAATATCAGTGGTGGTAAGTTTAGAAAGGATTGTTTCTGTGATTTTTAAAGAACCTACTTACCTCTTTATTCTTAAATGTTGATTATTATATCTCAGAGCCTAACACTTTATTTTAGGAAGTAGGACTGTTTGAACATACTTTTAAGATTTTGAAGTAAGTCGTATAATACCTGTTCCTTTTAACAAAACAATTTAACACCATAGATCTGCAAGCATTTTGAAAGAATAATAGAAATCTTAGTTATAATCATACACCTACTCAAATTTAGTTTAATCCCTTATTAAAAACGTCATAGTTTTATGATATAATATAGAACATAGATAATATTATAAGTTCGTTAACTTGAGCCCTGAGAAGATAATTTAACAAAATGAATACTGAGAAGAGTAGCAATATCATAGTAAAATATCATGTTGGATATGTTATTACTTAGTCCTCAGACATTTATAAAGTAAAACCAGTTCAACTTCAGGAAATCAAAACCATCGTTTTTCACTTTTAAAGAGAACATTTGCATTACATGCATCTTTTGAATTGTTTTTAAAATGTTTATTTATTTTTAAGAGACAGAGACAGAGCATGAGTGGGGGAGTGGTAGAGAGAGAGAGGGAGACACAGAATCCGAAGCAGGCTCCAGGCTCTGAGCTGTCAGCACAGAGCCTGATGCGGGGCTGGAACCCACAAACCGTGAGATCATGACCTGAGCCGAAGTCGGATGCTTAACCGACTGAGCTACCCAGGTGCCCCTATATGCATCTTTTAAATTGGAATGTTTTGCATCCTATTTCTGGGTGTCAGTTATGGTAAAATTATAGGAATCCGAGCACCCTGATTGGACAGTATCAACCTTTGATATTGCGATGAAGAGGAAGAAGTTTTTTTTTTTTTTTGACTTACTTGATTACTCCATAATTTTGTGTCAGCAACTAAGATAGTGGTCCAGCACCTCACATGATGCCTATTGCATAGTAGGTGCTCAATAAATAATTTGTTGATTGTTAGTTACTGGGAGTTTCAATTGGTTAGGTATAGATATCCCTTCCAAAAATAATACCAAAAATCATATCAGAAAATAATAGTGAGCTAAAATGTTTAGAGTATGCAGCGAGTTGTATATTTTAAGTTTAGAACTAGAATTACATCAAGGATAATCTATACAATCTACCTGTTTGTTTACATGAAATCTATTTCTTACTGAAATTAATTTCACTTTCCCAAGTTACCTTCAAAGGGTTTGGTCAGGTAGCATGGCTAATGTCATAGCCAGGTTACATGGAAGAAATTTTGAGTTTAAGACATTGTTTTACCCTCACTACAGAGTTATAATTCATTTACATGTACAGCTATAGTTCTCATCTGTCACACTTAGCACACTGTCACATCAGTATCTCAAAAACAAACAAACAAACAAGTCCTGAAAAAACACATTTACCTTTGGACAGTGGGGCATGAATGTTAGATGGAATGACTTCAGTCTTCTGACATTGTACACTGTTTAAGTAGAAAAGCCTTCTTCCAGATTTTACAAAAGATGTGTTTTTCTTTTCTATTGCTAATTCTCTCCTTACTGTGATTCCTAATTCTTTTTAAATTAAGCAGCATGTTTAGCAATATGTGGAAAATTTTAAAGTATCATATTAAAGAAACTGATGTCTTGAAGTCTCCTTACACAAATGATTGCCCCAGAGCCAATAACACAAGTAAAACAACAGTGAGTTTTATCTGAATATAGAATGTATTAAGGCAATACATTTTAGACATATGTGAGAGTATTGGCTTTAGACTCAAGACAGTTACAACAAATAATATGACCATTAAACATTAAAGTATTGTTAATTCATTTAAAGTTCAGGTGGTATAAGGTGACTAATGTTGAAACTGCACCAACTCCATACTTTTCATTCTTCCTCAAATCAATACAGAGGGTAATGATCTAAGTATGTGACTGGTAATGCAAAGAGATCAATGTATTTTTGTGTGTGGGGGGGGATTTTAATGATCAACGTTTAAAACTTAGGTTTCTCTGTTAAAATTTGAGAAACAAAAATAATAGCCACATTTGGATCCACTGACGTCCCCAGGCTATGATTTTCAAGTCATGTTTAATTACTTCTGTCATTATTCATCAACTAAAATTTACATTTTATTTTACAACCTATCTTCTCATGTAAACTTAGGCCTTTATTTCAAATGGAACAACTTAATTTTCCTGTGGACCCTTATGCCATTTATTGCCTTGGTGAATATAAAATCCATAGCAGATGAGTCACAGCTTTCCTTTTGTGAGAATTTCCAATCATAACAATAAAAATAAGACACCTGGCATTATGATAAAAAGTTCTAAAAAATGTGATTTTTTTGAGGGCAAAATTTCAATCATTATTGTAGATATTGTTATACTTAAGTCTCCATCAAGACAAGAGGCTGATAAGTGAATGAAAGTGCCATTTTAAAAGTGCTAAAATTATAAATTAAGAGCAAAAGGAAACAGAACAAAAAGCAGAGACATCAAATTGATAAAGGAAAATTATTGAAGTTATCCTGAGTAATGAATTGTTGAGTATTTCTGCTGAGGCTTTGCATTTATCAAAGTACCAAGATATGTTGATAATAACTTATTTAAATCTAGTTTTTGCCTCCAACATACCAATACACACTAAGAAAATTTATCGTTAAAGATCCAAAATCCGACTGTGAATCTAAAAAGTAATAAGATTTTAAATTTAAAAATCTAGAAGATATACTTCTTTTTCCCAGAGAAATAAAACTAAAGGACAGTTAATTTCTTTCCTAACAAATGAATATGATGCTATTTAGTTCAGCCTATTTAAATAAATCATGAAAATCTTTAAGGACTTTGTCATCAGATGAACAAGGATTAGCCATTGCACTGTTAATTGCGATATTTTAATTAGCCTTAATGGGTACAGACCTTTAAACATATTGCATGTTACCATAATTCAGCAATTCTTCAATACTCAAAAATTCACTACAGATTTGAAATTGTGAAGCCTGAGACTGAAATGTGAAGGTCAAGCCAGGTAGCATTCATATTATATAGCGTATTTTTACAGGTGCACAATTTCATTTTATCAATACTCTTTAGGCATTTGAGAGAGTAAAAATAAATAAATCCGTAAGTAAATAATTTTTGTAGCCTTTCCTGGTCTGACCACAATCACTGTTTATCACAGCTACAGTTCTTGGATGTTCCCACCAAGTTGAATATGCCTATTGATAGTTATATAACTGAAAACAGGGACATGAAGTAAGTTGAAATTACTCTGAAATGCTATTTTCCTGTTTTCTTGGTTACTCAAATTGGTGTTCATATCATTTATACTCATTAAACACCAATATGATTCCCTCTGCAACTTCAACTGTCCATTTAAATATTTCTGATGAGAGACAGACAATCTCAACTCCCCAGAGGACATGCCCTGTAACTGAAAGCTAGCTTTGCTTTGTCTTTTATTTTCCTAGAAATTTTAACTTAAATCTTTCATTTGTACATTAGTGTGTATGTATAAACACACGTATACATGTGTATCTATTGCTGTCAACCATCGTTTTGAAAGCAGGATCTTCACAAAATCATGATTTATTTTCATTGTGGATATTTAGGGGACTTTAAAACCAACAAATCTCCTCCCAGTCACATTCAATTTAACATATATATATCTCTCGTATGTATACATATATATGTTAGATATACCTGATGTATATCATATATACACATATATATCGTTGAATTCAAAGGCCATATAATCTTGCAAACCAACAGTTAGCTCCATTATCCTGGAGCCACATTGTATTAGTTCCCTCCCTTTGGTCAGTCTAGAGAGGATCTTGGGAAATGGTCAGCTCACTGGGGAACACATATTAGCAGTGTGAAGGCCGATCAGTGACCCACAATTAAACATTTTAGAGCCAGCACACAGGCATTATGGCATTCATCTTCTGCCTGAGACTACATTTCGTCCTTTAACTTTGTGCCAAGTCATCCAGCTTTGCTCCCTCAAGGACCCACAACATTTTAAAAATTCAACAAGAGCGGTCAAATAAATGTAGAGCCACTCTTACTGCAAATCCCTGTAGTTATGAATTACAATATATAAAAATGTATGATATTTTATACCAGTGGGAAAATATTATCAAAACAGCAAGAAAAAAAATCATCTCAACATAAAATTTAACCATGGCTCCATGTATTTTGTGGGATAATCAAATATTTACTGCACTATGATATCTCTATTTTAAATAAACTTACTACAAATTTTAGGAGTTTAGTTGATCGAGGTAAAAATAGTCTTTTATATTGGAAATACTCCTGCTATTTGCCTTTTGTTCATCACTGCACGTTGGAATCTCAGAAGCCTTAATTATGAGGTTGACTTTATAGCATTCCCAAATAACACAGATTTGTGACGTAAGCAATGGTAAGCATTTTTAAAAGAATATTGCATTTCCTTTGGAAACATGTAAGCATCTAACTTTTTCAAAAATTTATGCATAATAAATTGAAATGAGACACCAAAGAAAAGCCATTAGGTCACTCACGATTGAGAGAGTCATTGACCAAGAAAGCTCGCATGCTTTGCAGGTTTAAAAATATCATCTACTTATTATCAGGATATGATGTCTTTGGAGAAAGAACCTAATAATTGTTAAATAATGACTTTTTTTTCACTATGTCGGACTGACTGTGAGATACTTAAAAATGTGTTCATCTGTTTCTCTAACGTTTCTTAAATTAAAGCACTTAGAGGTTTTCACTGATGCCTTTTTAATGTGTCATCCAAGGTGTCAAGTTTAACTACGCCCTGCAGACTTAGAGTTGAAAGTGTTCTCTAGTTTAAATTAACAATATCCTTGCCAAAAGTCTTATTAAAAATTGCTTCATTCACCAGTGAATAAAGTGTTTTATAGTTCATTAAAATTATGCTAAGTGATTATAATAAAATCTTTATAAAAAAGATATTTTACTAAAAAAATAAGCCATCAAGTAACAGAAGATATGCTAATGAGACACGATCACAATGTCCATATTATGTTATTCAAAGGATGATCTCTTCTTAAAAGATTTCTAAACTGTTATTTTTGAGAATATGAATTGCAGTGTGTATATCTTTATATTATCAGAATGGTATGTCTCATGTAACTAAAGTGATTTATTGAAAGTACATAAGTTCATTATCATACTCATCAATAAACTAATTCTTCTACATTAAAATACACACACACATACACACAATGTAGTGTAAAATCATTTCTGCTTACTGTCGGTCTGATAGAAGAAATTATTTAATTATTTTTTCTATTTTTTTGTCTGACCCCACGACATTTATTCACAAAACACATATACATCTTCTCTTCTGAACTCATGAAACTTTCTTGTTGAATAATTTAACCTTAGAATAAATTATCAATGATAAGCTTCTTGTAAAGAATAAAATATTGCAATAATTCAAAGCATTACCATTTCTCTGCCAAAATGCATTTTGTCATGTAAGTATAACTCTTTGACCAGGATAATTATTCAGTTGCCCAAGTTTAGGGAGACACTGATCCCTTTCTTCTGAAAATAACATTTTTCTTTAACAGCTGAGTGTGGGGCAGGATTACAAATGTGCAAGATGGGAAATACGATTGTGGAAAACCAGACTGAGAGTTTTAAAAGATGTCATCATCCCCAGAAGAGGAGCTAAGAAGGAATTAATAATTATTTCCTGGTTAACATACCGTTCAAATACGTGTATCATTCTTGCTTCTGAGAGGCAAGTTTAGGTGTATTTCTTTTCCTACTTGTTGTTAGATGGTAACACAATTACTCCAAATTATATGGAAGTCAGTCCTGAACAGCAATTATAATTCCCTGCCCTCAAACTGGCTATTCAGCTCTTGTTTTCAATAGTATATAAAACCCCACATTATAAGAGCATCACAAATAATATGATTTTCACTGAAGAATCAAGTATTGACAAAATGATGAAAATGATGAACTGATATTTAAGTAACGGGAAACCCCATGAGCTGATACACTTGTATATGGTGGCGGGGGGGGGAGGTGTTCATATTTAAAACATAACTATGTCAATTTAGTTTTCCCTTTCCTCGTTACATCACTTCTGAAAAAAAAAAGAAGAGGAAGAGAAACTCCATAAACTCCATACTAGAGAGAATATCTAGCAACCTTATCAGACTGTATTTACGTCTTTGCCACAGAGTTCATAATTCTCAGATTTTATAATCACTGGTGGTACCCAAAGACAGGCTGCACATCACAGGCCTGCTCCAGAAAAGTAGGAGACCTCATTTCCAAAAATCAAGATTCCAAAGAAAAAAATGACCTGTTCATGTGAAAAATTCACCTTTGACTTTGAGCAAAGTTGTATCAAAGATAAAATATCTATATTTAACTGTAATGCAAATAAATTATATCCTTTTACAAAAAACAAAAGAGAAAAATTCTTAGACACAGGGGTCTTGAAGGAGAAGATTGAAATAATTAGAAAAGGGATACATTTCCACAAAACAGTCACATGATAATACATAAAGCTACATGGTACAGCCACTTATCCCTTAGTTTCTCAGGGAACACAATTTGCTTGAACACTATCCTTCCTCTAATTTCTGAAGGAAGGAGCTGGGGAAGCAGTTTCGGTGTATGTGAAGGATGGTTGACTGTGTGATAAATGAAGTTACAAACTTTCCCTTGATTTTGAACTTAACACCCTGTTCTTATAACACTAATATGGATGAATATGACAAATGTTTTAGGGCCTTGGGATGATTGAATGAATTATCAGGTGTTCAGTATGTTCTCAGAAAAAACCCAAATGAGTGAACTGACTTTCCTTTACTCAGCACTCGATATCCCCAATACATTTTGTAAAATGGAAAATCCCTTAGGCTCAAAACCCCAAAGCCATATTACCATTCAAACTAAAAATAATCTGCCAACTACCCCAATAAGTGCAGAGCTAGACACAGGCAATTCTGTATCTCCAATGGCAAGCCAGTCAGATGTACATATGGATTATTAATAATAAATTAAAAGTTCAAGAATTTTAGAAGTAAAGATAGTGTTGAATAGATGTTTATTATTCATTTTTAATTTTTTTGTAGACCAAAGTGAAAGATACAGATTTATGCTTGCTTAATTTATTATTCAAATTAAATATAAATTAAATTATTTAAAGAATCTTTATTCTTTGTTTTATACTGCAATAAGTGCATCATTGTTGCCAATTAATACTACGTACTGTATAATATCCTGCTCTAGCATTATAGCTTAATTACATCTGGAAGAGGAAATATTGATATATATTAATGAATTACAATGTTTTTAGGCAGTTATGTCATAATGTAGACACAGCATAAGAAAAGCCAAATTACACAATTTTCAAAAAATATATCCTTTTCATAGAATACTAATTTCGAAGTATAATTACAAAGAAACATGTAATACCAACATGAACAGTGCAAACATTTCTTTAAGACTTGTTGAAACTTTATTTTGGTCAATAAAAAACACAGTGAATACTAAGTCAGAAATATTTGGCAACTTTCTTTGGTAAATGCTTTTCATTTTATTAAAATGTAATGGTGATTTTTAATGTGGCCCTGACCTTTTGGTGAGCCAAGTTATCTTTCAGTCATTAATACTATAAGAATTGAGAAGAAACCATACAGTAAGAAATACTTGTTAAAGCAAATTAATACATTACCATAAATACAAAAACATCTTGATGTAAGTATTTTCTTAATTCACAGTAATAAAAATGACAAAATTAAAGACAAATTTAAGTAATAGCATGATTCAGTCAGAATGGAAAAAAAAGACTGTCATGTTCCAGGGTCTAAAAAAATTATTCATTATTAAAAATGAGTGCTGACTTTTTCAAAAGAAATTTGAAAAAAGAAGATCTTGACAAATAAAATCCCTTTATTTCAAGGAGTATGCATATAAAAGTCAGTTTCATCTTGATATTTATTTGCGTCTATGAGTGGTATCACCACTCAACAAATGTGAAGCTTAGTTTGTATCTTAGATATTTTACAAGTTATAAGAAGAGCCAGGACTTTTTAAGTTACAGGAAGCATAAATCTTCTCACTCCCAAGAGCCATTTATTTCTTGAAGTGAGAAGAGGCAATGATGGAAAACTCTTCTCGTTACAGACTCCAAAGATGTAGCCCTAGAGGAATTTTTGAGTTTAGAAAGCCTCAAACTTAATTTTCAGTGAACAAAGACAGTGAGTTACATGAATCTTCCTTCTCTCTGGAGTGGTCCCTACCCTAACCCCATCATTTTATTCCTGATCTGGAGCAAAGACATTTTCTAGACCCTGTGGCACACACAACAGAAACCAGATGCTGAGAAGTGACCAGGCATTAGAAAGAGGATGATATGGATGTGATTGATCAGTGTGATTTCTAGTTACTTAAAAAGCATCACATGATTTACTTAAAGTTTATGGGAAAAAAAGGACAGGAGTGATGAAATCCTGTAGTACAGTTTGAAGAGGTATGAGAGAGATTTGGAAATGCAGCTGATAGTTCTTCTCAACAAGAAAAGCTGAAAGATCACATGCTAAGCCATTACCTTACTTGATCTTTTCCAACTCTTCCTCATTAGCATTGTCTGTAAATGAAATAAAGCATTTTCATTATCTTATCACTCAAGTACAGAACAGGGCAGCCAGTTGTTTTCTAGAGGAAGCTTAACATTTAAACAGCAGTTTCCAGCAACAAGTATGCAAGACAAAATTGTTTTTATCACGTACACACAGCTAGAAGAAGCACCTTTAACATTCAAGCAGTCTTTCTGGTGAGAGTTCATTTGCTTATTCTTTTGTACAAAGAAATGAGGCAGTATTTTTTAAATAGAATGGAAAATTTGAAGTATCTTAATTATTGACTGGAAAAAAAAACCATACTGCATCTCCTGATTGGCACTTGTTCCTTCTGGTGCTGGAGGTTGAGGATGTACTATGACTCTACCAGGTAACTTGTCTCTTCAAACATGTTCAAAATTGGCTCCTTTGGTCTCATCTTAGAATTGTCTCTGCTTCCAGTTAATCTTTCAAATGCGAAAATGCTTTCAAATGTGAAAAATGCTACATTAGTAGATCTTCCTGCTAAATGTTTAGCCATAACATATCCTTAAATTAGTTTTTTTTTTTTTTTTTGGTCTGTGTGTGCCATAGTAAGAAGTATGTATGGCTACAAGTTTTATTTAAGCTTAATGGAAATTTGTAATGAGTGCCCAAGATCAGTGGTCTCTTGCATAAAGTAAGTCATAAGAATCCAAAGATCTTTTATTTACTCTCTAGTTTTAAAGTTTTCTCAGCGAACATTGAGGTATTTACTTCCTGATTAACCTCTTTACCCTCTCTTAGCTTTATCATTATCTTTAAGGCTTATGAAGTAGAGAATAGGAAATATTTGGAGAAGAATAGAGCTTATAGAAATGCTTGTCATATTTGTATATTAAGGAGGCATACTGATGCCTTTAACAACTATATCTCCTTCAGCAGGACCATTTCAGAAACCACTCATAAATTACAAAAACACACAAAAATAGATTTTAATAAAAGATTAAGTCATATAGAAGACAACCTTTGGCCTAAACCAAGTCAATGTAATGATGTAGAGGTTCTAGGATTGGAAATGAGAAAAAACATGAAATTGTCAAAGATAAGGATTCATTCCTCTTCTTTGTAGATAGTGCTTTTATAGGTTATATTTTCCCTATATATCCTCTGTGTTAAATATTGACCAAAATATGGAAGATTAATAGATTTTTTAAAGTTAAAATAATTCCCTATTTTGTTTTGAATGGAGCCAGGAAATGGCAAAGCATTATTACCAAATACTATTATAGAAATATTTTATATGCTTTCTAAGTACTAATGTGCAATTTGTTTTGAAGAAATAAAACCTACCCTTGTATTGTGGAAGTGGTCATACAGTGGCTATGTAATACACGTTTGTTATTGATCTTAAGTGAGTTATTGTCATCGTCGTCATCACCACCACCACCACCACCACCTCCACCATACCTTCTCCATCATCACTAAAAGGCACTTGGAAACTGAATACTTTTGTGGTATGCAATATTAACAAAAACTCCACCACTAGGAGTCAGACAATAAATCTTCAACTTTTACAGAAGACAGAGTTTCAATGAACAAATGATAATTCCTAGAGACAATGTTTTCAGTCAAATCAAGTGAGAACAATTAAGATAAATAAGTAAAAGAGCAAAATCTTGTAACTCATGGCCATTTATTATCATCATCTAGTTTCTAAGAATCTCCTAAAATTCCATTCTGTAAGAAATGGTACTGTTAAAAAGGAGCTGAGAACATGAGGAAGAGTTGAATCTCAAGGTAGCGCTATTCAGTATTACACAGATTTACTACTGCTGCTCAAAACCACATTCTTTGACTCAGAGCCACTGCATACAATAAATCTTCATGATGTAAAGCAAACTGTAGGGCTTGTATTTTTTCTGTCTCTCAAAATTGGCTTTACAAATAGACTGCATGGTATCATTTTTCATACTGGGACACTGATACAAACAAAAAGTCAACAATTTCCCTAAGTATAAATATGAAATATCTGGCAGTTGTGGGAACAAATTCATTATTTTCCTGATTTGGTTTCTAGAATTCTATTATTAGATCCAGTGACCCTCAAAATGTGCCTAGATTTTTTAAATTATTAGTTAATTAATTTATTCATCATGATAAGTGTACTCTTTAATCCCCAGTCCCTATTTCATTCATCCATTCCCTCCCCCCCATAACCATCAGTTTCTTCTCTATAGTTAAGAGTCAGTTTTTTGGTTTCTCTCTCTGTTTCTCTCTCTCTCTCTCTCTCTCTCTCTCTGCTCATTTGTGTTGTTTCTTCAATTCCACATATGAGTGAGGTCATGTGGTATTTGTCTTTTTCTAACTGACTTATTTTGCTCAGCATTATACTCTCTAGCCCTCACTGTGTAGTTGCAAATGGCAAGACTTCATTCTTTTTTATGGCTGAGTAATATTCCATTGTGTATATATACAACATCTTCTTTATCCATTCATCAATCAATGGACACTTGGGCTGCTTCCATAATTTGGCTATTGTAAATAATGCTGCTGTATACAAGGGGTGCATGTATCCCTTTGAATTAGTGCTTTTGTATTTTTTGGGTAAATATCCAGTAACACAATTACTGGATCATAGGGTAGTTCTATTTCTAACTTTTTCAGGAACCTCCAAACTGTTCTCCACAGTGGCTGCACCAGTTTGCATTCCCAACAGTGCAAGAGGTTTCCTTTTTCTGCATGTCCTTGCCAACACTTGTATCTTGTGTTTTGATTTTAGCCATTCTTACAGGCGTGAGGTGATATTTCATTATAGTTTTGATTTGCACTTCCTGATGATGAGTGATGTTGAGCACCTTTTCATGTGTATGTTGCCCATCTGTATGTCTTCTTCGGAGAAATATCTGTTCATGGTTTCTGCCCATTTTTTAATTGGATTATTTCCTTTTTGGATGTCGAGTTCTTTATATATTTTGGATACTAGCCCTTAATAGGATATGTCATTTTCAAATATCTTCTCTCATTCCATAGGTTGTCTTTTACTTTTATTGATTGTTTCCTTTGCTGTGCAGAAACTTTTTATTTTGATGTAGACCCAATAGTTTACTTTTGCTTTTATTTCCCTTAGCTAAGGGGACATATCTAGAAAAATGTTGCTACAGCTGATGTCAGAGACATTACTGCCTATACCCTCTTCAAAGATTTTTATGGTTTCAGGTCTCATAGTTAGGTTTTGAATCCATTTGAGTTTATTTTAGTATATGGTGAAATAAAGTGGTCCCTAGATTTTAGAACAAAATTTCTGCTTCTTGAGACAAGCCAACTGGATAAACAATGGGTTTAAGCATCCTATTCCCAAGTTTCTTTTTCTTTTTAGATAGTTGGGTTAATCGAGATTCAATAAAAATGAAAACAGGAGAAAAGTTTTAAAAAAGTGAATTTAACAAACATACTGTTAAACCCTGAGACATGTTAGAGAAGAAAGATTGTTTGGGGAATGTTAAAGACAGAAGATAAAGCAAATTATAGAAAAATATGATTTATTTTTTGCTCTATGATCTTAATTTCAGCTGAGAAACATATGAATTTGGTTTTGAAAGCATCATTCATTATCTAATATTATTACAGGATAATCAAAATTCTTCATTAGCAGCTCAACTTTCTTTGAAGCCAGTGAAAGAATTACATAACATAAAAACATGGCCTGTGATAGAGCTGCAGAACTGATTATGTTTTTATGAGATTCTACAATCTCAATCCATTTTTTGCTTTTATTTTTGGTTGTAGTGATTTTTTAAGGCGATTACATGGGTAACATAGATATAAAAATAGTCACAGAATAGCTATACAATATAGTGTATATATTTTATAAAACATTAAAATTTTTATAGTGGATTTTGTAAAAAATATTAGTTATGAAATAATTGAGAAAAATTTGCAAAATAAACCAACATGAAAAAACACATTTTTTTTTTAATTCACCAAAGGCAATTCATATGTTTCTTATAATCTTCTATTTTTTAGCTTTAGCCAAGCAATTTGTAGGTCTAGGTAATCTAAGGGAGTGTGTAACACAAATTAACTCACTTTTATTTCACAAATTCTCCAATGAAGAAAGCTGTGGATTGAACTCTGCTAGAAAAAGAGCCAGAAAGAACTCAAACACACTATCAGACCAAAATACCATATACAGGACACACATGTATGTGCTACAAACTTTTGTAGGCTAAAAAACAACACATGCATTCAAAACAGAAATGACATCTGTGTCATGCAATTTATCAGCATGCCCCTGCCCCCCAGTAAAGATTTTGGTTTCTCATACACACAATGCTGGAAACTTAAAAAAATATGTATGTCTATAATCTGTTCACATCTGAGTTTTTTTTTAAAAGACTCAATGATGAACTCAATGGCCAAGATTTTAATAGAAGCAATTTTGAAATACGCTTGCTATTACTCATACTATACTCCTCAAATTGCTGTAATTAGACATTGCATGTTTTAGAGGTTTTAGTAGATTCAGTAGTCTGGTAGGATTTTCAACTCATTCTTCAGTTTTACTGATTTCCAGAACTGGCAATCCACACAAGGAGAAATCATCCCAACTGCATTATTCATGGAATGTAGTGGCAGTATTAACAGTGTATAAAAAACTAGCAAGATAACTGATTTAGAAACTTTCACACTCTGTGATGCTAAGTACTCTGTATTTCCAGTTAATTTATTCCTACTTTTGATAGCATATTCTTAACATTAATGTTCTACTTCCTATTTGATTGTGAGACCTTATTTGTTAATGGCTCTTGAAATTTCTGCCTTCCCTTCTCTACTTTAACACATATAAAATATTTAGCAAAGTTTTATAAATATAGGCATAAGAATAAACATGTTGTTCTTGGACTAAAGTCTTAAATCCCAAAAGTTTAAGATAGAATATTTCTATGCTAATAATCAAAGAGAACAGAACTCTTAAAATTTTTCTGTGTAAGGATCAATGCAAAAATTATGTTATATTCCTTCCCTATATATTATGCTAGATATTATTATATGAAATTGTGAAGCATTTAGTAACTGATTTCTGGTGTGCTGTATTTTGAGTTTGAATTTTTCTAAATAAGATTTGTTCCTGGATAATTTGTGAAAGTTCACGATATCATTTTCACTGAAGCAACATAATACATATTTCAGGCATACAAAAATTTGATTTGAAGATACATTGGATCCCTGATTGTTTTCAACTAAAAAACTTCAATTATATTCCAGGGAAATATATTGGGGTAATACGAAATATGTTACAAAATGAAGAAAATACAGTGACAGTCTTCTATGCATTGTTATTAATATCTTCATAGAGCAATACAGATTGATTTTAAGATTATCATTAATGCACCAATTTTAAGAACACAAAAGGAAATTAAATAATTATTTAATATTGTTTGTGACAACCTCAGGGATTTGAATACTGAAGTAAGAAAAAAATATTAAATAAAATATTTAATAAAAATATTAAAACCTTTCCCTGGACCTTTGAAGTATCCCTTCAAATCCTCATAGATATTCATCTGCAACTCATTGAACAGCCACTAGGTACAGAAAGCTTGACTAGGTTTTGAATGCAGTCATCAAAAAAAAGATAATCAGAAGCAATAATTTATATATTTTATATATATATATACATACATATATTTACCAGAAGTGATAGGATAGAGGATGGAGGTGATGGGAAGTAATTCGGAAGGGCAAATGACAGTGAAGAAAGCCTGGACTCAGAGAAGGTGAGCTCTGCCAGAGTTGGTATGGCTGGGGCAGAAGTTACCAGTGAGGGAACGTATGGTGCTCATTGGAGAGCTTTAAAGTCCCTCATCAGGAGTTTCCATTTAATTAGAGAAATAAACGCATGTCACTGAACACTCAGAAGAAGAACAAAGAAGACATTATAGAACCTGGCACAATGCATATAGAGTCAATAAATGTTTTTTGACCCCTGCTCAGCCAACAAATGGTCCTTGTTCAGAGTTTCAAAATCTCATAATTATTGTTGCTTAACAGTTTTAAAGATCTTAACAAAATAGCCATAAAATTGCTATAAAGACCAAAACAAACAAAAGCAAATTTATGTCTTTGTTAGAAACTGTCATCCTGTAAGCACATGCTTCAAATTCACGACATCAGAAGAGCCAGGATAGTGGGGATGCCACCAGAATTACCTGTAGGGGATGTTTCATACTTCCTCCCCTCCTCCTGAATCACCTGGCTTCTCTGTAACCACCCCCATGCTGCCAGCTGTTAATCACACCCACAAGGAGGAAAAAGTGTAGTCAACCTGACACCCAGACAATGACACCATTCTCTCCATTCCTCAGGTGTCACTGAGGTCAGGGTGGTCACCAGCCAGAAGCTGGCTCTGGTACATGCTGCAACTGTTGTGCTTTCCTGAGGCACACACAAGCTACTTGATTCTCAGGTGGAAGTCAATGTTAGCATGGGAGAGGAGAAGATATCATTTTTCAGTGGCCACAGCAGAATGAATTCAGTGCTATTTGGAACTCTGAAGGCGAGGGCATGAAGTAAGGCAGTGCATGAACAGTACTTGGCAGTAAACGATTTCTTTCAAAAAGCTGAAGAAACAAACGGTAGGGATTTGAATCAAGAAAACGGCACACAGATTTCAGAAAAGACTCTTTGTGTTAAGGGCAGATGGGGCTGTAGAGGTACAATGAGTAAAATGGAAAGGAAGAAAAGATGAATCATACTAGATTTTTGATGAGCAACTGTTTCATGTAACCCACCTGTTCTCTTCCCATTCACATGGGATAAATCAATGATGATCAATAATTAGGCACTGTAATAATTTTAAATGATATTTGTCTAAATAGACTGAACTGAAATAATAAATTTGAGTAGCTAGGGAGATTGAAAGATCTTTACAAGAAGTGTTAAAGAAAAAATAATGTTGGGACCACTTTGCCTGTGCTGACATTCATTTCTATGCAGTTTAGAACAATTCAACACCTTCATCATAAGATCTCTTGGTACTAGCTTGATCTCTCAAATCCTCAGTTTGATGTTAGAGCACTTAATAAATATCCCTTTTATGCAAAAATTCAGCAGACCCTCCATCATCAAATCACCCAAATAACTAAACGAACCACCATATCATTCTAATTTCCAGTAATACTGCCAGTCAGACAATTTGGGATATATAAGACCTCAGGCACTTAGGTATTTTCCATTTATGAAGTGCTGTTCTTCATTAAAATAACAAAGAACCTCAAAACAAGAATATTCTATCACTGTTTTGTTGATTTTACTTCTTACCAGTAAACTTGCTGATTTCTTTCCATCTCTACCTCTGACAATGCTAATCCAAACCTCCATCATCTTCCCCTAGGATTTCTGAAATAATTAGTCCTAAGTGGTCTCCAAGTATCTGTTCTTCATTCTTCCATCTGTTTTCGCCAATGCAGCTATACAGCTATTTTCAACAGGCAAATATGATTATGCCACTTCCTATTTATAGACTCTTTGGAGAATCACCACAAACCTTAACATGGCCAACAGTCTGTACACAGTCTGCACATCTTCTGTTCACTGTCATCATGTACCATGATCTCCCACACTGTCCTCTGTGTACACCTTTTCTGAACTCTAGTACTGTTTCCTCTGCTTGAAATATCTTCTCTCTTCCTGGTTTTTGCTTTATTAATTCCTATTCACACTTCAGACATCAGGTCTCATTTGACTTCCTTAGAGAATTCCTGTTCCCCTAACTAGAACAAACTCTACTATCTTTCCTCTTAACAGCAACATGTACCTCTCTTTCATGGCACTCAACACAGTTGTCATTTTAAATTTCCTTCAGTAATGATTTTATCCCTGAGTTCTCCACTGGATATAAGTTCTATAGAATCCTACAGGTCTAGCATAGAACCTGGTTTATAGTAGGTTTGGTCAGTACTAGCATTATTTGAATAAAGCAATAAATAAACACCTATAATTTATTCCTATGTATGGATTAGCCAGCTAGGATATACTCCTTGGCTTCTACTACGTGAAATAAGGCATTCCGAATTGGCAATTTCTAAAATGATGGGTTTCTATTTCTAAATATTCTCTGTAAAAAAAAAACTCTCCTCACCTACCCTTCCTTTTGCACACATGAGCCTGTGCATATGCTCACTTACATACATTTTTTTTTACATGTGCTAAGCTCTCATGGTAGGTATCTGGTAGTACTTGTTGGAAAAGAGAAATGTATTCTTCACTGAATTAAGTATGGACACTGAAATCATATTTAGCAAATACAGTATATGAAAATGTGTGCTCATTGTTTAATTTTTAAAAAGATAGAAAAAAGTCATTGTTGAAAAGGGTGAGTTTTTCAATGAGTTTAAAACCCTTCCAAATCTGAAGTTGGGATTCACTATTTTAACCTACAGTCTGAGGAATAATGTCAGGAATACCTTTCCAGCAGACAACATAAACCAACTGTAATCATGCATTATTTGAAGACAGCAATACACACATTGCTGAAGTAGGGGTATTTGGACTTGCCTAAAAAGTTATGTTTACTCCTAAAATGTGTTATAATCAAAACCTGTGAGGGCACCTCCCAGTACATGAAAGCACACTGAGTCTAATGGGGAGTCTCTGGAAAACTGGGGCAGAAAGTGCATTGGCAAGCATACCGATGCAGGTCAAACCTGATATTTTTTAATGTCACTTCAACATGCTGGAGTCATTGGCTCCTCTGTATCCCTTGTCAGTTTCTCACCGCAGCATGGTGTGAAAGGAAGTGCAGACAGCCAGTGCTGGAAAACGGGTAACACCAATATGGGATCCCATCAAGAAGATGAAGAGTATTCACTTATCATTCAGCAAACAAATACCAGAAAGCAGAAACTCTATTATAATTTCACCTCATTTTCTTTGTGATGGTACACATGATAATATAGTCAAAACATTAGGGTCTGGATACCTCGGTGCAGAATTCCAAATATTCTGTTCAGTAGCAAATGTATTCCCTGAATGAAGACTACCATTTGCCTACAATAGAAGATGTCTGAAATTGGGAAATGAAATTATAATAAAAGATGCAAATGTGTCCCTTATTTACCACAAGAGGTTCCGATCTGGAGCAGAGAACAGGAAATTTGGATTCAAAAGACAGAATACACAGGGACTAGCGATGCCCAGGATACTTACAGAAACAAAGAACAGTCCAGATTTTCATATGCTGCTTCTCTTTATTATCACCTCTGGATTCAAAGAAGGCTCACGACATTCCACCAAGTGAGAACAAGAAAGCACTCCTCCGAGGCTGTGGGGGAACTTACCACATCCTTGTGTTCTCCTTCTTTAGGGGTAAGGATGACGGACAGCAAAATGATTCCAAGGTAATGGTCAGGATAATGGGGATCTTTCAGTGTTAGGGTCACATCTGTAGGCCTATGATATACAATATTAAGATTGTAAACTGTCATTAAATGGATAAGCCAAAAATATATTTTATATTAACAACTTATTATTTTTAAGAAGAAAATCAATTTTGTTTTCTTTTACTTTCCTGGTCCAATTTCTGTTGTTATTAAAGTATCATTAATGCACTCTTATCCAATAATTTGTGGACCAACTGGATGTACTTTGATTCACTGTGTAAGCCTCAGTCCTTCCTGGGGTTCTAGAAGGCTAAGAAACCATAAAAGTACAGAGAAATGTACAAGTACCTTCTTTGTGATCTCTAAACACATAGAAAGCTATTTTCTATAAATTTGAGGCCAACAAGTAAATGAGGGTCATTTACAGACCACTACATGATTTGGAGTAAAGAGATGAATGGTAAAAGAGGAAAAGACAATATATAATTTGCCTTATATGCATCATAGCTATATTTTTTCATTATGTAATTATTTTTAACAGATTCCATTGTTTAAAATAATGCTTCTATATTTTTGGCTGTTTAAACCTATGCCTAAGCAATCTTTAGGTTCAGAAACACAAGGAAATCAATACTTAGATGAAGTGGTGAACAGAGGCTTTAGAATTAAATATGTCTGAAGAAGAGATTACGAATTACTCAGTATTACCCCAAATCACTTTTAGAATATAATACAAACCACACTAAACTGACACTGTGTAGGTAATATCTTGTTTCCATATCTAATTAAACAAATATTTCAATTTTAACTAATGCATATATACTATAATGCTTAACATGCATCATTAGGTGCCAGTTATGACTAATATTAGTAATAATTATATAGCTTTACAACTAGACAAGCAATGATAAACTAATATGACTGAGAAAATACAACTAATCTTCCTTCATGTTTGAGGCACTCCTTGGTAACCTATGATTATCGGTAATGGCAAAATTAGATTGTCCTTGGGTCAGGTACTAAGAGAGTAGCTGTTTTTGAGGCAAAGAACATGTTTTATTTCCTGTATGGTAGCCTGATTCTTACATTAATAATTTCTATTTACATGGGTAATCTACTTTATGTCTCACTACAACTATATAAGTGACGTGAAAGTAAGGAATGTGTCTTCTATCTTTAGATTGCTGGTGCTTAGCACAGTGGTGGGGAACAAACCAGGTGTACAAGACTTTTTCTTCAGAATAATTGTTGAATAAGACAATCAAGAAAGATGCTATTATTTCCACTGGGTAGATAAAAAAGATGTACTTGAAAAAGGCTGGCTGGCATGAAGGTTCACAATAATAAATGAGAGAACAGTGTCTAGAACCCATATCTGCTGTCACTTTTTACTATATGGGCCCAGATTCACACCAAGATAAAATGATATTACAACGGTTTAAAAGTTACCTGTTTAACTCCAATTGTGTGAGATCCAGAAAGGCCGAGCCCATAAAGTCATCCTGTAGTCCAAAATCATAGTCAAATACCTAAGAAGCCAAAGAGACAAGGCATTATAGAAATAATTACAATATAAGCTTTAAATGGAAATACCTTGATTATAAAATATTGGTTGCCTATGTCACCAAAAACAATGAAAATTCCTAATATTTTTACAAATTTCTTTGTTTGAGGGGCACCTGGGTGGTTCAGTTGATTAAGCATCTGACACAATTTCAGCTCAGGCGACGATCTCATAGTTTCCTGACTTTGAGTCCCACATTGGGCTCTGCACTGACTCTGCAGAGCTTGCTTGGGATTCCCTCTCTCTCTCTCTCTCCCTCTCTGCCCGTACCCAGCTTGTGCTCAGTCTCTCTCAAAATAAATAAATAAACTTCAAAAAAAAATTCCTTTGTTTGAAATGTTAGGGCCTCACAAAATATTCAAAGGAAATTGTATTTTTTACTAAAAATTATTATTTTATATCAAATAGAACTTTAAGGAAGTTGAATAACAAAATCAAATTAAAATATAGTAAATCATCAAAAATCTGAGGAACACAGGTTTAGAATATTTTCCCCATATCATTGAAGGGATATTAGCATTACTAGAAGGAAAAATAAGTGAGTATGAAATTCAGCAAATATGTCTTCCATAGTGGGCTCTTGGTAATGAGTATATGATTCTAATTCCTCCATGTTTTTCAGGTCACTGAAGATAACTTCTGTGATATTATAGGACAATGTCATTTTAAATATACAAATAAGTAAAAATTGAAGTGTTGTTATTAAAGCATTTTGTAAAGTCATATTAAGCTTAAGTCAAATTTAGTTTTTATCATCACAAGCAAGACTAGGAAATAATACTAATGTAACTACCAACAACAAACAGAAAGGAAAAGAGACAATGTGTTTCTATTTATCTATCCAGTGTCTTCTCTGTGCCCTTCATGGTTCTTATTCATACTATGATAAATAAAAAAAGCATTGTCCCTGATCTCTTGGACCCTGCATTTAGGAGCTGAGATAGTCTATAAAAACCCAAATAGATAAATACACTTCAGTGATCAGTACTGTGGACACAAAAGTCTAAGGGGGTATGTTGGGAGCTGCTATTTTAGATAGGGAGTCCAGGAAGGCCTCGTGCAGGAAGTGTGTCATCTAGAGACCAGAATGATGAGAAGGATTA
Organism: Cryptoprocta ferox; assembly: GCA_028646485.1. Lineage (NCBI taxonomy): Eukaryota > Metazoa > Chordata > Mammalia > Carnivora > Eupleridae > Cryptoprocta > Cryptoprocta ferox. Next base: position 66,811,042 of record CM053572.1, read on the forward strand.
ATCCAGTTTGGGAAGATCATTCCCAGGCAGAAGAAACAGCAAATGACCAGCACATGCAATGGTCATCAAGCAGCCAGTGTGGTTGAAGTAGACTGAGAAAGATGGAGAGTGGCAGAGAAGGCTGGAGAGACAGCTCAGAGCTAGATAAATTAGGGCCATTTCCGAAAGACTCCAAGTAAATGGGAGCTGGCTAACTTCCATCAATTCATTAATTTTCCTGCTCATTCTTTCCTTAGCCAATATCGATTAAGAATTTATCATGTACCAGACAATATGTCAGGCGATGTGTAACCAGTGGTGAGCAAAGCTGACATCATCAATGCTTATAGTTTAGTAAAGGAGACAGATGTTCAACAAGGAAGTGCACAGGTGATATGTAATTCCAAATTTTGATAAATGTAAAAAAAAGAACAGGGTATGAAAAGGAAAAAAAATAACAATAGAGATCAGGGAAAGCTTTTAAGATGGAAGAAAGATGCTCGTAGATGCAGTTTGAAGCTATCCTTCTGGACCTTTCCAAACGGAACATCTTTGTATTGCACATTGCAGTAAAAGAGAATGGACAAGTAAGCCAGCTCTTGGATGGATCAAGCAGGCCATGGAGCTCTCCAGGATGTGAGAATCCATTAGGCTGAGAGAATAGTGTGCTCAATAGTTAGAAAGCTTGAAGTACAGGGAACAGTATGTACAGCAGCCTGCCTTCCTGGTTTTCCTCCAGTATTAATAGACTTTGATTTAAACAAACTTAGTATGTAAAAAATTGATATTTAAACAAAAAGATAAATACTTTGCATTACAAAGGACTCAATATTGAAGTCATAAGGGGATTTATTTAAGTGATGAGTTCCCCTAATGCCTTCTAAATGATTCAATTTACAGTCATTTGATTTACATACAACCTTTCAGGAGTACATTTGTTATAGAAAGCACAGTGCTCCTGCAATAGATATTCTGCTTGATCAATTACACCTCTGAGATCTAGTCATTTGCTCTGTGGCATATCACAAGAATATACTGCCACGTCTCAGGCAACGGATACCTCAATGTTTGCAAGTGGCTACAAATACTGTATTTTACAACATAAAATTGACACTCAAAATTAAATAAATTTCTCCTATGCAATCTCTTATAATTGTATCACCCTAAAGCTAAAAATCTTAGGGACTGTAGTGATAATCAATGAGAACATCTGGGGCACATATATACATGTGAAGTGGAGAGCTGTAAATCCAGGGAACTGGCTAGAAGAGACAGTCCAACTGGGTGATTCCACATTCAAACTCTCTTTACTCTCACGGTGAAAGTCTTTCCTCCAGTCCTAATGCTAGGTGCTTACTTTGGTTCCCTCCTGTTCATTAGCAAAGACATTACCATGGGAAAGAATGGAACCACCAGAATCCATTAATTAATGAAATTATTAGCTATGCTACTTAATTCCAAGCTCTATAAACTACCTGTCAGAAGGAGCATTGCTGTAGGGGGAGTTTCAGAAATATAGGACATAGAGAAGAGATAAAAATAGGAAAAGGTATTCCTATTGTTGGGGCGCCTGGCTCAGTCAGTTAAGTGCCCAACTCTTGATATCCGCTCAGGTTGTGACCTCATGGTTGTGATCTCAGGGTCGTGAGATTGAGCCCCATGTCGGGATCTGTGCTGAGCATGGAGCCTGCCTGGGATTTTCCCTCTCCCTGTCTCTCTGCCCCTCCCCCCCTGCCCAATAAATAAATAAACTTAAAAAAAAAGGTGCTCCCACTGCAATAACAACAAGCACAATGAAGACTGATTAATGTTTGTCCAATATTTACTACCATTAGGCACTGTTATCTATTAAACACATTATGGAGATTTTTAAATTTATGTCTTATATAACTCAGTGAACAGGGTATTTTTTCCATTTTTCAGATAAGGAATCCAAAGCTTAAAAAGTTTATGTTACTTCCCCCCAAAACTTGGGGCTTGGAAAAGGTCAGATTCAGATTCAGTTGTGCAAGATGCTCCGTTTAGAATAGAACGCATTTAAATTTAAAAAATACAAGTTGGGTACCCATTGCGAGGAAAGCACTGTGAATTCACACATGAACAGTTTAGATGGAATGCTTGTCTTCACACAGCCTCTCCTGGGAGAGGTGGAAACCTTAGATAACATTAGATAAAATTTGCTTGGTTTCTGTAACACCTCTCTTCATTCTCACATGAGTTTAGAACAAAAAATGTTTTATTCTAATAAATGAATTTATTTAGCATCTTGATTTAATTGTTTTCCCTGAAAAATTGCATCAGGGAGTAGACCAGCTAAAGCACTTTTGGATATTAGTAACAGAAAACTCAGCTCCCACGAATGGGAATTTGTTAGCTCAAATGACTGGAATGCCCATAGGTAATTATGACTTCAGTGGAGTCTTCAACTGCCAGTTCAAATGATTCATATATTTATTCATTCAGTTACTTGAGAAATATTTGTTTAGCATCTACAACGTGCCAAGTATTGTTCTAGGCACTGGAAATAAAGCAGTGAACAGAACAAAGTCTGATTTCTTGGGGCTTACATATAGGGGAGCTGCAGACAATAAATGAATGCATGACAGGTAGTGATAAGTGCCATGGGGAAAAATATCTCAGGGCATGAGAGTGATGGGAACTACTATTTATAAGATGTTTCGGAGGACAATCAGAGAGAGTGGCCTTTGAATAAAGATGCATAATGGGAATAGGATATGGAATGGGACCCAGATCACATATTGTGACCCAAGATCTAAGATTCTATGTAGAAAATATGTCCATGACTTATTTTCAAACCCAGGCAGCTTCAAAATAATCGTTTCACTATACAGGAATAATTAAACTCAAAATCATAGGATTGATATTATAAAACAAAGAAAAAAGAAAACCTAACTGGGGCCATTCCAATTAGTCATCTTTTCTAGAAAACACAAGTTATATTGCATAATTACTGGGTGGACATAGGAAACCCTGAATCTCTCTAAGTCTCACTCACCTGTATAATGGGGATGAGGACAGTTACTTGTCAGGTATATAAGGATTACATGAGATAAAGTAGGCCTTGTGCCTAGCATGGTGCTCAAGAATTGGTAGTTATTACAGTGAACATGTGACTATAGATTCTATCTTCCCGAGACTCAATAACCTCCCATGTTCTTTGCCTATAAACTAAAAGCAAGTACAGTCACATTTTTTGTTTCCTTGTTTTGTTTTGCTATTGATTTTTGTTGTTGTTGTTGCTAACATAGTTGAGATTCTTGATTCATGCATTTAGGAAGTATTTTTGAACCATACAAGACAAAACATCTAAGACGATAGAGCATCTAACTTTGGAATAATTTGGTTTGGATGCTGCGTGGTTTAGGGCTGGAAATATTTTCTTCCAATTACTCAAGTGTTTCCATTTAAAAGTCTAGAAAAGTGGCTCCCTACCCAAGCAGTGCATCGGAAGAACCTATTGTGTTTTAAAACTCTAGAAGATTGGACTCTACCGTAGAAGCCCTAAATCAAACTCTTTAGGGAAGAGACTTGAGCATCTAGATTCTTAAAACACAAACACATACAGACACACACACACACACACACACACACACCAAAAACAAAAGCAAAAAAACTTCATGGGTAATTCTGATGTATAGCCAGGGTTGACGATCATTGGTATATCACATTCTTTTAGGGCCCTTAAAACCTACTGAGAAATAACTTTGCATAAGATAGCAATGTGGTCTTTAACTTGAACGATGCTTAAGAACGTTTCAATTTTAAATCTTTTTAAAAAACTTTTTAAATGTTTATTTATTTTTGAGGGAGAGGGAGAGAGAGAGAGACAGAGAGAGAGGGAGACACAGAATCTGAAGCAGGCTCCAGACTCTGAGCTGTCAGCACAGAGCCAGACATGGAGATTGAACTCACAAACTGTGAGATCATGACCTGAGCTGAAGTCAGATGCTTGACTGACTGAGCTACTCAGGCGCCCTGTCAGTTTTAAATCTTAAGGCCGGATAGATATGAGTTATTTAAGGAATTGTCAATTTTGCTAAAATGACAGTCTTAGACACAGTAATCCGATCCCAAACAGAATCGCTTTCCTAATTATCGAAATCTTTCGATTATTTAGAAAAGCACTCCATTCTAATACCCAGATTTCTAGCCTATGATTAGGGCAAACAAGCAGCAATTTATACGAACATTGCCCCTATATATTACTTCTCTTCCACTGTAACTTTGGGTGTTCACTGTGTAACTTAGATAATAGTGTCAGTGAAATGAAAATCGAGCATTTAATTCAATTCATCTGAAATGGATGCTGAATTGACCGTATTATCTAAGATGTGTGCCTGGCATGCATCCCCGTGGTGACCAAGCAGACTCTAGTGGCTCTTGTCTCAGTTAAAGTCACTGCATTTAAACCCCCGGCTTCTACTACCATCTTATAAAAATATTTCAAGTCTATTCTGATAAACTTGTTTTTATATGCCCTTACTGTAAAGTCATTTGGAACTGAAGGAATATTCTTATTAAAATTAAAAGTAAAAGCCATAGGAATTTCAACCAATTGGAATGTATATTATTACTAATTTTGTGTCTAATTTTTTTTAATGACAGCTCCAAGATTTTTTTGGGAAAAAAAATCTGTTTTTTGCTAGAAATGGTATAGGCACTGCAACTTTAATGTGGTTTTATAATCTTGGCTTAGAAGTGAATTTTGTATCCCATGATTATCTTTACATTGACAGAAATCAGATTACACGGTATATATAAGCTTCTTTTTCCTTTAACTATAGGTTAAAGGAGGTTTGTAGACAATATTTTCTAACCATCTAGTACATGGATGCATTTTCATATTGCCTGTCAGCATACAATCGGTTAGTCCCTAAGAAATCTTTTGGGGAGGATTAATCTCCCAGTACATAGGATATGGAAATCATATCAAAATCAAGTCAGTCAACCACATACGGGTATATAGAGACAATGAAAAAATAATGCAATGTTCACAAAATTCTTAAAATATTTCCACCAGTGTATTTGATTTAGGTCCCTGTGTGTGCAAGGTTAGGCATAAAGTCGATAATATAAAAAGTGAAAAAAAGAAAAAGTTAGAGACATTTTTCAAAAGAAGCCTTATGCATTTCATAGAAAATGAAAATCAAATAAAAAATACAAACGCATATTTAAAAGCATAAAATATTACATATAAGTATTGTCATTTTATGTTTGCACACGAAAGGCCAGTGTGATTTCTACTTAATCATTTTTCTTATGTAGAAATGTACAAAAGTGACAAATATTTTACAATTCATTATTTATCTTTTTCTTTATGGTAGAAGTTAAGTTGTGGCTACATGATGTAATACTTTGAAAACTTAAAGTGGTAAACAAACAAAAAACCAAAAACAATCTTTGGGGTCTCTCCCCTAGCTTTTGGCTTATAGGGTGGTGTTAACCAAGGCTTTTGGCCTCCATGCCGTGTCACTGTCTCCACCGATACAAGTATACATGTGGACATATTCTCTCCCAAACCAAAACAAAAAAAATGCCACCATTTTTTTTCTGTGTACTACAGATTTTTGTTTATTTTTGAGCCTACTGTGATATTACTTTTCCAATATCCATTTTGACATTTAGATTTCTACAGAGATGAATATTGACTCTTAAGCACAGTAGAATAACAAAAGAACCTAACCAATATCTAATGTAATTTTGAGAAGTTTATTTCTTAATTCTTTGAAAGACTGGAGAGCTACATGGTTCTGTTGTAGAGTAATATCCCATTAAAGAAACAGATCCACAGTAAAAGTAATTAAAAATAAATCCTGTTCCTTCCATGATTTTCTCATAAGGGACCTTAAACAAGATCCAAATGGTCCAGTACAATCCTTATTAACCTCTGCTTTCCTGTCCTGTCCATCATCCCCAGGGCTGCAGATGCCCCAACTCATCTTTTCCAAACCTCCCTAGAAATAAAATTTCATTTACATCCCACTTATATATATTTTTAACTCCTTTTACAATTTCTATCTCAGTTCTTTATTATAAAGGTACTTCCTTTTTTCTCATGTAGATATTTCTTTCTCTCTAGAAGTGGGGAGCAGGGAGGAAAAACATCTCCAACTCCAAAGATATTCCCTTTGGTGGGAGGAGGGTTGGCCATGAATATCACCACATTAATAATTCTTAGGCCATCACGCATTACATGTTAAAACACAATTCATGAATTCTAATTGATTTCCTTTAGCCAATGTCCAATCAAGACTATTTCTTTTTTTAATTATTTTTTTTAAAGTTTATATATTTATTTTGAGAGAGAAAAAGGGCTGAAGGGGCAGAGAGAAAAGAAGAGAGAGAGAATCCCAAGCATGCTCCACACTATCCTCATGGAGCCCGATGTGGGGCTCAAAAACCCACGAACTGAACCGTGAGATCATGACCTGAGCTGAAATCAAGAGTCGTCACATGAACAGACACTTCTTCAAAGAGGACATCCAGATGGCCAACAGACACATGAAATGACGCTCAGTGTCACTCATCATCAGGGAAAAACAAATCAAAACCACACTGAGATACTACCTCATGCCAGTCAGAGTGGCTAAGGATGTGGAGAAACAGGCACCCTCCTGCACTGTTGGTGGGAATGTAAACTGGTGCAGCCCCTCTGGAAAACAGTGTGGAGATTCCTAAAAAAATTATCAGTAGAACTCCCCTATGACCCAGCAATAGCACTGCTAGGAATTTACCCAAGGGATACAGGAGTGATGATGCATAGCGGCACATGTACCCCAATGTTCATAGCAGCACTTTCAACAATAGCCAAATCATGGAAAGAGCCTAAATGTCCATCAACTGACGAATGGATCAAGAAGATGTGGTTTATCTATATACAATGGAATACTACTTGGCAATGAGAAAGAATAAAATCTGGCCATTTATAGCAACATGGATGGAACTTGAGGGTGTTATGCTAAGTGAAATAAGTCAGGCAGAGAAGGACAGATACCATATGTTTTCACTTATAAGTGGAACAGGAGAAACTTAACAGAGGACCATGGGAGAGGAGAAGGGGAAAAAATAGTTGGGGAGAGGGAGGGAGGCAAACCATGAGAGATTCTTGAATACTGAGAACAAACGGAGGGCTGATAGGGGAGTGAGAGAGGGGAAGGAGGGTGATAGGCATGGAGGAGGGCACTTGTTGGGATGAACACTGGGTGTTATGTGGAAACCAACTTGACAATAAACTATAAAAGAAAAAAAAAAAGAGTCTTCACTTAATGGACTGAGCCACCCAGGCACTCTGAGACTATTTCTTATGCAAATAGGGACCTATTCTCTTATAATGACTTCTAGAAACTTCCCAACTGTGTACCTAGGAGATTCTCTTCTCACCAATCTTATAAACTGTTCTGCTATGATTATTTTAAGACTAATCAAGTGCAGTAGTGAGAAGGGGAAAGAGTGGAATAAGGAGTTGGATCCGTACCTGACTGTGAACAGTCAACTGAGGTAAGTCACTACCTTCGGCTGACTCAGTTCTGACCTGATTTTAATAAAAGCTTGATTTAGTTTTTTTTTTTTTTCCATTCTGTGGAGAAGAGAAACAACTGAAGGCAATATAAATGAAGAGTTGAGGGGAATGAGAATGCCCAGAGATTGCTCAAAGAGTCATTCTATGAGATTTTTGGCTCATCTGCCAGTTGCAACATGTGGTTATTATGGTAAAAATAGAACAAGGTTTGGTCACTGAATGGATAGTCAGAACACAGGAGCCACAAAGAGTGTCTACAAAGATATGAATTAGATACAGAAAAAGTATCTGGAGATAGGGATTAAAGAGAAGTTAGGTAGGAAAAGAACACAAGGAATCTCCTTAAGTTCTGTAAAAAAACAAAACAAAACAAACAAAAAAAAACTACATCAAGTGAGAGGAAATACCCCCCCTTTTATTTTCCATTTTTTGTTAATATAATAGAGACAGAAATTCCCACCCCCACCCCCACCCTTTTATCTTTATCCTTCTCATCTTCCAAGGAAAATACTTTGTTTGCAACCCATAATGGTAGATCCCCTGATATAATTCTTGAATAAAAAGACTAGGTTCTGTGTAAGCTTTCCTCCTTGCTAGATTTTATGGAGATCTGTTTTTATATATTCCCAGAGTGCGCTAAATCAGTTAACTTCACCAAACAGGAGAAGATGGACTCCATAATCCTCCTAAGTGCCTGGCAACAGAACTTTCCTGAAGAAAAATGCTCCCAAGCTTCCCCTCCCCCTCTATCTCCTTTCTGTCACACTATCCACAGGTTAGAGTTGTGCCCAGCAGAATTTATCTCTCGTGAAAAATCTCATCAGACAGAGAGACATAGAAAACCATTAAACAGGGAGTTTTATGTCATTGCATCAGGGAAAAACAAATAACTGGCTCACCTTTAGATACAATGGTTCCCTAAGATGCTCAACAAGAATGCAAGCTTTCTCCTCCCATATGGGATTGAGGTTCTTGTGTATTATTTTACTTCTAAAAACTTCTTTTCCTCCAATTTTAAACTTCACGTATGGATCACTTGTCCCTGTTAAAGAGATATAGATTGATTCATGTTAAATCATGCCTTTCTTTGGAAGGAAGAGAATAGCTCGTTTAAACATCAGGAAGTGTTTAAAGAAATAAAAGTTAAATAAAGTTTATCACATGGGAAAATAAAGCTTAAGTGTTTTTTTCCTAAACTTTTCCTTAAATTTTAACGTGACAGTATATAATTCTAATTATTAAATTTAAGTAGTAAAAAAAAATTATTATTTTATTTTCTGATCTTAATATGGTAACCCTGTCCTGGTATTTAAAAACCTCTATTGATGGGTGCCTGGGTGGCTCAGTCAGTTGAGCATCTGACTTCAGCTTAGGTCATGAGCTCACAGTCCATGGGTTTTGAGCACCTCATCAGGCTCTGTGCTGCCAGCTCAGAGCCTGGAGCCTGCTTCAAATTCTGTGTCTCCCTCTCTCTCTGACCCTACCCTGCTCACACACACACACACTCTCTCTCTCTCAAAAATAAAATAAAACATTAAAAAAATAAGTTAATTAAAATAAAATAAAATAAAAACCTGTATTGCATGCTGCATATGTAAATTTAATTCATATTATAAATGACAGAGATTAATCTGGCATTTCTCTTGGTATCATCTGGTCAACTACAAAAAGATGATCCATGATCTTCACCAAATTGACTAATTTTAGACTTATATATGCTGCTCAAATTTTATGCTAGCATCATGGGCTTAAGGAAAGGTGAGTCTCAAACTGGGCTCTAATTTCATCCTTGGTCCCATATCTCTCTTGCTGAGTAGTTACAATTTTTGAAGCTAGGAAAGGATGGAGGTCTTAGTAAGGCATCGGGGGAAGGAGACAACTGTTTATTAAGTCATCTGCAAACTTCATATTAACCCTTCACACCTCCCAAGCTCCCTGTGATGATAAAGAAAATCAGAGCTGTCACATAAGTTTCTCATGGATATACAGCTAACAGGAGATAAAGTTAAAATTCCAACCAAGCTTGTTTGACTCTAATGCCTGTACTTTTTCTACTACACATGGAGGGGGGAAGGGCTTTGACATGCTTCCATATATATCATATCATTTCTCATTGTGACTGATGAATGAGGACAATAGATCTAATGAGTCTATGTTATTATTAAGGATTCCTAGAGAAGGTGAATCAGAGACATCCCCAAATGAATCATTCCAGTGTGACAATCTTCATCCTCAGGACATTATTCTTTATACAAGGCCCAACTCCTTCATAATAAGATTTTGTTTAATTCTTCCCATTTTGCCTAAACTGAAGCTACAGTTGATAACTTTGATCTATATGATTTAAAGAAAAATGTAAGTGGGGCTCGGTAAACTCTGAAGCATGATATAGATGTTAGACATTACAATTGTGCTGATATCCTTAAGCTTACTATCTGCATTTCTTCTCAACACCGCCCCTCACTGCAAAATGACACATAAATATCTGTACTAAATATAAGCACTAACTTATAGGGCTGGCTTTTCTTATTTAATCATTTGGGTTTTTTCCCCCCCAAAACTCTCCACACTCCTGAAGTAAATTTAATGCCCAGCTTTTTGTATGCCTAGAACTAGGTATAATAAAATGATGATCCCAATTTCCCAGTGTGAAATTTTCATTTCAACAATTTGATTTTATCATACCGATACAAACTTTAAAAATATTTATAAATGTAAATGCAGGCTACTATATGGTCACCTGTTATAATGCATTCTTTAGGGGAGTCAGTGCAACCAAAATGTTTAAAATTGCTATTTTTAACACAGTGGTTCCCAACTATGGGCTGAGAACCCTGAGGATTGGGACTTTTGCAGCACATACTTGGAGGGATATTAAAATCCACATACCCATATGAAACTTCTCATTCATGCCCTCGTGATTTGAAATTCATCTATGTCACTATGGTTACCTGCTAAAATATAATGAGCTCCATAATATCAGAGCCATTTGGATCACAGTTTTGTTTTGTTTTGTTTTAAATCGCCAGCAGTTAGTACAGAATCAGACATATTGTTGGTCCTCAATAAACATCTGGTGACTGAGTGAATCACTGACTTAATGGTGTGGATGGTAGACCTCTGTTCCTTTTGACTTTTGTTACCTCCGCTTGGATATCTAATAGACATTCCGTTGTCAACAATGTCCAAAACTTAAGTCTTGATCCTGTCTCCTGCTAACTTCTCCTCGCTCGGGCTTTGTTCAGTCAGTTAATGACTTTATCATTTGACAGTTGCTCATGAAAGACACCTGGAAATTGTTTGCAATACCTCCTTCTTCTCCATGCATTGCATCCAGGACACCACCAAGTCCTATTAACCCCAAAACACACCTTATCTATCTTTTCTGCCTCCAATTTAGTTAAGCTACCATGATTTCTTTCCCATACTACTATAATAATAGCCTCCTAACTGGGCTCTCCACATCTTCTGTGCCCCCCCTTCATTAATTCACTATATGATAGGGAGAGCTTTTAAAAATACAAATTTAATCTTCTCCCTTCTTTGCGTTAACACATCCCAACAGCTTTCAACTACACTTACAATAAAATCCAAAATCTGTAACATGGTAGACAGGACTTGCCATTTCTCCAATTCCATTTTGGGTGGTCCCTCACCATGTTCCAGCTATGCTGTTATTGGAAGTTATTTTCTGCTTCCAGTCTTTGCATATTCTAGCTAGCCTCTCTGCTTAAAAAGTCCCTCCCTCCCATTCTCCTCCCCTTTTGCCTGGCTGGCATTGTATTTTCCTCCTCATCTTAGTTTAAATATAATTTGCTCAGGGATACCTTTCTTAACCTCCCAATTTGAATTAATTTTCATTGTTTTTTCTTGAAATTTGCTCTTTGCTTAGTAGCACTAATCATCATGTTACATACAGGTTAATTTGTATGTCTCTCTGTTTATTGTGTGAATTTGTCCACTGGCTATGACCCCCATTTAGGGCCAAGACTCTTCCCCAGCACATGGCACAGTATCTGGATCAGAGGAGGCACTCAGTAAATAGTTGTTAAATGCATGTGGATGTATAAATTAATGACTATCGAGTTAGTTTACAGTGTACAGAGTACTATTAAATGCATCCTCTGAGATGTTGATAAAAGAAGACGTTATCCATCTATATTGAAAATGAGAAACAATCTGAGATTCAATGTGACTTGCCCCTAATCATATAATGAGTAAGGCAGGAAGAAACAGGATAGAAGCAAACTTAGATTTTCAGATGCAATGTTCCTTCTTCTCAGCTTTTAGGAAAACTGAACATCCATATTTTCCTGCTTTTACTCTAAAATACCATCAGAGAATACTTTTGGAAAGATGTTCAATAATCATCAGATACTATAAATAATACTACTAATGACAAGCAGCCTCCTCTGGTGTATAGAACTCTCACACTCATTACTTGTTTATCCGCCCTATGTCTCTCTGGGTCTCCATTTTACAGATGAGGAAACCGGGACAGGTTAAGTGGCTTATTTCAAGTCAGATGAGAACTCACATCTGGAGACCAGTCCAAATAGTGCTTTTTCTGGCATATCACCACCAAACACTCACTTCCGGAAGTAACGATGCTTTCTTTCTTTTGTCCAAAAAGCAAGGATAACTCTTTTATAAGAAAAGTGATTTCAAGAAACTTGGCCTTGTGTTTTTAAATTGTGTCTCACTCCATTTAGTTTAGGTATTCTGTAAAAGGACTGACAAAACTTCTAGTAATTCAGCACAGAAGCCTACAGGGTAAATCCTTTTGAAAAACAACCTGTTTCCCAGAAACATTTTCCTCACCTGCCATATAGGTGAACTGACAAAATCCCCAGTTTCTGGAATCCTGCTAGGTGGTCCTCAGGGCTCCATGGTAGAAGTTAAATTACAAAAGGGAATCTACATCACTCAAGGGGACATGCGCTGACCACTTGCTATAACAGGTATAACATAACCCCCAACAAACCTGTGAGATCACTTCTAGTGCTATCTTGAGGTTACATTTTAAGAAACTACAGCATAGATCAGGTGTGTAAAGTCTAAGCCACCTCCAAACACAACATTTTTCATGCTTGGTGTCATATCTATGATGCTGCCTGAGGCAGTACATATCCAGTGACCTGAGGAAATAACAATCCAGCCAATAAAAGTAGGTCTACAGGTTAAGTTAGGGATTAGGGACAGATTTTTGAAAGGTGACAGGTACAAAGATCATAGGGACTGGTAGAAGAGAGAGACTATTTTTAGGGACTATGAAAACATGTTATGATGGTAAAATATTTCATAAACATGTGGCTTTGGCCACAGGGTGACCTGGTTTGGAGATAGCAAATATGTTAGCAAATTCCACTGAACATGAAAAACAAATCCAGATGCACACTCATGAATCAGTCATCTGACTTTCTCTGCTTTGATCTCCCCAGGTAAAATTTGCTGCATTTCTGTTTCCAACCATCACTTAGAATCTTCTGATGCTACTATTAAAATTTAATATTTTTAATAGTCATATTTCCTTAAAGAATTTCTAATTGTTTTCACGTTCTTAACATAGAAGACCTTTGTGACTTAGTCCTTAATAGTTCAAGACCTTTACCTTGTGATACCAACATTGTTTTTTGTTTTTTAATTTAGGTTCAGTAAAAGATTTGTATCTAACATTCTTTTTAAAAAATATTCTTCAAATAAAATTGGTTTATTGACCATATCTGTACAAGCACATATGTATACCTGTTTACATGAATGAAATATGATGTTATTGTCTCAAACATACTTGGTGCTCAATAACTGGTAGATAAATAAACTTCTGAATTGCCTGATTTTTCATATCAATTAATTTAAATACACATAACCATATATAATAGGATATAATCCAATTGTATATATGTATGAACACTAATTTACCTAGAATTAGGACTTTAGATAAACAGGTTACTTACATTTTAAAAGTACAACTAAGGCTGTAAGGAGTACTCTTGAGTTTATATCCATCTTTGAACACTTCCTATTACATCCTCTAGGTACATTTCTAAAAATAAAATGGTTAGGCAAAATGTACTAATTTCCATCTAATAAATATTTCCCACTCTCTTCTGGAAAGATAATAACACACTTCAGTCTATATTGACTTCATCTGAGCAGTTGTGATTGGTTCAACATCTCAAAATAGGATTCCCATATTATATTACAAAGCTATTATTTAACCTAGTTTACAAAAACATGAGAGTCAGCAGTATACAAAACCAATGGATACAATCTTTAATCCACTTTAATTGTGTTTTCCAAGTTTGCTTTTCTATCTAACACTTTTACCGTCTATATTTGAAAGTGTTTTTCTAACTTTATTTAAGCAAGTTATGACTTAGTGATAATTGATAGGCTTTATATGCTTTTTTAAAAAAGAATTTTGTGGACAACTATAATGCTGTTTTAGAACAAAACTAAATGGATTCATTTTCTATAGTCTTTAAACAAATGAATTCCCTTCAAGAAGGGAATATGACATGTGGCATTTTTCCAGGCTTCTTTGGCCATGGGGCCTATTTTTCTTGAATGCATTTTTCAGACTCATAATCTGTCTTTGGAAAATGGTACCTTATTATATTTCATAGATAAGGAATTTCTCACATGTTTTATAATTTATTTTACTGTAATGGACTCACCAGTGAATTCAAATGATTTTATTTTAATAAAACTCCCAAGCTCCTAACATCTTGGGAGTTTTCTAGTCTTTTCTAGTTACAACCAGGTTTTATACATATATTATATGTATTATATAATAAATATAAATATATAACATGTATCTTATTTATGTATTAAAATTATTTCCAAATATACATATTTAGTTCGTTGGTTCAAAAAACCAGATAATACATTCACCTGATAATGCAGCCGCTTTGTTGCAATACTGCACTCAACCACAAGATGGCAATAACACTTATCAAATTGTTGTAAAGCTTGTGGTTCTATTCAAAATTAAGGCATCTCTACTGCACACTTTGTGGTTCTTAAGCATTTCCTAGCAATTTGTGCTTTGCCATTATTAGCTAAGCCATGACCCTCATTAAAACATTTTTTATGGTGCTAATGAAATGAAAACAGGGCAAATAAATATAAGAGAAGAAAGTAGGATATGTTAGGCTTAAATAAAATTCAGCTTTTAGTTTTATTTATGTCATATTCAAGAGCAACTATTTGTCCACGTGCATTTTATCAGATAGCATTAACTTCAGCATTTATTTTTTTAACATTAATTCTTTTATTTTATAATTATAAATTCTATGCTTTAAAAATTCTAGAGTAATCTAGTCCTAGGGATTATTAATTATTTCTGAACTTAAGGATCAAATTGTCTCAAAAAGAAGAATTAGATGGTATGCAAAATGTTTTCTTATGTACTAAAGGAATACATGCCCTAATGCTATACTTTATTTTTTTTGGAGTCATGTCAATGATGAACACTTCAACATTTTGTGTGATTATTTAGCCTTTAATGTAATTTAAGTCTAACGCAGAACTAAACTTTGAATGGACCCATTTTTGTGCGCAATAAACAAACCGTACACAAGATGGCAGCCTCTTTTCCCTTAAAGTAGCATTAAAGATATTTCAATGTAAATATTGGTTTTCCTCCTCAGAATAAACAAGCCTCCTGGTTAACAAGCTTAAATCTCTTATCCCAAACCTAGTATGTACAGAAACAGAACACGCTACTCCTGTTGTGGGGATCTATAGTCATTCAATGGTGCTAACCCCTAATCAAAAACAATCCCAAACTGAAACTCAGTCTCATATTGGAAGTAGAAAAGAAAAGGAGGAGGGGGAGGAAGAGAAAGAAGAGTAAAAGAGGACAACAGAGAAGCGAACTTAAAATACTGAGTGTGGACAGTTAAAAACAATTCAAATTTAAGTTGGATCTTCCTGAAGGTACTGGTTTTTCTAGAAATACTTAAAGCTAGCCATCTTTGCTGCCCAAATGCAACAGAGAAAGTGTGTATTGTATAATAAGGTCCTTCACACTTGAAAGAGGCCTGTAGGGGAGGCTGGGTGGCCCAGGCAGTGACGTGTTCAACTTCTGCTCAGATCATGATCTCGTGGTTCATGGGTTCGAGCTCCGTGTGAGGCTCCGTGCTGACAGCTCAGAGCCTAGACCCTGCTTCAGATTTTGTGTCTCCCTCTCTCTCTCTGCCCCTCTCCCACTCACACTCTGTCTTTCAAAAATGAATAAATGTTAAAAAAAAAAAGTTTAAAAAAAAGGAAGAGGCTGTAAAGGTAATCTTCAAAGCATACTCGGAGAATAGATTATATCTTTATAGACATTTATTTTTCACTGATGATTTAAAAATCTTCAAAACATATTTATGTATTAAAATTATTTCCTTAAACTCTCCTATTCCTTCTTCATTTTTTGTTGGAGATTTGGAATGCCCTACAATTGACATTTTATATATGTCAATATATAACTGAAGGGGAAAATAACTAAAATAACTAAAAATATTAAAATTCAAATGCAAGAGGTTTCTAACAGCATATGGCTTACTGTAATTAAAGAAGAGTAAACATTTTTTAATAATGAGGAATATAAATATTCCAATGATTTTGAAATTTATGGTTAATGAAGTTACCATGATACAGCACATAGATGAACTAAAAATAGTGTGATGTAACAGAGTGTAGGGCTGAACTAAGTAAATTTCTTTCTTTGAAGAGTGGAAGGCACTTCAAAGCACACTATAGAGAGAAGGCGTAAGTGACAGGAACAGGCTGTTGATTTTTATGAGTGATTTTCTGGCTTACTTGTCTCTTGTAAACGCAGAGTTCAGGATATGTGAGAAAAGATTCTACATGTTATATTTGGGAAGAATACAGCTTGTTCAATTCCCTTTCACATGTGGCATAAATCACAGGTGGTATCTACATGGAACTTTCTGATAATGTCTGCAAGTATAGGTAGACTAAACTATGGAAGGGCAGTGCTTACTTAAGGTTTTTTCACACTGCTTTAGACAAAAATGCTTTAATTTTGAATATAAATTATATATTAATCTGTGATATAGGAGCAAGCACAATACAGGATGCTCTAGATGTCATTTTTTCCAAAGGGCTTTACTCCCATTGCCTCTGGGCATCCCTCTATGACCAGTAATTAATCAATGCATTGACTAGATACAACAGACATTCTTCACCATTTCCCTTTTTTCTTTTTCATTTTTTTTCTTTTGTTTTTTCCAAAGGGAAACAGTTTTCCCTGGAATTCTGTTGGAATATATTACTATGTTGGTACAGCCATAACTCCCTAAAAAATCAAATATAAGAAAATTGAAAAGAACTTAAGTACTTTAACTTTCCTATTAAAAAAAATCAGGATATTAAAAAATTATACGTCAAAGTTTCTATGCTTTTTTCAATCTTTTTTCTTCTGGCTATCCCAGTACTTTTTAAAAATTGTTTCCTTGTGTGTCACCCATAACTTTCAACTACCAATTTCAGTGGGCTTTTCTTAGTCTCCCATCTGTGGACTGGGATTTCTTTTTCTTCCTTTCTTCCTCCCTCCCTTTCTCTCTCTCAGTCTCTGTCTCTCTTTCTCTCCCTCTCTCTCTGTACTCCCCCTGCCCTGCCCCCATCTGTCTTCCTCTTTCTTTGGATTCTGTGACCCTGCTCTCAGTAATCATATGGTGAAAAAAATACTGGCCATAGTTTTGCTTTTTACAGTCAGTGTGGTCTTAACAAAGTCTCTTGTCCATAGTTTTTTGATCCTTAAAATGAGACAACTTCTTAAATTTCCCTGAGGAAAGGAAACAATTTCTAATAAGATTTCACTGACATGCCACTGACAGAGAAGAAGCTATTCCACATAAGAGACTTTTCCAAAAAACTAAAAATTGTCATGTCAAACACCAAGACCTGTTTTACTAATATATTTGAAGGAATTATTTCTAAAATTTATTCTTTTTTCTCCTTTTTGGGTAAATAATGAATGTAATTTTTTTTTAATGGGGCAGGAGCACCACCTAGGTGGCTCAGTCAGTTAAGGTCACAATCAGGGCAGGATCTCACAGTCATAGGATCAAACCTTGTATTGGCTCTATGCTTGTGATGTGGAGCCTTCTTGGAATCTCTCCCTCTCTCTCTGCCCCTCCCCCACTTATGAGCTTGCTCTCTCTCTCTCTCTCTCTCAAAATGAATAAATAAACTTAAAACATAGGGCAGAATATAATTTTTGATTATATATGTCTAGGAAATTATCCTTAAGGTTCTAGGAAAACAAAATTAAATCTTCAGTAGAAAAGTACTGAAACTTGGCAGAAATATTTCAATTTCTGGAATTCCCAAGTGACTGCTGCTAAAAGCCAGAAGATACTTCACAGAGAGATATTTATCACAGAGACTCCCCCCAGCCATAAGTATCTCTATAATCTATAATATATTCTATATATTCTTAATTTGCTTATTCCTTTCAATTTAGAGTTGTTATAAACTCAACAACAGTAATATTTCGGTTATCATACACACCGGTGAAGAAAATGTGGTTCTTAAAATACAACAAGTTAAAAGTGATTTGAGGTGGATCACTGCATGGAGGTGATCCATCTGACAACTAGAAGCACGTGCTTGGACAATTATGTGGATGAGGAATAAACTTCTATTACATTTGAAACATTTAATATTTTAAGGGTGCATTTATAACGACAGCTCAGCCTACCTTAACCAATACAGATTCCTACATCTTGTGAATTCTAATTATTAAAATTCTACTTGCAACCACAGTTTAGGCTGTCCTGTCTGATAAATGCTCTTAAGCCCTCTGACACTAATTCTTGAAATACCTCTTGAAATCATGTCTGCCAGCATTGCCTCACTATTCCTTATCTAGATTATTAATCACCTTCTGTTTGGTCTCCCTGCCATCCTTCAAATCTCTTCCCCAAATGCTACCAGAGTCCTCTCTGTCAAACATAAATTGAGCCACCTCCACCTGATTCATCTTAGACCACATTTTACTCCATCTTCTTCATCCACAAGCAGTGCAGTGGGTAAGCCAGGCCCCAGTGCTCAGGCTCAGAGTCAGTTTTCAAAGCTTCTCCTTGTCCAGGGAATTTTATATAAACTGGCTGTTTTTTATTGTTTTATAGTCTTACCATGGAGCCTTCTGATCTTAATTTGGCTTCCATGGCAGAATGAACCCGAACATCCATTTCTTTCATTTTTGTTTCATTAATAGAGCCTCTGTGAGATTAGCAGCACATGTGATCACCTCATTAAAGAATTTCATATCCTCCAAGCAACAGGTGCGGCCGTATGACAAGTCCTTCCTGGCAGATGTGAGCAGAAGTGGCATACACAACTTTTGGATCTTCTGGTGAAAGTGGAGCGGCTGCTTGGAATCAGAGAAAGAAGCATGAGGCGACGCAGGCAGAGCACCTTCATTGGTCTGTGATCTCTCCCTTTTGGACTCAATATAGGAGGAAATCTCTTTTTAAAGCCATTATTCTTACAGGTCTCTTGTTACCAGAACCTTGGCTTGCACTATAAGACAACTTTCTAAATGATTATTTATTTTTGAGACAGTATGAATGGGGGGAGGGCAGAGTGAGAGGGAGACAGAGAATCCAAAGTGGGCTCTGCACTCACAGCAGGAGCCCAGTGTGGGGCTCCAACTCACAAACCATGAGATCATGACCTGAGCCAAAACAAAGAGTCGGATGCTCAACCGATTTAGGCACCCCTAAGACAACTTTCTAAAGAGATTTTTGCTTCTAGATGAGTATGATTCTTACTGGAATGATTTGACTTAATATAGCTTATCAATCTTGTTTGAGTTCCATTCAATCTATTCCATAAGATCAGATGGCATGAACTAGCATCCCCCACAGCCTGGCCATTCCTGGGCACTGGGATTTCTCACTGACTGCAGTGAAAGATAAAATCCAATCAAGAAAAGAAAACAGATTGAGATGTAAAGGAACTAACTTTCCTGAATATTTAGTATGGAACTTTTCACACAATATTTCATTTAATTATACCTATTGCCCTGTAAGGTGAGTTCAACTAGCACATAGGAGGCATCCGAAAGATGTTTGCTGAATAAATGAATAAATTCATATTCTTAATACTTTATAGAGAGGTTAGGCTGCCTGACTTGGTTATAGGATCCATTTGATTCTAGATTCCAAATGTGCTCCACTACACTAGAATGCCTACCTATTATAAGCTTTTTTAATCAATAGACACCTAGCTCAAGCTCTCAGTTTTGAACTCAGCCCTCCCAATTGGTACCCCCATTAGACTGGATTCTATATTAGGAAGCCATGGATCTCACTGAACTTGACAATCTTTAATTCTGAACCATAATAATGGCAGCATAGCAGTTAGACAAGCATGGGTAAATGTGATGGGGCAGATGATTTATTTAGTGCCCTTTGCCTCCATCTAACAGAAAATCTCACGACGGCAAGAACTCTTCTGCATCCCAGAACCTACCATGAAGCAGGTGCTCAACTCATCAATAAATATTTGTTGACTTCTATGAGGGACATACATTACCATTAATATACTGGCTTTGCTAAGCTGGGCACTTATTCAGATGCTTAAAACTGGAGTTCTCTGCAACAAACAAAATTGATCAATGGTGCTCCACAGAAAAGTCTAATTTAAAAAGTATAAAATTATTTAATGCATTTTGAAGGTTTATTTTCCCTCTGTCTACAACAGAGGTGGTTTGGTGCCATGTGGGGTGTTGGTAAAGAGCTTGACCTCCAAGTTGGAAAGCCTGGGCTCTAATTTCAGCTCCAGTACTTACTGGCTATGTGAATTGCAAAAAGCCACTTCACTCAGATAAAAATGAAGGTGGTATAAAACAAGGAGGTCATTGTGAGGATTTAATGAGTTAATTTGTATAAAGTACTTAGCACAGTTACTGGCATAAACAAAACATTCAATAACAATTAGCAAATATTCTTACCCTCATTCAGATGCATGGAGACCAAGTAATATAATTACATCACAATTTGAAAACTTGAATATAACAAAATTGAAATAAAGAACTACAAACATATCAAAATGGGTATCAAATCTCTGATTTCCCATGTTGAATAATTCATTTCAGTTGAGATAACAGTTACAATTTGGCTACTTTCCTTAATCATTTAAGAATACATAAATATACACCAGAAAAGTAATGACTATTTTCCAGGGATTTCTCCTTCCAAGTTGTGTTAGAGATAGTAATTCTATTGGATTTGTTGAAAAGAAAAAATAGCCTAGAAATAATTATAAGCACTGCAAGAATAAACATAAGTATAAGGAAGTATCATAAAATAGGACATTGAAATAACTGGAGCCCATAGAACATATCCACTAAAAAGAGAGAGAAAGAGAGAGAGAGAGAGAGAGAGAGAGAGAGAGAGAGTTATTACAACCCTAAGAAGAAAACAAAGTCCTCTTCATCAGTCAAAACTATAAGTAATAGCAATGTGAATAGTTTTATGACTCTTGTTGATTGATTACCATCATTAACTGAACCAATTTCAAGACATCTATATTGCAGTATGATTAAAATGCACCACAGAGGCATGGCCATGGAATTATCCATTCCTTGGCATAGTCACAAATTCAATTTGAGAGAAAAAAAAAAAAAGAAAAGTCAATAGTCTCCTCTTTGTCTCCCTGCTTCTAGTCTTCCCCGCTCCAACTAATCCCCCAAATCTTATGCCTGGATATTTTTTAGACACTAAAGTCTAATGTTCCTCCCTTGCTTTAAGTTCTTCATTGCTTTCACAGCTATTTCAGAATAAAGTTTAAACTTCTTAGCATGTCATGCAAATATTTCTGCTAATTTCTCCAGACTCCATTTCACCAGACCTCCAATCTATAGAACAACTTGCAGCACCTCAAATTCTCAGCTTCTCTCCCACACCTGTGTCCCTCCTCATCCCTTTCCCTTTGGCTTGAACTTGACAGTGTCCACCATCCTCCATCCTCTTCTGGTACCAAATGCGAGTCTCCCTGCTATGCAGACACCTTTCCCAAGCCATCCTACGGACACTATTTGGCCCTTCTCTTACTCTCCCAAACATCCTCTGCAACAGTACTTGTCACGTTGAGGACTTGTTTACTTCTGATCCTTGGTGTCTGGCACAACTCCTGGGTTATCATATGTGATCAAGAAATGTTGACTGATGTAACAACCTGCATGTAGAAGTGAATAAAGGAATGTCTGTCTTATGTCAAAATAATACAAAAACTAGTAAGGGAACCAGTATGTAGGTTGTATACCCTTTATTTCCCCCCTTCTCTTATTCACTGTGATTCTAAGAATCTCATTTGTATTTTATTTTCAAATACTGAACTATGAGACACTTAATATCACAACAGCGTTGCACTATCATTTCTACAACAGTAAGCCTTTTGCCATTGCCACTTTTCCAAATTATGATGATTGACATTCATTGTAATTCCTAAGAAATGGTCAGGCTGTCTTAGCTTTACAAAGTGCTTTTTGACAATCTCATTTTAGCAGCAATCTGCTCAGAATGTTTATTTATTTGATAGATAGATTGATTTTGGATTTATTCAGAACAATCAACTAGAAATCATCCCAGGATAAAGGTGAATGAATATTCTTGTCACATATGTCTTCTGTTATTACGTCAAATGTCCAATAAATAGATGTACTAAACACACAGTAAACAGTATGATATGAAAAATACTTAGAAGGAATTTATTTTTAAGCTTATTTTTATTTATTAAAACAAATGTTTAAAGAAATGGACAAATCCCTAGAAACATATAAACTACCAAAACTGAAACAGGAAAAAATGGAAAATTTGAACAGACCCATAACCAGTAAAGAAATCAAATTAGTAATTAAATTTCCCAGAAAACAAGAATCCAGGACCAGATGGCTTTCCAGGGGAATTCTACCAAACATTTAAGGAAGGGTTAACACCTATTCTCTTGAAGCTGTTCTGAAAAATAGAAATGGAAGGAAAACTTCCAAACTCTTTCTATGAAGCTGGCATTACCTTGATTCCAAAACCAGACAAAGACCCCACTAAAAAGGAGAACTATATATCAATTTCCCTGATTAACATGGATACAAAAATCCTCAAAAAGACACTAGCCAGCCAGATCCAACAATACATTAAAAAAATTATTCACCAGGACCAAGTGGGATTTATATCTGGGATGCGGCACTCGTTCAATATTTGCAAAACAATCAATGTGATTCATCACATCAATAAAAGAAAGGAGAAGAAGCACACAATCCTCTCAATAGATGCAGAGAAAGCTTTTGACAAAATACAGCATCCTTTCTTGATAAACACCTAAAAAAAGTAGGAATAGAAGGATCATACCTCAAGATCATAAAAGCCATATATGAAAGACACAACGCTAAATATCATCCACAGTGGGGAAAAACTGAGAGCTTTCCCCCTAAGGTCAGGAACACAACAGGGATGTCCACTCTTGCTACTGTTACTCAACATAGTATGGGAAGTGTTAGCCTCAGCAATAAGACAACACAAAGAAATAAAAGGCATCCAAATCAGCCAGGAGGAGGTCAAACTTTCACTCTTTGCAGATAACATGATTCTCTATATGGAAAACCCAAAAGATTCCACCAAAAAACTGCTAGAACTGATCCATGAATTCACCAAAGTCGCAGGATATAAGATCAATGCACAGAAATCGGTTGCCTTCTTAAACACTAATAATGAAGCAACAAAAAGAGAAATCAAGGAATAGATCCCATTTACAATTGCATCAAAAACCATAAAATACCTAGGAATAAACATAAGCAAAGAGGTGAAAAATGTATACACTGAAAATTATAGAAAGCTTATGAAAGAAATTGAAGAAAACACAAAAAGTGGAAAAAATTCCATGCCCCTGGATAGGAAGAACAAATATTGTTAAAATGTCAATACTACCCAAAGCAATCTACATATTCAAAGCAATCCCTATCAAAATAACACCAGCATTCTTCACAGAGCTAGAACAATCCTCAAATTTGTATGGAAACAGAAAAGACCTCAACTAGCCAAAGTAATCTTGAAAAAGAAAACCAAAGCTGGAGGCATCACAATTCCAGACTTCAAACTATATTACAAAGCTGTAATCATCAAGACAGTATGGTACTGGCATAAAAACAGATGCTCAGATCAATGGAACAGAATAGAGAACCCAGAAATGGACCCACAAATGTATGGCCAACTAAACTTTGACAAAGCAGGAAAGAATATCCAATGGAATAAAGATGGTCTCTTCAGCAAATTGTGCTGGGAAAATTGGACAGCGATATGCAGAAAAATGAACCTGGATCACTTGCTTACACTATACACAAAAATAAACTCAAAATGGATGAAAGACCTAAATGTAAGACAGGAACCATCAAAATCCTAGAGGAGAAAGCAGGCAAAAACCTCCCTCGAGCTTGGCCATTGTAAGTTGTAAGAACAAGCAACTTCTTACTCAACACATCTCCAGAGACAAGGGAAACAAAAGCAAAAATGAACTATTGGGATCTCATCAAAATAAAAAGTCTGCACAGAGAAGGAAACAATCAGCAAAACCAAAAGGCAACCAATGGAATGGGAGAAGACTTTTGCAAACGACATATCAGATAAAGAGTTAGTATCCAAAATCTATAAAGAACTTCTCAAACTCAACACCCAAAAAACAAATAATACATTGAAGAAATAGGCAAAAGACATCAGTAGATACTTTTCCCATGAAGACCTCCAGATGGTGGACAGACACATGAAAAAACGCTCAACATCACTCATCATCAGGGAAAAACAAATTAAAACCACAATGAGATACCACCTCACACCCATCAGAATGGCTAAAATCAACAAGTCAGGCAACAACAGATGCTGACAAGGATGTGGAAAAAGAGGATGTCTTTTGCACTGCTGGTGGGAATGCAAACTGGTGCAGTCACTCTGGAAAACAGTATGGAGATTCCTCAAAAAATTCAAAACAGAACTATTCTATGACCCAGCAATTGCACTACTAGGTATTTATCCAAGGGATACAGGTGTGCTGTTTCAAAGGGACACATGCACCCCAATGTTTATAGCAGCACTATCAACAATAGCCAAAGTATAGAAAGAGCCCATATATACACACACAATAGATAAGGAAGATGTGGTGTGTGTATATATACATATATACACAATGGAGTATTACTCAGTAATCAAAAATAATAAAATCTTGCCATTTGCAACTACATGGATGGAACTAGAGGGTATCATGCTAAGTGAAATTAGTCAGAGAATGACAAATATCATATGAGTTCACTCATATGAAGACTTTAAGATATAAAACAGATGCACATAAGGAAAGAGAAGCAAAAATAATATAAAAACAGGGAGGGGGACAAAAACATGAGACTTAAATATGGAGAACAAACAGAAGCTTACTGGAGGGGTTGTGGGAGGGGGGATGGTCTAAATGAGTAAGGGGCATTAAGGAATCAACTCTTGAAATCATTGTTGCACTATATGCTAACTAACTTAGATGTAAATTTAAAAAATAATTAAAAAACAACAAATTTTTAACGTTTATTTATTTTTTTGAGAGACAGAGAGCCCAAGTGGGGGAGAGGCAGAGAGAGGAGATAGAGAATCTGAAGCAGGCTCTAGGCTCTGGGCTGTCAACACAGAGCCGATGAGGGCTCAAACTCAGGAGTTGTGAGATCATGACCTGAGCTGAAGTTGGACCCTAACTGGCTGAGCCACCCAGGCATCTCAAGTTTATTTTTATTTATTCTGGGACAGAGATAGAAAGCAAGTGGAAGAGGGGCAGAGAGGGAGGGAGACAGAATCCCCAGCAGGTCCCATGCTGTCAGCGCAGAGCTTGATGCAGGGCTCAGTCTAGTGAACTGTGAGATCATGAACTGAGCTGATACCAAGAGTTGGATGCTTAACCGACTCAGCCCCCCAGGTCCCCAGAAGGAAGGTTATTTTTACGTGTATAGAAAAATTATGGCTGACACTGCTACCCTTAACTGTTATCTGTGTTTTCCTCTTCTTTACAAGTAAGAAGCTAAACTACATTTTTTACTCCTTTTATTTGGGTGGGCCTATGTGACTAAAAACTAGGTTCTGGCCAAGGGAATGTGAGCTAATGTTGCAGGCTACTTACAGTCCAGCCAATGACATCTTCCCATATGCAATCTTCTCTTTTTCCCAAACACTGAGAACCTAGATTAGGGCAGGACCACAGGATAGAAAGAATCTGGAATTCCTAAATGAAACAGAAGCCCTACAATCAGCTACAATGGACTATAACGTGATACATTTTTATTTTGTTAAACTACTGACATTTGGGTGTTCCTCTTTTACAGGTCCTAACACTACTTACCTTAACTGATAAAAAAATTGATTCCAAAAATGGGTGCTGCCATTAAAAAAAAAATCCCTAAAATATGTGACATTGATTTAATGGTCAGATGGTGGCAGCAAGGTAACACTGGAAGGCTGGAAAGTCTTGTTAGGTCATGGCAAACATTTGGTACAACTGTTCCTGTAATAACTTGCAAGGCAAACTACCTGCTATTGAATGTACACTTGGGAGGCCATGGTTAGAAAGAGCCAGAATGAAGATATATATTTTCTACAATTGATTGCCTTTACTAAGTAATCATACGAAAGACAGGAGTTTAGATAAAAATAGGCTGATTTACAAGTAGAAATGAAAGGAAGTATAAAGAGAAGAATTGAAAAAGTTGTTTTTAGACCCCCAAATAATAGAAAATAAGATTGAAAAAAACAACAAAATCTCATTAAAACAACCTAAAGGCAAATGCCAGATTAGCCTTCCCACCCAAGCATCACAGATGTACGATACCTGTCATTATGTTAAAAGGGAGAAGCAAAGAAATAAGTCATTCTTGAGGAGTGTAAGAAAGAACATTGGTATGGTTGTTAGCACCTGGAAGAACTACTAACTTTTTGAGACTACTAAGTTTTAAGCTGGTTGACATACTTCATCTTGCACCAGCAGAAACAAGATATGAAAGCTTTACAATGTCCAAGGAGGGCAGTCTACTTCACACCCATTTATAGAGGATAAAGAACTTCTAAGATGGTGGAGATAGTTGTTACAGAGAACTATATACAAGAGGATTCTCCCCAAATAGTAGAGCTCTACTCAAGGAACTTTCCTATCTTCCAACTAAGCGGCCTTCATAAAGCCTGTCCATGTGGATTTCAGAATTGCTATGGGCAGGAACTGCTATGTGTCTCCCATGCTCTTATTTTTGGTCATTAGCTGCTGGATGTGTATGGTGAAGTGGTAGCCAGATTTATATTTCAAAGGGCTATAAGGAAACACATTTGCAGTCAAATGCTCTACCACTGAGCTATACCCCCCAAAAACACATTTGGACCTGATAAAGGATTTTCTTCTATTAAGAGATTCTGGGCTTAGAGTTGGATACAGTGATGATATGGGACTCTGGGCTGTTTCCCCTGGGGAAGGGCGAATGTCTTATATGTGCAGGAACAAAAGTGAACCAGATATTTGGTGACCAGAAAGGTAGAATGCAACCAGAACCACTACTGCTTGGCTATATACATGTTTTTCTTATTCAGCACATAACTGGCCTATAGCTCCCAGCCTCCTATAAAATCGGGAATGGCCAAGTACCTGCATTCTGCTCAAATGACTATGTGCCCAGAAGATGATGTATATCAGTTCTAAGCCTGCCATATGAAAAACTTCCCATGTGTAACTCTTACTCTATTTCCTCTTCCATGGGCTGAAGGGAAAAGACTTGAGGACCAAAAGGGGTAACAGGGAAACACTTAGTACGTCTGACTCCATATTACTTCTATTCCCTTTGACGCTGTGACATATAGCTTAGCAATTTCTGCTAAGCCCTGAATGTAGGCATGTTAACAATCAAAGGATTTTGCTTACAGCTAAGATTTGCAAAACCCACTCTTTATCCAAAACCTACCTCACCTAAGGAGATAAGGAAGTAGTCAGAGCACTTGTCATCCCAATTCCTTCCAGACTGAGTAAAGATCATAACTCAGGGGGTACTGAAACCATGGCCCATAGGGTTAATGAGGTTGAAACTAGCAGAAAAGATAAAGTTTGTTTTTCAGAGAATTGTTTCTCTCTAATCAGCTATTGTGTCTTTTCAGACTCCACTAACAAATCCACTAGCTGTCTCTGCAGAAGCCTGGACTCAAGGTCAAGTGATATGATTCCAGCCTATGAATAAGCAAGATCCTGCATTCCTTACCTAAGATTAGGAGCCTAAGACTCCATCCAGTTTATACTAGCTCTCAGAGCATGCCAATAGGCCCCTTCCCCTTGTCTTATGATACCTTCCAGATATCAGGAGCTCAATTTTGACTCATTCTGATATTGTCTCTACTGTAAAGTGAACATGAAATATGTTACCTGTAATTTTCCTCAAGGCTCATGCTCCATCTATCCTCATAAATAGTCATAAGTTTCCCTGTCCTTTTCATCAGTATGTATATAATCTCAATCCCTATGACTGTAAAACTCTTGTTTTCTCCCAGTTTAGAAAGGAAGGAGGGGGTTTGCCCTCCTGTCTCTTCCTTTGGCTGCCTTTGGAATAAATCCTTTCCTTGCTGCTACCTGAAGTCTCGGTGATTGGCGTTGCTGCACATTAGGCAGATGAACTTGGGTTTGATTACAAAGAGAGTTAGTAACACTAGATGAGAAAAAAGGTCCAGTGACTTAATAACTGTACAGAGTAGTCTTGAGGCCCCACTCTCCATCACTGACCCCTATTAGTCTATAATAAGAGCAAGATATAAGATTCTATTTTGTTAAATCACTGATATACGGGGTTTATCTGTTAATGAATATAAAAATTAAGCCAAATCACACTATGGTTACATTGCTTGATACAAATAATTTTTTTCCTGCATGATTTAAGGCCCTTAAAGCAATGACTTCATTGATATTTAATTTTTAAAAATACTTTTAAAATCTAATTTGCAAAATATCTCAGCAAGTGATCAATAGTTTATTCAAATAATGATTCTTTACAGAGTTAATACTAAAAATAGAATTCTAAGGAATTATACTGGTTCTATTCTACTTTATCATTTTATTGGAATTTAATGACATTTAAATTTTTTAACTTTATTTATTTTGAGAGAGAGAGAGAAAGAAAGAGAGAGAGAGCGAGAGAGAGAGAGGAGCAGAGAGAGAGAATCCTAAGCAGTCCCACAAAATGCCTCAATGCAGGCTCAAACTCACTATCCATGAGATCATGACCTAAGTCGAAATCAAGAGTCAGACGTTTAGCCAACTGAGCCACCCAGGAGCCCCAGTGACATTTAAAATGGTATTCACAGATATATTTTAGATAGATCATTTTTATTCTTTTAGCTGTTTCACCTATTTTAATTAATAACAGTGACAAAAAGTCCTATTATGCATATTGTTTGTCTTGCATTCAGTAGTTGTTTTTCCTTCAAAACTGAGTGATGATAAAATAGTCTTATAGAAACATAAAGTCTTAGAATTGGAAGGGAACTTGTCCAGTCTTTCCCTGAATACAAGAATCCCAGCTACGAATATGGCTGATGACAGATGGTCATGCAGACAGAACATAGACGTAGTTACAATACTTTCAACTCAGCACTTCAAAATTAAATTTATTATTTGTTGAACACATACATTGTGTGATGTAGTACTTTATTTTGGATAAATTATAAAATGTATGTTATAAAGCTAATCTGCTTCCTCTGAATCTTTAGAGCTATAATAGCTAGTCCCTGTTTCATAGATACCCCTTCCAAGCATATATACAGTTCTGAATATATTTAGTCATTGGCACAATTATATCTCTGAGTTCATTAAATAAAGATGCTATCAGCTAATTTTATCAATTATTTTTCAATGAGAGAATTTTTAAAAGATGTGCTTCCACAAGTCAATAATAAAAAGGAAGGATTTTTTTCTTTTCAAAGTACACGTTTAAAATGAATGATTACAGGGGTGCCTGGGTGGCTCAGTCAGTTGAGGGTCTGAATCTTGATTTTGGCTCAGGTCAAGATCCCAGAGTCATGGGACTGAATCCCGCATTGGGCTCAGCACTAAACGTGAAGCATGCTTAAGATTCTCTCTCTCTCCCTTTGTTTCTCTCCCCCACCCACGTGCTCTCTGTCTAATAATAATAATAATAATAATAATAAAGGAGCACCTGGGTGGCTCAGTTGGTTAAGCATCTGACTTTGGTTCAGGTCATAATCTCAAAATTGGTGAGTTCGAGCCCCGCATCAGGCTCTATACTGACAGCTCAGAGCCTGGACCCTGCTTCAGATTCTGTGTCTCTGTCTCTCTCTCTCTCTCTGTCTCTCCCTGACTCATGCTCCGTCTGTCTCTCTCCCTCTCTCAAAAATAAATAAACATTAAAAAATTAAAAAATTTAACAAAAGAAATGATTACAGTTACTTCCATGTGCCTGGATTATCAATTAAAGCTTTTCTTCAATTATCATATTATTTGATAAATCAATGATTATATAAGTTGTATAAGCAAGTAAAAAAGAGAAGCAAAGCGAAATGTTAACACCTACAATGTAACTAAAATACTTGAGGAACAATGAAAAAACCTTCACCCCTTAGGCTAAAAACAGTTAATAAGTGTTTAATGTGACAAGTGACTTCAAAACTTGCAATTATCCTGCTAAGGCATGTCGTCACCAACCGAGAAAAAGATGGCAGATACAGGGTACCAGTAGGTGTTGTGAGTCCTCATTCCTATCCTCAACACCATATTCCCTTCAATTCTCTGGCAGGGTGTGGAAAAGTGCATGGCCTGCGTTGACAAGTTTAACAAAAACTGGAGAACCAACCCAAGCACATTTCCCCATCATGCACTCTTTCTTGCCTTCTGCCTTTCTGCCAAGCTTGCTATTTTTTCATTTCCAATAATACTCTGTTACTTTTTAAAGGAAGACAGGGCTTTTTCTGATTAAAAGATTTGTGCTATTTTGCAGGGTGAATGAATTCTCCAGTCGGTATACTTTTCCTTTTCTGAAATACATTCATGCATTCAATAATATTTACTGGATGTCTATTATATACTAGGCACTGAGGATTTAGCAGAGCATAAAACTAAGTCCCTACTCCTAAGGAGCTTTCATTCTAGTGGAGGTAAACTGCCAATAAAATGGAGGATAATATGTTATATGGTGATAGCTGCATGAAATGACATAAAGCCCTTGGTAAAGGGATGGTGGTCAGAGGGGCCTATTTTAGATAGGATGTGGACAGAAAGCTTGCCCTGTAAGGAAACATTTGAAAAGGGACCTGAAGCAACGAGGAAGTGTTTCAGGCAAAGGAAGCAGCAAATGCAGAGGCCCTGAAGAATTCTTGTGTGGATGGAGTGACCCAGAAAGTGAATGGGAGGAAATGAAATCAGAACTTGTTGAGACAGCAGATCACGTGGGACCCTACATACCCTTGGTAAGGACTTGGGGTTTTTCTTTAAGTGAGTTAATATAGAAGAGCAAATTAATAAATAGACTAAAATATAAGATTGCCTTGTCTAACGGCAAAAGATCAGTCTTTATTAGAGAATACACCAACACCTGAAAAATAGGAAGTACTCAAAGGGCCAATTATAAAAGGGCAAGTATACTGTTTTCTTAAATTACTCAAAGTAATTTTTAAATTTAAGACTAGCTGGGCCAAAATATTTTGACAAAGGCAACCTAAAGGTTAATAATGCATGTAAAATGAATGTGAATTTTTATACTTCTCATCTTTGTGTCTATACTATATCCTTTAAAATTTAGATTTTTAAACTATATATAACACAATATAATCATATAAATTATATTCAGAATCTGTTATGACTCCTATTGATGTCAATAGTATAATAACATCAAATGAAATTTGGCAACCAATATTCATCACTAGACTATCATACTTAAGACAATGAGAATTCATTAAATGTTAATGGTTTGCTCAGCACATAACAAGACCATTATTATTGGAAGCTATTGGTAAATGTCTTCCCTCCTGGAGTAGGCAGATTTCTAAAATGTACCCCTGAGATTTCTCATCTCAATCCCTGGACTATGAATATTATGAGATGTCATATATGTGATCATGCTGCTCATATGACAAAAGGGATTTTGTAGATGTAATTAAGGCTACTAATCAGTTGATTTTGAGTTCATCAAAAGGGATATTGGCAGGGTGGACCCAATCTGATCTACTTTCTTTTAAAAGCACAGTGTTTTCTCTCCTTGGTAGCAGAGAAAATCATTCCCCTCTCAAAAAACCATAGAGCAAGAAGTAACTCTAAGCCAATATAACAATTCTGCCATTATCAAAATGTGGCTTCTAACTTTTGGTCCAAGACAGCCACTCTTCTTCCCCCGTCCAGTTTTACTGAGATAAAATTGTGTAAGTTTTAAGGTGTACAACATTATTTGGCGTATACATATATTGTGAAATAATAATCACAGTAAAATTAGTTAACATGTTCTATCACATCACATAGTTAACTTTGTGTGTGTGTGTGTGTGTGTGTGTGTGTGTGTATGGTGAATATATTTAAGATCTATTCTCTTGGAAAATTTCAAGCATACAATATTACTAACTATAGTCACCATGCTGAACACAGATTCCAAAAAATTATTCATCTTATAACTGGAATTTGTTCCCTTTGACCACAATCACCCATTTTCCCCATCCCAAGACAACCACTAAACTACTCTCTATTTCTCAGATCAGTTTTTGCAGTTCCACATAGAAGTGAGATCACAGAGTATTCAAGACAGCCGCTCTCGTTCTCTTCATCTCCCAGCTGGAAGGAAGGTGGAAGAGGGTTAGAAAAACAGTTGTGTATTTGTCTTAGGTGTGTGACCCAGATGTTGCATTACCCAAAGTAGCACTTCTCCTCACATCTCACTGGCCAGAACACAGAACTTAACTGCAAGGGAAGCTGGCAAATTCCAGCTGTTGCTGTGAATCCTTTTGCCCATCTCAAACAGAGAAGTTCTATGATGAAACATGGGGGTGGGGGAATGGATGTTGGTGGCCAACGGGAAGTCTCTACTATAGTCCAACAGATGAACTCAGTACTGCATTGTGAATACTGAGTTATTCAAGCTGTGATGAATTCTTTTCCATGGAATTGTGTCAAATAGATAGCTGCTTCATCAAAATTGTCCCCAATTAGTCCTAACTCTATTTTCTAGATGCTCCACCTAGACCAAACAAACAAAAAAATAATTCCCCTTTTACATAATAGTCTTCTAAATATTTGAATCAGGTTGTCAACATCCCCCATAAGTTTCTAGGCTCAGTACTCTCTAGCTCTTCTCCTACTTTTCCCTATTTAACATTTCTAACTGTCTTAAATGTTCTGGAATCGTTTTCACTTGTCAAGGAATCCTTTAAAACATGGCCTTCCTCAAAGAACATAGTCCTCAGTGAAAGGCTTTTGGCTAGGAATGTGAGTTGGCAAAGAGGCCAAGGAGTGTTTAAGGTAAAAACTAAATCAGCTTGTGTTTGCAGGAACAAATGAACATGGTATGCTTTTAAGAAATACATGAAAATCACACTTGCTAGAGTGGAACATTTTTTGGAGAGGGGGTAATTAAGAAGAGATATAATTGTTCAATAGTGCATATGGCATCAGTAAATGTAGTCTTGAAAGCCAGGTTACAGAATTTTGACATATTAACAAAAAGGAAGCAATGGAGGTACCCAGGTGAAATCTACAATCTAAACTATAAACATCTGCTTTTAAATGTGGATGTCAAAAAAGTAAAACAATGGATATGCATAGCTGTAGAAAGCATCACCTTTTAAAGTTGATAGATGGTTTTTCTTTAATTTGTTCATAGGTTTATAGCCTTAAATACAAAGAAATTTTGATAATATATATAATCTTACTTTAAAAATAAACATACTTTGTATTTAATATGAATATAAATTACTTAAAACATTATATAAGAATAAACAACATATTTATGAATATTTAATATAAAATATTTTTAATATTAAATACTGTCCTAACACTGACATTTTCTTTTAATCAAGAAGAGAGCACTTGCTAATAAACTTTATAACTGAGATGATTAAATCATATCTCAATATTCTTACATCTTATTTAATATAAGTTCTGATGTAAATAAAATATCCATGGCATTTTAAGTATTATACAAAAAAGTCTATGTTACCGTGTGATAAAACTAATTAAAATCTCTCAGGGGGATCATTATTCTCTGCTTATAAATTTCCATATCTTCCCAGTATCAGGGAGCAAATGCTCAAGAAAAGATTGTGACTGTGGTAAATTTACAAAAGCCATCATTTTTGGAGCTGGTGAGAATCTGTGCTCCAGGCACCAGAAAAGTGAATGAGTGGTGGGAAATGCAAAATAAGACTAGAATAAGATACTACCTCATCCCCATTAGGATGACTACTGTATCAAACAAAACAAAACAAAAACAAAAAACCCAAAACAGAAAATAACAAATGTTGGTGAGAATGTATACAAATTACAATTAGAACCCTTGTGTAATGTTGGAGGAAATGCAAAACAGTACAGCCACTGGGAAAAACAGTGCAGCAATTCCTCAAAACATTAAAAATGGATCCAGCAATCTCATTTTGGGTTATATATCCAAAGGAAATAAAATCACTATTTCAAACTGATAGCTGCACACCTGTGTTCATAACACCATTATTCATAATAGCCAAGATTTGAAAACAGCCTAAGGTCTGTTATTAGAACGGACAAAGAAAATGTGGTATATACATACAGTGGAATATTACTGAGGCTTAAAAAAGAAGGCAGTTATACCATTTGTGACCTAATGGGTAGATCTAGAAGCTTAATGGATGGATCATTAAGCTAAGTGAAATTAGCTAGATATAGAAAGACAAATACTGCTGATCTCACATATGTGAAATCTAAGAAAGTCAAAATCACAGTAACAGAAAGTAGAATGTTGATTATAAGGTGCTGGGGGTGGAGAGGCAAATGAGGAGATGTTGGTCAAAGGGTATATACAAACTATCCATTACTAGGTGAGAAAGTTCTGGAAATCTAATGTACGTCATGATGACTATAATACATGAATATATTATACTATAAATAATACATAATACCTTAATAATAATGTACACTTGAAATTTTCTGAGAAGCTAGATCTCAAGTATTCTTACCAAAAAGAAAAAAAAAGATAAATATGTAAGGATATGGATATACTAATTAACTTGATTGGGATAATCATTTTAAAATATATGCATATGTAAAACATTACATTGTACACCTTAAACATATAAATTTTTGTCAATTACACTTTAGTGAGGCTGGAAAAAATTTATTTTATGGAAAACAAATCATACTGATCTTAAGAGGCTAATCCAATAAACTAATCTGATCAAACAAACAAAAAATAGGGGAAAAAAGTACATGAGTGGTAAATGTAACCAAGTACCTTTTTTCAAGACTGCGCAATAGTTCATCTCTCCTTAATAATGCAGGCCAGTAAAACAACAGACCATTTAATGGTAATGTGTGATATTAACATCACAGTAATATCGATAATTTAATATGAATGCTTTCCTAAATGGGACAAATGTTTGAAGCCCCAGTCATTAGTGGCTTCAAATTTTGTTTTGTTTGAAATACGATATAACTTTTATTTTCTCTTAACATTTTTACACCTGTGGGGCACCTGAGTGGCTCAGTTGGTTAGGTAATGGACTCTTGGTCTCAGCTCAGGTCATGATCTCACAGTTCATGAGTCTGAGCCTCACATAGAGCTCTGCACTGACGGTGCGGAGCCTGCTTAGGATTCTTTCTCCCCCCTCTCTCTCTGCCCCTACCCTGCTTGTGCTCTCACCCTCTCAATAAATAAATAAACTTAAACAAAATTTTAAAAAATTTTACACCTATCATGTCTCTTTGGAAGTGCACTATGGAGATCAAAGGTCTTGCTCTAATGACTGGGAACAATGCTGCCATCATCAAAATATCACAGATTTACAAATTCTCCCAGTTCTGAAGCTCTTTATTTAAAAAATGAATTTCAGAGGTGCCTGGATGGCTCAGTTGGTTGAGCATCCGACATCTGCTCAGGTCAAGATCTCAAGCTTCATGGGTTCAAGCCCCACATGGAGCTCTGTGCTGACAGCTCAAAGCCTGGAGCCTGCTTCAGATTCTGTCTCTCCCTCTCTCTCTGCCCCTCCTCGTGCTGTCTCTCATGGTCTCTTAAAAAATTAATAAACATTAAAAAATTTTTAAAAATGAATTTCAAACTCTTTGTCATCAATTTGTGATTGTGACAATTACTTCATAAATTCTGTTTACTTAGCTCTCAAAACACGTGTTGAGTAAGTCTGACTTTATCTGGCTCGGTAGCCAGAATGAAATTTTAAAAGTATGAAAAATTAAAATGCTACATAAATGTGGGATGTGACTATCATTGTTATGTGAGTTTTTTTTCCCTTGCATAGCTAGAAAGATAGTCTGCTTTTATTAATTTTTGCAACTCTTACCTAGCTATTTCTCTGTTTTCCATGTTTTGTATCAAAGTACCCACTTGGGTTTGCCTTAGTGGGTACCTCAGCTAAATTTCAGTCCTTTGACCATGATCTGTTTCACTAAGAATATAATATTGGTCTTTGTTTTTTCCTCACTAAGGACCAGTAGTTCAAACTTCAAAACAGCAGAGCACTCTCATGGTTGTTATTTTTATTACAAAAGTTAACACATATTGATTGCATGCTTACCATGTGCCAGGCATTGTCCTTGTCATTTAAAGGTCTCAACTCACCAAATCCTGAAAATAATTTTATACAATATTCTTTTCTTATTTTATACTATATAATTTATAATAATTGATAGTTGCAATTATCATGAGGACCACTGTCACCTATATCACTACCAACATGGGATTTGCCGGGCTGTCACGTTGCAGGACTTGGAGGATTCCTAGCATGGAAAATGTGCTGGGTGTTGTGCAGATGAGCTGCTCAGTAAATGCTCATGGATATTAATTTTTAGCGTTTGCGCACTTTGTGTTTTCTGTGTCCCTTCTCACATCGCTGGTGTTCTGAGGAGTTCTTCTGACTTATGTGGAAGATCAACGTTGCCAAAGGCATTACTTACAGAGTTTCAAAAGGGCGTGGAAGTGGAAAATATAATCTGTCTTAGGTGAGAACAAGGAACTATTTTAGAGGCAAAATAGCACAACAGAAGTCTTTTAATGATGGAGTAATTTAGGGTATGCCTTGGGACTTCCTCGAGATAGTTGCCAGGACTATCTGCATAACCTGAACAAATTAATGTGTATGCATAGAAAACAATAGCTATACTCTATTATTTGTGTTTAGGGGGTAGTGCAGTATTTTTGATAAGTCAAATGCATGATTCCATGAAAGCCCAAAGCTTTCACTGTTAAATGTAAGATTCCTTGGAGAGCTTCTTAATGCTGAGTATGGTTTTACACAGGGAATTTAATGGGCTTACCTGACCATTTCCTTAAGCCTCTCCCATTTAATTACATTCTCATTATGAAAGTATATAAAAATTATGGAGTCCAAATAACTTGATTTTCTCTTTGCTACTGTCAGGGACATTGATCCTGTTTGCGATAGATACTGTACATTGTGACTAGGCTCTGCAGAACCAAAGAATTACATTCAAATTTCAGCAATATTGTCCTCCTAGGCTAGTGCTATGTGTTTATCTTTATATTTCAGTTTACTTATTTTCTTTAAAGTTGTTTCACTAGAAATTTATTAAAGTAGTTTTTTCCAAGCTAAAGCAAATCTCCTTTTCATGGATACTAAAAGCACTAAAGATTTATATTAATATTTATTCTTGACATAGAGCTTTTAAAAATACCTTTATGTTAACGGATATTGAGTCCTTTTGCTTTTTCTGAGCTGATTTACAAGTCTTCACAGAATAGCAATGTATCTTTTCTGAGTCATTTCAATCCTCCCTAACCTCTCCACTTCCATTTAGAAATGTGACAGTTGATTTCTATTGTATTCAAATGATTTCTATCTCAAGAATTAATGAATATATTTTGCAAATGCTAATATTTTAGTAAAATGAAAGTGTTCTTTTGCTCTTATGCAATTTTGTGCATTGGATGTTGCAAAAACGATTTTTGGAGGTAGATTCATTTTATTTTATTTTTATTTTTAGAGAGAGAGAGTGTGTGAGCAGGGTGGAGGGGAAGAAGGAGAGAGAGAATCTTAAGCAGACTCCATGCTCAGCATGGAGCCCAACTTGGAGCTCAGTCTCATGACCCTAAGATCATGACCTGAGCCGAAATCAAGAGTCAGAAGCTCAACAGACTGAGTCACCTAGGCTTCCCTGAAAGTAGGTGTTTTGTTTTTTGTTTTTTGTTTTTATTGTTGTTTATTTATTTTGAGAGAGAGAAAGCATGAGCAGGGGAGGGGCAGAGGGAGCAAATCCCAAGCAGGCTTTGTGCTGTCAGCATACAGCCTACCTGATGCAAGGCTCAGATTCAGGTGTGGTACAATCAGGACCTGAGCAGAAATCAACAGTCAGAAGCTTAACTGACTGAGCTACCCAGGTGACCATGGAAGTAGGTTTTCGAAAACAACTTGGCATTTTGATATGTTCATTTATTTGCTTCTCGACCTTCTAACTTCATTAAGGGAAACTATTTAAGACTTGATTAAATCCAATGGCTCAAAGAGTTTTTTTAGTAGTATTTTCCCGAAGAGCTGAAACACACTGGACAATCTGGATGGAAAGAAAAAGAAGATTCCTTTTGTCTCTCTTTAACATAGATCTTGTATTAGTTTTCTATTACCATGTAATAAATTACCATAAACATAGTGATTTAAACCACACACATTTGTTATCTCAAAGCTTCCGTAGGTCAGGTTGGGCTTAACTGGGAACTTTGCTCAGGGTCTCACAAGGCTGCAGTCAAGGTGTTGGCTGGACTGAGTTCTCATCTGGACCTTGAACTCTTTAGGCTGTGGAATTCAGTTCCTTGCAGCTCTCCATTATTACTTCATAGCATATCTGTTTGCTTCTTCAAGGTCAGCAAGAGGATCTCATTATCTCAAGGAGGGCTCCAGTTCCTTTCAAAGGACTCATCTGGTTAGGTCATTTCACCAAAGATCATATTCCTTTGATTAACTTAAAATCAATTTATTAGAAACATTTACTAA
Source organism: Cryptoprocta ferox (assembly GCA_028646485.1). Taxonomy (NCBI): domain Eukaryota; kingdom Metazoa; phylum Chordata; class Mammalia; order Carnivora; family Eupleridae; genus Cryptoprocta; species Cryptoprocta ferox. Next base: position 66,849,772 of record CM053572.1, read on the forward strand.
ATTTGCAAAAATCCCTTTAACATCTGCCATATAACATAATATACTATAATCACAGGAGTGATATCTCATCACACTCAAAGATTCCACCCATACTAAAGGGGAGAGAATTAATACAAGGACACAAATTGTTACGGGTCAACTTAAAATTCGGTTTACACCACACGTATTAAATCCAGTTTTACTGAACCAGTTTCTTCCATCCTATTTTCCAGACCTCATCACAGGCTCTATAGCTAGAGGCCCAAGGCACAGATAAATTACAGAATTACCAACTCTGAGGCCCTTGTTGGTGTGACCCAGGTCGCTTTCCCCAGGGCCTTCTCCTATTACTCTTCTTACTGATTATGCTGGACTTCTTTAAAGCAGTGTGTGAAATGCTTTGTCTTCACAAGGCCATACACCGGATCCTACCATCCACCCCAAAGCATATACCTAATTGTACATCAAAGCATAGGAAGAAATAGCCTCATAAATGTATCATAAGTTTGAAATCTCTGAAGTGATAGTATGCATACTATAAGTAATGGTAAATCTAAAATGTTCTTATTTTTGCTAATAAAATTTTAAGAACAATTCCTTTTCTTATGAAAAAAAAAAAAAGAAATGTTACCTTGTTCAGTTTTTTCTATTGCTGATACTCTACATCAGTGTATTTCAAAAGTAAAAGTAATCCATTTGAGAGATGTTGTCCTTCCACTCTACTGATTTTTTGGTACATGTGATGGAGTAAAAAGAAAACCTACTGACTTCTTCTATGACATATATTATTCATAACAGTAAAGAACATCTTTATTTCTCAATGTCACTGAATCACAATAGTGAAACTGAAATCAGTAAACCATTTTAAATACTCTGAAGTACAGATTGTTTTCTCTAGCTTTATTTTTCTTGCCATCTTGAAAACTGATAATTATTCCTTTCCAGGATTCTGTTTTAATGATCTCAGAGTTAAACTCCAAAATTACTAAGGAAATAGGAGTATAGTATGTAAGGACAAAATGCAAGCTTTGTGCTTTTAAAAGTTAGGGGAAGAAAAGGTAAAAGAAATATCCTCAGCATCACCAAAGCAGTTGCCTTTTTCAATTCTTTGCAAGAATACTGCTTTTCTCTCCCTGTGAGGCAGAGTGGCCTCTGGTGTTGGAATAAATAGTACAAAGACATAAAATAAGTAGACCATTAAGAATATAAGTTGAATAAAATCAGAGAAATCCTTAAAAGACAAAAACTCTGGCACTGAGTGCCAGAACCATTTAGAATATATAATACTAACTAAAAATAATGGGGAAAAAGCCCTTGCAGCTCTCATTCAGAAATAAATATTCACTAATTTATGGGACGCCTGGGTGGCTAAGTTGGTTAAGCATCCTAATCTTGATTTTGGCTCAGGTCATGATCCCAGGGTCACGAGATCAAGTCTTGCATCTGGCTCCACAGTGACAGCACAGAGCCTGCTTGGGATTCTCTCTCCCTCTATCTGTCCCTCCTGTGCTCTTTTTCTTTCTCAAGATAAATAAATAAACTTAAAAAAATACAAAATATTCACTAATTTAACCAGTAACACTTCAGTTAATACCATGCTAATAATAATAATGTTGGTGATGATGATGGAAATACAGACATAACCTGTCTTATTGCACTTTGCAGATACTGCATGTTTTATAAATTGAAGGTTTCTGGCAACCCTGCACCGAGCAAGTCCATTGGTGCCATTTTTTCCAACAGCATAAGCTCACTTCATATTTCTGTGTCACATTTGGTAACTTTCACAATATTTCAAAATTTTTCATTATTACTGTATTTATAGTTATGGTGATCTGTGATCAGTGATCTTTGACATTATTATTGTAATTGTTCTGGGGGCCCCACAAAGTGTGCCTATGTTAGAGAGCAAACTAAAATGATAAATGTTGTGTGTGTGTCCTGACTGTTCCACTGCCTGGTCATCTCCCCACCTCTGCTCAGCCCTCTCCTCAGGCCTCCCTAATCCTTGAGACACAACAATATTGAAATTAGGCCAATTAATAACCCTACAATGGCCTATAAGTGTTTAAGTGAAAGGAAGAGTTGCATGTCTCTCACTTTAAGTCAAAAGCTAGAAATGATTAAGCTTAGTGAGGAGGGGAAGTTGGGAGGCAACATAGGCCAAAACCTAAGCCCCTTGTGCCAAACTGCCAAGTTGTAAATGCAAAGGAAAAGTTCTTGGAAAGTAAACGTGTCACTCCAGTGAACACATGAACAATATGATATTGCTGATATGGAGAAAATTTTAGTATTCTGGATAGAAGATCAAACCAGCTACAGCATTCCCTTTAGCCAAAGCCAAATACAGAGTAAGGCCATAACTCTCTTCAATTCTACCAAGGTTGAGAGGTGGGGAAGCTGCAGAAGACAAGTTTGATGTATGTAGAGGTTGGTTCATGATTTTAAGTGAAAGAAATCATCTCTATAACATACAAGGTGAAGCAGTAAGTGCTGATGTAGAAGCTGCAGCAAGTTATCCAGGAGATCTAGATAACTCATAAAGATAGCTATTGTTTAGTGAGGCTAAACAATTTTCAATGTAGATAAAACAGTTTTATATTGGAAGAAGTTGCCATCTAGGACTTTTATATCTAGAGAGAAGAAGTCAGTCCCTTGCTTCAAAGTTTCAAAGGATGGGGCATGCAACTTTTGATCTTGGGGTCATGAGTTGGAGCCCCAAGTTGGGTGTAGAGATTACGTAAATAAATAAACTTAAAAAAAAGTTTCAAAGGACAGGCTGACTCTCTTATAGGGCCAGTGCAGCTGGTGATTTTAAGCAGAAGTCAATGCTCATATACTATTCTGAAAACTGTAGGGCTCTTAAGAATTATGCTACATCTATTCTGCATGTGCTCTATAAGTGGACCAACAAAACCTGAAAGACAGCATGTCTGTTTATATAGCATGGTTTACTGAATATTGTAAGCCTGCTATTTGGACCTTCTACTCAGAAAAAAATATTCCTTTCAAAATATTATGCTCATTGACAATACATCTGATCACCCAAGAGCTCTGATGGAGATACACAATGAGATTAATATTGTTTTCATGCTTGCTAACACAATGTCCATTCTGCAATCTGTGGACCAAGGGGTAATTTCAACTTTCAAGTCTTATTATTTAAAAAATACATTTCATAAGGCTATCATTGCCATAGATACTGATTCCTCTCATGGCTCTGGGCAAAGGAGATTAAAAACCTGTGGAAAGGATTCATTATGCCAGATGCCATTAAAAATATCTGTGACTCACAGGAAGGGGTTAAAACTTGGCATGAATAGGAGTTTGGAAGAAGTTGATTTCAATCCTCATGGATAACTTTAAGGGGTTCAAGACTTCAGAAGAGGAAGTAACTACATATGTGGTGGGAAAAGCCAGAGAACGAAAATTAGAAGTGGAGCCTGAAGATGGAACTGAATTGTTGTTGCTTATTATAAAACTTTAACAGGTGAGGAGTTGCTTCTTCTTAAAGATGAGCAAAGAACGTGGTTTCTTGAGATGGAATCTATTCCTGGTGAAGATACTGTCAAGACTGTTGACATGACAACAAAGGATTTGGAATATGACATAAACTTAGTTGATGAAACAGCTGCAGGGTTTGAGAGGATTGACTCTAATTTTGAAAGAAGTTCTACCGCGAATAAGATGTGATCAAACAGTGTCACATGCTACAGAGAAATTGTGAAAGGAAGCATCAATCAATGTGGCAAACATTACCGCTGTCTTATTTTAAGAAATTACCACAACCACCCCTATCCTCAGCAACCACCACCCTGATCAGTCAGCAACCATCAACATGGAGGCAATACCCTCACCAGCAAAAAGATTACAACTAGCTGAAAGCTCAGATGATGGTTAGCCTTTTTTTAAATAATAAACTATTGGGAGGAGGACAAGATGGCGGAAGAGCAGGGAGCTCTGTAATCCGCGCACGCCCGTATGGATTGAACTG
>CM053572.1:66854244-67012841 GCA_028646485.1 Cryptoprocta ferox
GTCTTGGTGGAGGTCACTTGTGGGGAAGAGCACTGGGTGTTATATGGAAACCAACCTGACAATAAACTATAAAGTTTAAAAAATAAATAAATAAATAATAAACTATTTTTAAATTAAGGTGTGTACATTATTTGTTTAGACATAATGCTCTTGCACACTTAATGGACTGTGGTGTAGTGTAAATACAACTTTTAAATGCCCTGGAAAAGTAAAAATCTCCCTTTGACTCTCTTTATTGTGATATTCACTTTATTGCAGTGAAGCCAAAACCACAATATCTCTGGGTTATGCCTTGAAGATGATCAAAGGGCTTACTTTGTGTCTTCCTCTAAACCATTATGTGTAGAATCCTATTTAACCTTTAGAACAAGCCTGGGAGGCAGATGCCCTTGTTACCCCATTTTGCATATGACACTAATTCAGGAACTCACTTCTGGACTCTCTGATGCCCATCATATGATGTAGCAGATTTCCACTGTACAACCATATCCTGCCTACACTTTTCAGTTTTCCTACACACCAAAGATTTTCTACCTCCATTCCTTCCTCAAGCACCTGTGACATTCTGCAGTCACAGGAGCGTGCTTGGTGCAAGCATGGCCCAGACCTCGGTGATACACCCTTTGGAACAAGCCTTAGCAAATGGCATATGGGAATTGGTAAATAAATAGTCAGTCTTCTTGGTTACTCATTGGGACTTGCTGGGGGCATCCCACACTCTGTCCTAGAGGTCCCAGTACTAACTTGATTTTTCACTCACTCTGTGCTGACCCCCTTCCCTTCCGTATGTTATTCTAGCCCCTACCACTGCCTTCTGGGATTATCCCCCAAGAAAGCTCAAATCTGTGTCAGGCTCTGCTTCTGCATAACCACACCTAAAAAACATGGTGTTTTTCTTCTATGACAGAATTCTAATAGGATATTATTTAAGATAATTGACTAAAGTTTGAGAACTTTTAAACTTGAATATACTTTTTGGAAAAGTAATTTGTTTTATTGTTATAATTTATACTCAAATTTTCTTTAATAAAGAAGAAAGCTACATTTATTCTTTTCTAAATTTAACTAGGAATTATTCTCTGATAACTTTTTTAATATGTTCTCAAAACACTAGAAAATTTAGAAAAGCTTAAATATACAATTTTGTAGTCAATGTCTCTCAGTACATTTGTTACAAAATTGTAATCCTTTAAAATTTAAAACCACTCATCAATCTACATATGAATGATATCTGTTGAGTGATAAATTGGTCATTCTTCACCTACAAAGATAATTTCACTTTAGACTATAATAGCAGAGCATCTACACATATTGACAATAGGCAAAATCCATACTTTTTTATAATATATTCTTTTAATGTTTATTTATTTTTGAGAGAGAGAGAAACAGAGCATGAGCAGGGGAGGGGCAGAGAGAGAGAGAGATAGAGTGAGCTAGAGAGAGAGAGAGAATTAGAAGCAGGCACAAGGCTCTTAACTGTCTGTACAGAGCCTGATAGGGGGCTAGTTCAGAACTTACAAACTTCGAGACCATGACCTGAGCTCAAGTCAGATGCTTACCCAACTGAGTCACCCAGGTGCCCCTGGCAAAATCCACACTTAACAGGAAGGTAAATAACAGGGGTATAAATAAATGAAGAAATTCAGTACAAGCTATAAAGATAGAGAATGTCTCCTTTTCCCCAGAACCATTTTCTTTTCACATTGGAAGCTTGAAAGGCTTAGAGTCATGAGTTCACATTTCAAATGGTTGTGAAGATCTAGAAGTTCTTCTCATTTCTCAAGAGAGGATCTGTTCACTTCAGAAAGATAAGTTCTTTTTTTCTCTTAAGAAGGGAGGAGGGGATGCTGTGCAGTTGTTTTTATAAAGCTCCCCAGTTGGATAATTTTGGGTTCTTCTCCACAGCATATGCAGCTGACAAATGGTCTCACTGCATCTCCCTGAAGGGAGAGAGGGAAGCTTGGGAAACCAATACAACAAGTAATAATGTCTGATCTTTGATCTAGCAATCTGGTGTTTGCTTTTAGAATAATATAAAGATAGATAACTAAAAACTTGTCAATAAAATTTTCTTTGGAGTGAATCTTTGACATGGTCTAGAAGGATCCTTTTTAATTGCAAAAGAAATGTGATACACTTCTTAAGTGTATTTATTTTGAGAGAGAAGGAGAGAGGAGAGAGAGAGAGAGAGAGAGCACACACGCATACACAGGAGTGGGGGAGGTGCAGACAGAGAGAGAGAGGCGGGGGATGGGGGAGAATCCCAAGCAGGCTTCGCAATGCCATCACAGAGCCTGATGTGGGGCTCAGACCATAAACTGTGAGATCATGACCTGAGCCGAAGTCAAGAGCTGGACACTTAATCAACTGAGCCACCCAGACACCCCAATGATACATTTCTGATACATATTCCTAACTAAATTAACTGAAATATTTTCTTTTCACAAATTTTGGAGGATGCACATGTGAGGCAACCCGATCCGGTAGAGGCCAGCGAGTGGGTGGTCAAAGAATTCACCCAAGGAAGAACAAAGGAGACAGAAGTTTTTTGAAGACACTGCAAGGGAGTGGTGGGCAGGACAGCAAAGGAGAAACTGTATGGAGGCAGGGGTGGGAGGCTGTAGTTAAGAGGGAAGGTGAGGAGGTATGGGAGCGTATGGAATTTTCCTTTTTTGGTACCTGTGTCCAGGTGTAAGTAACCCATTGGTCAGCTAAGGTTTATGGGTATTTTGAAGTGGGTTGCCTAATAGGTGGGTTTGCAGTCAGCCTGGTGGTCACTGTGGGTCCTTCTCAGGTTTCCATTGCTCAAGTTGGTTGTCTAAATGCAGCATCTACGCCACAGAGATAGTCTGTCTCATAGGAACCTCAAAGTCAGCAGACATCAGGTGTAGATGAAGGAACAGCACAGGAATACTCAGGATTCCTTGTGTTTCTGACCTTGCTCTTTAAGAGCAGCTATGACTGACAAACTATTAGACTTTTCAGAGACGTGGCAATTCCAGCTCATGTTCAGAGCTCTCTCCTGTCAAAGTCTAAGAGCCATTCGAAAGCACTCTGGTTCTGTGGTTCTATGGCATCTTGCCATCTGGCATTAGGCCCAGGAGAAGTGAGATAGGCTTCAAGGCCTGAGTGAGACTGGAGGGATAGTTTGGGACCTAGAGCACCTCAGGGGTTCTGCGAAGTGCAGGCCAGAATGGTTTCACAGGTTTGCCCTAGGAGGTTGCTTTACATATGGTTTGTGACCATGGTTTCATTTACCAATTAGTTAAAATTCCATATGGTGTTAAAAAGAAAAAAAAAAAATAAAGCCAAACTGGAGCCATTTCCCCCCTTGAACCGGCAAACCAATACTTACAGTTTCAACCAACTCCAGTAATATGACCTATTGAAAGTCAATCTGAAATTTCCTAATCAGCACTAGTGTGGTCGTCCTCATGATAAAAAGCCTGCTGTTCCTTTTCCCCCCAAAGAGGTCCTGGCTGAAATAATGTTTCTTTTCTTTTGCTAGTAACTTCTTGAACCAACCTCCTTCCTATAAAAATTTTCTATTTTAGGGGCACCTGGGTGGCTCAGTCAGTTAAGCATCCGACTCTTGATTTAGGGTTAGGTCATGATCTCACCATTTGTGAGTTCAAGCCCTGTGTCAGGCTCCATGCTGACAGTGCAGAGCCTGCTTGGGATTCTCTCTCTCTTTCTCTCTCTCTCCCTCCCTTCCTCCCTCCCTCTCTCTCTCTCTCCCCTCTCCTCTCAGGCTCTCTCTCAAAATAAGTATGTAAACTTTATTAAAAATTTTTTAAATGTTTATTTTTGAGAGAGAGAGAGAGACAGAGTACAAGTGGGGGCGGGGCATAGAGAGAGAGTGAGACACTGAATCTGAAGCAGGCTCCAGGCTCCGGTTGTCAGCAAAGAGCCTGACGCGGGGCTTGAACCCACAAACCGTGAGATCATGACCTGAGCTGAAGTCCAATGCTTAACCAACTAAGCCACCCAGGCGCCATTAAACTTTAAAAAAAATAATTAAAAATCTTCTATTTTATACAACTCCTCAGAGAATCTAGAAAGAATGGTGCCTGATTCAAGAATTGTTTAATAAAACCAATTATATCTTCAAATTTACTTGATGTTCCTTTTTAACAACAGTAATTGGTAGGGTAATTTTTTGTTTGTGAATGTAATTGTGTGTGTCCATGTGTATATGTGTGTGTGGCCAGTGAGATTCTAAGCACATTTATAGAGCAGCTCTGAAACTTTAAAATGCATCAGAATCACCTAGTTTTCTTAAAACACAGATTGATGAGTGCCATACCCAGAGTTTATGATTCAGTAGGTAAATGGGGTGGAGCTCAAGTATTTGCAAGTTCTGAAGTGATTCCAGTGCTGCTCTTCTGGGGACCAAACTTTGAGAATCATTGATCTATAGCCACACCCGCCCATTTTTTAAGAGCATCTCTAAAAATTAAGAGTAGTTGTGGACATTATAACAGAACATCGAGTTAAATAAGTCTACTTAAAAAATGAACAGAGAAGAAAGAATCTGATTGCTAATTGCACAAGACCTTGCAAAAGAAAGGTACACCTTCCTTGCAGAGAGTGAATTAAAGAAATAGTTCTGATTTTAAAAAGAGAGAACAATTGAGAAAGATATCTTTATTCCAAGGGCAAAAGAGCTATCCCTAAACAATGTTAACACATTTTTTTTTTTTGACAAGGTAGCTTTGCCTACCTCTGGAGGAAAATCAGCAAGATTGTATAGTCAGTATCTCAAATTTAATAGAGCTTGTATTTTGATTGGTTTTGAGAATAACAGGTGCACATAAATTTAGAATAAGGAGTCTCAAACTTCCCCTCCTGACCTTAATGGAAGGAAAAAATTGCTCCAAGAGAATGCCAGAGTTTTAGTTAATGGATGTTGTGGCTGCTAAGGTAAGATAAAGAACAAAAAAATGCTAATGCCACAGCCTTAAGAAAACTTTTTGTCTTCTAAGATTTTAAACCAAGGGTTAAAGATAGTATTACTTGGTAAATAAATACTAAGCAATTATAAAAAGTTTTCTTTAAGATGACTTAATTAAGTACTCTTAATGTGCTTGATCACCAAAAATATTTGAACAACTTAAACTGTTTGTTAAATGTGGCTAAAAAGACTGCTAAATGTGTTCTCTTTGCCTATACACAGATAAATATATAACAACACTTAGTTTGTATAAATAAGATTTATTTTATAAGAAGAGGTCTAATTAACTGGAAAATTTGTATGCTTGTCTTACAGAACAGCTTGGTTATTAGTAAAACTTAAGACTGTGTGGATAAAAATATGTATGCAATTAAAATTAATTAGAATAAGTAGTATCTTCATTTTTAAAAATATGGGTATTTTTGTTTTTGTATTTTTTAAATTCATTTTACTTCTCTGCAAATTTTTAAGGGCTACATTCTATTCCCACTTATTTACTAGTTATTCTTGACAAATTTAACATGCCTCTTTACATCAACAATTCTGTAGCTCACACCTGCTCCCCTGCTGAGGAATCCACACTCAGTGTGTAGAAAACTTCTAAATCCTCCACTCCTGACTCCTACATTGTTGTCCAGTATTTTCATTTAGTTCTTTGAAATTCACACAAATTAGACATTATAACAATTTTTCTTCATATAAATGATGTTACCTGAAGGTTTACCAATTCCTGTGCGTATTGTTACTCACTGGATCTCACATCTTTGTTCTGAGATTCTTCTTCGTGAAGTCATTTTTTGGAAGTTCTTTTTGGCAAAGCTCTGCCATGGCAAATTCTCTCAGATACTAATCTCAATATAGCTTTTTATTCTGCCTTCAATCATGGACGATTATCTTGCTAGGTAGATAACTTGAAGTGGACAATTATTTTCTAATTCCAGGTTGATAGGTTCTTTCAGCATCTCGATTTATTGATATTTATCAATTTATATGTTTTCTAACCCAAGTTGTGAAATCTTCCTTCAGCCAAATGGTCATTCATTTATAGATCTTTTTTTCTCTTAAGCTGCTCTTAAAATATTTTCTCCTTTGTGATCTGGATTTTCACCATAATGTAAAAAAGATCTAGAATACTCTTATTTATCAAGCTTGCTATAAGTCATGTTTTGGGTACTGAGGGATTTATATCCTTCGTCAGAATTGGAAAATTCATCCATTAACTCAGCAACTATTTCTTCTCCTCTACTGTCATGAAAATTCACAAATTAGATTTATTATTCTTATTTCATGTCTCTCAATTCCACTTACAGCATTTCCATTTCCTTGTTTTCTGTTTATTTATTTATTTATTGACATATAATGAACATACAAGGTTATATTAGTTTCCAGTTTAGAATACATTGATAGAACAGTTCTATACATTGCTTAGTGCTCATCAAAAGTGTAGTTACCATCTCTCACCAAACAACATTACTATAATATTATTGACAAAATTCTCTATGCTGTACTTTTCATCTCCATGGCTTATTTAGTTTATAACTGGAAGTTGGTACTTCTTAAGTACTTAGCTTCTCCTGTACACCTCCACTCTGGCAACCACCAGTTTGTTCTCTGCATTTAAGAATCCGTTTGTTTCTTTGTTTGGTTTGTTTCTTTGTTTGCACCTCCCAGGTGCCCCAAGATCTCACTGTTTTTTTATGGCTGAGTAGTATTCCACAATATATATATATAGTATACACACACATACGCACACACACACATACATAAACATACATACACACACCACATCTTTATTCACTCATCTATATATGGACATGGGTTGCCTCCATATCTTGGCTATTATAAATAACGTTTCAATAAACATAGTGGTGAATATATCTTTTCTAAATGTTTTTGTTCTCTTTTTAAAAATTTTTTAAATGTTTATTCTTGAGAGAGAGAGCTAGCACAAGCTGGAGAGGGGCAGAGAGAGAGGGAGACAGAGGATCTGAAGCAGGTTCTGTGCTGAGAGCAGAGAACCTAATGCAGGGCTCAAACCCACAAACTATGAGATCATGACTTGAGCCAAAGTCAGACGCTTAAGTGACTGAGCCACCCAGGCACCTGAAATGTTTTTGTTTTCTTCAAGTAAATACCCAGTAGTGGAATTACTAGATCACATGGTATTTCTATTCTTCATTTTTTTGGAAAACTTCATACTATTTTCCACAGTGGCTGTACCAATTTATGTTCCTACCAATAGTATACAAGCATTTATTCTTCTCTACATTCTTGCCAACACTTATTTCTTATCTTTTTGATTCTAGCCATTCTGACAGGTGTGAGATGACATCTCACTGTAGTTTTGATTTGCATTTCCCTGATGATTAAAATATGGTTGTTTCAAACTTCAGACAATGCTGCATGCTATTCCATTTGGATTTTTCCTTGAAAAAAATTCTAGAGTTCTGGTAAGTTTTTAATATAACTGATAGATTTACTGTTTTATATACTTTAAATTAAAATGGAGATAGAGCAAAGATACTTGATCTCCATAGAGTAGGGTTTTTTTTTTTAAATAGAATTTAATTTTTAGAGAAGTTTTAGTTTCACAGCAAAATTTTCTGGGAAATACAGAGCGTTCTCTATACTCTTTGCCCTCCAAGCATGCATACCCTTCCTCACCATCAGCATCCTGACTACAGTGCTACATTTGTACCAATGAACCTACACTGACGTATCATTATCCATCAAAGTCCATAGTTTACATTAGGGTCACTGAGTAGTTTTTATTTACATATTTTGTCAACACGTAAATATATTTGGAATGTAAATAGCCTTCAAATTACCAGGATAAAATCAATGCAGTAAAAACAGTGCCTTATGCTTTATAATATTAATTAAATTCAATCTTTAAAGTGTATCACCTATCATTTCATTTTTATGTATAATTAAAATGCATGTATGTTGAAGTAATTTAAAATTATTGTTTTTACAGATACCAGAACAATTGTTACCAGAAATATAGGGAGAAAATAAACCACAAAAGATCATAAGGCAACTTTCTGATGTGATGAAAAATTCTATATTTTTATTTTGGTGCTAGTTATGGCTGTATTTTTCTGTCAAACTCGTCAAACTTTAAGTACTACTCTATGTAAATTATATCTCAATAAACTTAAGTTGAAAGAAAATTTTTAAATATGATTTTTTTAAAGAACTTTATGTAATAGAGGACTGGTAATTCAGAAAGAAAAAATGGTCATTGAGTATAGAGTGTGTTCTGAACATAAGGTGGTAAAAAATAATTTGGTTTCTGCAGAGATGGAAGGTTTTGCCTCACCCAGACTGAACACATACTCTCAAAAAGTGTCTTTTTTCACTGTGCTTTTGAGTGTTTTATGACCATAGTCAATTATTAAAAAAAATAAGCAAACAGAAAGAATAGTAAGGGGTTGTCACGTCTAGACAAACTAAAATCGTTAAACCATGTGTTGTTTTACTTTTGTTTTGGTTGCTGTAAAGCACTGTTACTGTGGTTAATAACACAGGCAAGGCTGTACCTACTTCTCAATCCTTCTGAGTACTTGTGCACCTTTTCGAAAATTCTTTGATTTTGCTGTCCTCCAAGGTCAGCCCTAAATTCAGACTAATAAAACTGACAAGTTGTTTTTATATCCAAGCCAATTTTGGTGCTTCCTCAACAGCTCTTAGGCAGCACCGAAGGCTTGAAATCACCGCACCCTGAAATCCTTTCTGTGGCCCTTAAGAACAAGGAGGGACTGACTGCCTAATACAATTAGGCACAACTAGACTATCCTGCATTTTCTTAATTTTCTCATTGAGTGCTCCATTGTGGGGAAACTCTTTCCTTCTTCTCTAGAACATGACTTTCAGTTGTTAATTTCCCTGGTAAATGGAATAGATAGTATGTCAACTATGTTGCTAAGCAGCAAATGGTACAAATGATCCCTCTAGTTGGTAAATTTCATCTGGCCTGGCAGAAGTAGAAACACATGCTATGAAGCCGTATCTTTTGTTTCCCTGAGTGAAATGATTCTTGTAACTGGGCAGGTCCATTAAAGTTATGTCTATGAAGTAGCTATGAGAGATACTGGCTCCTGTGAGAAATGAGGCCTTTATACCAGTGTGGTCCTCCCAACTGCTCAGGGTGATCTTGTCTTTTTCCATCAGCACTGTATTACCTGGAGAGCCAAAGAAGACAACTGCCACCTGACTGTGGGGGTTGCTGCATGGACTTTAACAAGAGAGAGCTGATGCTATCCTGCTGTTGAGTTGTGGTTCCTGTGCTGTATCTTCCTAAAGAGCTATCAGGTATGGCCTTGGGTCATCCTGTAAGACTGACGTTCAGTTCAACCTAAGGGTCATATAGGGCATGGGATATTGTTTTCGGAGATGAGTAAAGTTTTTGAAACAAAAAGAAAAACTCAACTTACCCAAGATCAATTCTGTATAGATAAAGTATTATTCTTTGCTATGCTATTACATGCCCTATTAGAATAAGGGAGGCATGCTCCTAGTCATGCACGTGACACAGTGGCTGTCAATAAATTTACTTCTGGGAAGATCTTATTTGTAGTATTAAAATACGTTTAGCAATTGGAGATGATTTTGGTGCACACATTAATGTACTGATTGTAAGGCATTGGAGATTTGCCAATGTCTTCATTGTCCATAATACATTTTCCCCTTCAGGGTAATTATCACCTAAATTACAGTTATGCCCAATTGCTTATGTAATCATTTCCAGTAGTGGATTCTACTATCTTCTATACTGATATGACTGGTTTCTATAATAAAATTATCAGAAGCATTCAGTATATCCTCAACAAGTGGCCTCTTCTCCCCTCATGTTTGCCTGAAGGTCCCTACTGTAAGCTAAAGACTAGATATTATGTCTTCTGGAAAAATTTCAAAGACTCAGATATTGGTGGAAAAGACTACTGAGGTTGCTAAGCATAAGTTCACAGGTGCAGGTTTCTAAATGTAAGCTGAGACTGCCACATGAGTAAATACCTGGTCAACTGTTCCCGGAGTCTTAAAAGATAGGATTCCAGAACCAATTTGCTCCAAAGACAAATGATTTTATGAAAGTAAACTGCTAACCCAAGATCAGCAGAAGAAATAGGACCTTTTGAAATAGGACCTGTTCACTTGTGAAAGTGAACAGACACTGCTTTAAATACTGATATTCTTTTTAACGGTTTATTTTATAATAAGCACATGATAAACCTCCTTTAGTCGGCTCCTCTCAACCCCAAATTTAGAAGATTAAATTAGTGCTAATTAGAATGAATGCCCTCTCTTAAAATAATCTTAATCAATGGTCTATAAGCTTGTAAGGTTTGGCTATACCGAACAGTTGTACCAAAAATATAAACTCATTCTTAATTGGGATACTGTGCCAACTGACATTTCAAAATTTGCAGAAAGGATAATTTTGTATACTTGATATTATCCAATTTCAGAGAATGTGTAACTAAATCCCTGAGAATATTTTTTTCCATGGGCACAATACATCAAAATTCAGGACACATAAAATTTCCTTTATGTTTATACCAAGAAGGAACATAGTCTTTAAGAAGTTTAAATATGGTAAACTATAAATATAAGCTAATTAACCTCCAGTGAATTAAGGACAATGTCTAATAAATGGAGCTCAGAGACACACTTTTAAAATGAGTTAAGCATAAAATCATCCTTTGTTAACAGATGCTGAATTAAATTATACTTATTCGAAATCAAATCATCTAAAACAAATCAAATCACATTTCCAAAAAATCCACCATTGGCAAAGTCTATGCAGATCCTGAAGGAAATATGATGCATATTAATTGGCCTTGTTGATAAACTACTGAGAACAATATCAGATATAATACACAGTGCCTTTCCTGGGTCCTTTCACTTTTCATGGCCCTGCAGTTATTTGCAAAGATTCAATAAAAGTTGATCTTTCTTCTCTAAGTACACTAAAACCCTGGATTGCGAGTAACTTGTTCTGCGAGTGTTCTACAAGATAAGCAAACATCTCTAATAAATTTTCATTTGACAAACCAGCAACGTCTTGCAATAGGAGATGTACATGAAACCGAATGTCACATGATCATAACTGAGCCAATGGTTCTTCTCTCTCTCACAGCGGAGTTGTGGGTAATGGTCTCAGATGCTTGGTCTCACACCATGGTGTGTGACAGAAATCTGTCATTTTTTACATCATTGGAAGGTGCCCACAACTGGCACTTGTGTATATTTTGTCACTTCAAAACATCTATGGACAGTCTTTTGCTTTTCCATACAAGAGTAACCTTAGGAAAGCTTTGCTTCATTCTAGGTCATTGGATAGGTTCCTTGTTAAAGTTGCATGAGAAGAAAAAGATTTCTTTGAGCCAATAGACAGTGATTCTGTTAGTGATAGTGAAAGTCATCCTTCACAATAACCCTCCCCTCTCTTGTCTCCCTCACACCAGGCAGGAAGGTTAAGTGCAAGTTAATTTGTTTATTTTTCTTTATATTTTGTATTTTCTTTAATATTTTGTATTATATTACAGTATCATAATTCTTTTTATGTGAATACTTTTGGGTTGTGGAACAAATCATCTGAGTTTCCATTATTTCTTATGGGGAAATTTGCTTTGATATACAAGTGCTTTAGATTACAAGCATATTTCCAGAACAAATTATGCTCAGAAACCAAGGTTTTACTGTATAATTAAGCAGGGACACCTGGGTGGCTTAGTTGCTTAAGCGTCTGACTCTTGATTTCAGCTCAGGTCAAGAATTCAATGCTTCATGAGTCTGAGCCCCGTGAAAGGCTCTGCACTGAAAGCATGGAGCCTGCTTGGGATTCTCTCTCTCTCCCTCTCTCTCTCTCTGACCCTCCTGCTTGTGCACTCTCTCTTTCAAAATAAATAAATAAACTAAAATAAATAAATATATAAATACATGGTAATTAAGCAAAGTAAATCTGTAACCATAACAATATAAGAAATAGCACATTTGAAAGTAAATATTATTTAGTTAGGTGTGATGTGACTGCATTTCATATATGGAAACATAATCTTCAGAATCCCTTCAGGTGTAGTAGTTGCTGTGTGGCTTAAAGAGTTTTAGATTTTCATTTGGTAAAGAATGTCACTTCTTGGGAATTTAGGAGAAAGGAATACCCCAGTGTATGTAGTGCTGCAGACAGCCTGGAGACGAGCCACTAAATGCTTTGCTCTGGCTCAGAATAAGTGAAGTGTTAAGACCAGTACAAATAGCTTTCCAGAACAGTGGTGCAGTCCTGGAGTTATCTACAAAATCCCAGGTAGAAGTTCATTCTCAGTGTTTAGTAATTGTATGGCTTTAGTTATAATAACATGTAGCCCGAGGATCTTTATATGTCAATGAGTGATGTTTTTTGCACCTATGAGAATAAGATAGGAAAAACAGAACAGAATGTATGTATTCTGCAGAAGCTTATAGATATATATGTATATATGTGGTTTTTTTTTTTTTGGTGTGTGTGTATACATATATATATATGGCTTAATTTAAGATCATAGATTATATGAGGGGCTTATGGGTGGATCAGCCAGTTGAGCGTCTGACTTGGCTCAGGTCATGATCTCATGGTTCATGGGTTCGAGCCCCATGTTGGGCTCTGTACTAACAGCTCAGAGCCTGGAGCCTGCTTTGGATTCTGTGTCTCTCTCTGTCCCTCCTCTGCTCATTCTCTGTCTCTCAAAATAAATAAATGAACATAAAAAATTTAATAAAAAAAGATCATAGACTATGTGAAATAGCTATTATTAAAACTCTGAATCCCTGTTACTTTTTAAAAAATTTCCCAGTGGTAGGAAACCAGTAAAAGGAATGACATTTAACATGTATGTATATGATTGTGTCTGTATTGGGTAAAACAGGCTATACCTGATTCCACCATTTGTAAGAAATGCAAAAAGACAATTGACTAACAACACATTCAATTCACAATCTTAGCACAAAATTGCAACATGACAGACCTTATTTTGATCAAAATAGCTCATCAACAACTGTAAATCTAAAGAAGGAGCTGCCAAGAAAAGTATCACCGACCTGCTCAGAGATAAACCTTCCTCTGATGATACAAGTTGCATTCTCCTTCTGGGAAAAAAGGAACATTCACACAACTTAATTTTCTGATCAACTTTAACGGGACTAGAACTTTTTCTAGGAACCATCAGTATATACAGTATGTCTCTGACAGTGGGACACTTTTGAGAGTGAAATGCACTATTAACAATTATACCAGTTTAAAAAAAATAAAAGAGCTTCCCTCAGGCAAACTAGGACATATGGCCATCTACCAGAAAGGACATTTCTCAGGGTCAGAACCAGAGAGGATCCAGAACACCAAAAGGGGAGTGAAGATGTTGGGATAGCAGTGGCCCCTATAGTCAATCCTGTGAAGATGGCAGGAAATATATGTAAACACCCATCATCATGCCTGATACATAATTCACACCAGAAATATGACCATGCCTTACTCACTCAGAGAATCATTCTCTTTAAAAGTTTTCAGAAATTACATTTAATGGCAAAATTGCTGGCAAGCCCTCCAACATGAAAAAAGCTTATTTATACTTACATACTATAAAAATGAAAAATGTTTTGTTTTTATCAAATTATGTTATTTTCAGAAAAAAATGCTTTCATTTTCTTCATTTTCTCAGATCTGGCCATCGTATAACTGATATCGATTCTCAATTAGTGAGATTTCAGTAGATAGTAAGAAAAGTGAAGCTTGCAGGGAGAATCCTAAATCCTTTCCCACTCCCCAAGATTTCTGTAATCTTTCCTCCAACCTGAGAACACTGTCCTCACAACACCTGGAAACTTTCCTTTGGCAGTGACACTTCAGACTCACAGAGTGGAGTGACTGGAATTCTCGAACTCTACTCAGTGCAGGGATTTCTAGCACTGTTATGAATACAATTGCAGTAAACAAGTTTACATGGATCACTTTTCTTTTGCAGGTAATCTAATGCCTCATTAAATTTGTTGTATGCCATAGTATGTCTAAGTCCTAATCCCTATATCTGTAAACATGACCTTATTTGGAAATAGGGTCTTTGTAGGTATATTGAAAGTACTAATCTTCAGATGAGATCATCCTGTATTTAGAGGGGGGCCTAAATCCAATGGCTGTCCTTATGAGAGAGAGAGCAGGGAGAGATTTGAGACATGGAGACACAGAGGAGAGTGCCATGTGAGGATGGAAGCAGAGATCAGAGTGATGCTGCCACAGGGGAAGGGATCCCTGGAGTCAACAGAAACTAGAGGAAGCAGGGAAGAATTCTTCCCAAGAGCCTTTGGAGGTAGTGTTGCCCTTGACTGTTTGACTCCTGGACTCCAGTGCTATGAGGTAATAAATCTCTGTTGTTTTAAGCCACCAAGTTTGTGCTAATTTGTAAAATCATCCCTAGAAAACTAATACCTCTTCCATGGTACAAATTACAAGAAATAACATTGTAGAGAATTTCCAGCACCAAACATAAGTAAGTACACAGATTACTTGGTCTCACTTTTCTAACAATACAAATAATTATGTCAAGACATTACATTCAAATGTGGTACATTATAATATGGCCCCCCAAAACCCAGTCCTATTAAAATATAAATAGCATTGTCCTAATAATAACTAGACATGATGATTGTCACAGGGCTGCCAGTTAAAATAAGGAGCTCAGTTAAAACTGAAATTTCGGAAAAATAATACATAATGTTTTAGTAATGTATGTCCCAAATAGTATGAGATGAATTTATTTTAAACATTTTTATTATTTATTTTTTATTGAATAAATTGACATGTAATATTGTGTATGTTTGAGGTGTTCAGCCTGTTACTCTGATACATTTATAAATTGTCACATGTTGCCATTGAGCAATACTTACCACATTACATAGTTATATTACAATATTATTATCTGTTTTCATTATATTGTGGATTAAATGAGATGCATTTCTACTAAAAGAAAATGTTTTATTTATCTGAACTTCAAACTTAATGACGCATCCTGTATTTTTATTTGCTAACTCTGGACCCCTACAACTGCAGCAGAGAGATTGTACATATCACTCAAACTCACAGAGCTAATAAAATGTTGAGCTTGGCTTTGAAATTATGTCTGTCCGACTCTTCAAGATCATGTGTTTCTAGTTTATTAGGCTGCTTAAAGCAGAGACAATAAAACTTAGCAAGAGGCAGTAGTATTGTAAGAAAGATGGCCAGTTCTGACTGCTGAGCCCAACTCAGAGCCAATTATGTATGAAGGAAGATTCTGGAGATGAAAAGTTCAAACAACATTCTAGCAGCGCTGGTGATGGTGAGGTGTTTTCCCATTCCACTTTCTGTGCAAGGGTGATATGTAACAGAGGGGGCCCAGGCATTTTGGTTTTGATGGGCAGTAGGTAAAAGCATCAATGCAATAAATGATAAAAGTAAAATTTCTGCTAGTTCTAATAGTTACACAAATATTTTTTGCTGACATTCACCTTTTTCCAAAATCCACATGGCTCCCAGGTACCATCATTCTTAAATCTCAATGGTTTTTTTGAAATCCCTCATCCATTTGACCTCAGGTGCTAGCAGACATTCCTCTGGAGGGCCTCTCACATTTTCTTTTCCTTCTTCATTTCCACATCCATCATCCCAGATCAGGCCCTCAAAACTACATTTCCACATGCCTCCAAGTGTTTCATAGCCTGTGTTCTCACTTCAAACTATCCATCTCCATCTAACTCTCCTGTATGTATAAATTATCTGTATACAATTCACAAGTTTAAAGACCCCATATGACCTATCCAATCACATGCTTAATACATCTGTCATTCACAGGTGTGTCTAAGATAAATTTCAATCAATCTGATACTTAACTCAGGTTGTTTCCTTTGTTTAAATATCTCTTCTCACATCTACTCGATAAAAACCTCATAAATGCCAGGCCAAGTAAGTGAAACAGTGAAGCCTATTGGAGTTTGCATTTTAAACACTTTGGGATATTCTTCGCCTCCACAAAGTATTTTCTTTCCAGTTTTTCTTACGAATATGGCCCTCTCCTTCTACCTTTAAAAATTCCTATTTTTGGCAGAGACAGCAGTACAGAATAAGTTGCAACTATAAGAAAGTCAGTGTTTGTGTCCAGTGCCCTCCAGACTGAAATGTGTGGAGACATGGAATGCTGGAGCAAGACTGTGCGTGCCCTGTCCAAAGGGTGGCCGCTACTCTGTTCAGTTACCTGGCAACATATATTGCCAAAGTTGGCTTGATGTTTTCTCACGATCACATTGACTTTATGCATCGTTGACAAGAATGTGACAGAAAGGATGTGCCTTTGTCACGGCATCATACCAGGGGGTCCATGTCCATCTCAATCCACTTGGGTTAGTGGTGACTTCCAAGTGTCTCCACTGTAAAGTTACTATTCCCTCCTCTGTAATTCATATAAATATTGTTGGGAAATACCTTGAAATGATGCAAATATCCTATCTCTCACTATAATTTTGCACATATAAATTTAGCATCTTTTGGTGATTTTTGCCTTCAACAGGTTACTGTGGTGTTTGTTAAAAGGTGATTTTCTATTTCTATTTTCCCTTCTATAGTTGTTCATTGGAATTCTGCAATAAGGAAAAGCTGTACCTGCTCCCCCACTTCTTTATTTATTCAGTTATTTACTTACCAGCATGAGCTCATATTTATATTATATTATATATTTGATGGGCTAGAATTCATTATTACCATCATTCATTTTGTTGCTGAAAGTGTCCAAGTTTTGATTGCTAGGAGCTGCTCTTTTGAGTTGGCTTCTATATTATTGTGACATCATGCCATCAATTTTTTATTACTTCCTTGCTGTCTGGGACGGCAACATATTCCAGGCTCATCTTGTACTTTCCTTGTCCCAGATCTGCAATCAACCATTTCTGCAGGAGGCCTGCTTATGTTTATTAGGGAAACTGTATTTAAAAACCAAAATCTGGGCCCAGTGTGTGTCGATTGCTTGTCTGCCTTACACATTTGCAATTGCTTCTAGGTCCTCTCAGCAGATAAATATAGGAAACACACAGACAGACACACACACACACACACACACACACACACACACAGCCTTCTCTCCATTTTAATTTCTGTTATACATAGTAAAAACCATTAGTTAATACTGATGTCTTTCTAACACTGGCAGGTTTATTCTAACTTTCTCTTGTTCTGCTTTTATAACGTCTTTCTCTAACAGTGGAACACTTGGCTCTCATTATTTATAATATATTTACTCACTTGTTCAGTCCTAGTACACACATTAAGTAGTTTCTGAATTGGCAGTCATGCTCTAGAGTACATCATAGATAGTGCTTTTTGTCTTGAGTTTTATGGTGTATAATCCAAATACTGTTTTACATGATCACTTAGATTAGTTGTTTTATTCCTCATCCCCCTAAGGTATGATTACAGTTAACAATTAATTTTGGGTTCCTCCCACATCCTAATAGATACTTACTTATTTATCTAGTTAGCTGGGTCTGAAATACCGCCATAATAACAAGGTTTACTCAGAGAACAGTCACTTCCTCCTCACCCTTTTTATCCCATTCCTATCCCTCATTCTTGACACGTGTTTTTATCCATATTATATATGTTACCAATCTTGTTAGCTTCTAGATTTTACTTCCGATATTTCTTTTTGAACAAATGAATGGATAATGGATAATTTCTTATACTCCCTTCTTTCTTACATTCCATACTATCAGTAGTCTTTGGTACTTTGCTTTGTCACTTAATAATATATCCTGCAATTATTTTCATATCAATTCCTAGAGAATTTCCTTACTCTTTATTTTATAGCTGTATAGTATTTCATCATGAGGGTGTACCATGGTTTATTTAACTACCTCTCCTATTTATGGGCATTTTATAATTACAAACAATGCTGTATTAAATAATTATGTCCATATGTACTTAATACTGTTGGGAGTGCATAACTAGAATGAAAATTTGATCTCCTGATAGCTGATTCAATTCTATTTTAAATCAAATGATGCAATTTAATATAATTAAGAATACTCTGAAAACCAAAAAAAGTTGCATAAATATATTCAACAAAATAATACTATGTTTAATGGCATTATTTTCTTTCTCTAATCTAATTGTAACTGCTTTTGAGACAAACAGTTCAATTCAATAAAACTGTCCTCACCTACTTAACCAGATGGTTCATTTTGAAAATTAAATATATTAAAATTCTACACTTCCAATCATACCTTCATTCCTTAAGAATGTTCTGATATATACTAATGTTTATTCAAAAATTAAATTGATTAGTTATCTAGTTTCTGGTCTTAAAAACCCCCTTATTTTACTGAATTATGTTCTCTATTTTATTCTTATAGAGACAGGAGATAGAAATGATAAACAAGTGTCCTAATTTGGATCCTTCCACACCCTAAGAGTGGGTGTCAAATAGGGTGGGAAGAGAAAACAACACTGCATGATGCCGGGAACATTCTTCAGGTTGTCTGACACCTGTTAGAGGCTTAGGGGCTCCCCTCCTTCCTTGTTGGAGGAGTTACACTCAGATTCAGCTTCCTTTGCAATTGTGAGTCCTCAGCACACTCAGGTCTCTACATCTTGAATATTTCAAAATATGAAAAGGATGATCCAAGTCTAGATAGGGGCCATCCCTGGTGCTGCCTTTAATCTGGGTTCAAGGAATCCCTCATGTAGCCCGGGCTAGTTCAGCAGGAGACTGCCTTGAGATTTGGAATCCAGAAACTAAAGAAAATTTTCCTTGTCTGTTCTTTCATTGTGGCCTACAAAGACCTACCATGAGACTATTGTCAGGTCCAACAACACCCCAGAAAATCACCTGTGGGAATCTCCAAAGTTTTGGTGAAATGTTAGTCCTGGATTCTGCAGTTTCAGCAGACTCACCTGTTCAAATCTATGCAGCAACAAGAATTTCAGGTCTGCCAAGAGGTGACTTAAGACAGGGTTCCAAATATGTGTTTCATCTACTAACCAACTGTGTCCCTGATAATACAAAAGCAGAGTCTAATTTGTCAGCAGTTTGGTAGGAACCATGCTATGTGGGTCAGGGCCAGTTTGGAGTTTTTTATTTGTATCATAACCTCTTGCTCCATGGTCACAGGAGACAGATAAAGCTTCAGGCCATATTGTTGAACACAATCTTCTAAAAATTTTAAAATTATTTTTGATTTTTTTAACTTAAGTAACCATAAGGAAAACAAAATCTGTCAAAAAATTAGGATAAGTTTCCAGGGGATGTTGTTCTTATGTTCTTACCTCCTCGATCTCGGGCAGCTAAACTTTGACCCCTTCTCAAGGTAATGTCCAATTGGTACATTCCTGGATCACCCAAGGGGACATCTGCATTACTGGTTCCAGCAGTATTTATTTTCTGAAAAACAAGAAAGATACAAAATATTAAATTTAATATCTGTTTCCTATTTCCTCCAATGGGGGACCTAATGTAGCCTCACTTGAACTGTAAGAATTAGTCAATAAAATAAATCACCTTGTGCATTCACATGTCATAGTCACCCAGCTCTCTGAAGGTTTTTAAATTCATGAAATTCTTTAGATCAAAATAAAAACATGACACATAGGGGAATTCTTGTTTTAGCTCAGATCAGAGATAACAAATATAACAGGAAAAACATTCCCCATACAAAGTCCCACATAATTCAACTAAGGAAGACTAACATAGGAATAATGTCTGAAGTAAAAATACAATGTGATGAATGGAGAATAAAGGTATGGAAGAACAGTTGATTTCCATACAAGTAGGCTGAAAATTAAAATGATTTATTCAGGTAACTGTGTTGACTCATTTATCTGTGCAAAAGGGTCATACTGATGGATTACACACTTTTATTTCAATCACAACATAAAATATGATACAATTATACAGAAATAAATTCACCCAGCATGTTGACAGTATTTGCAAGAAATAAATTCTCGGAGGGGCTAAATTTCTAATGCTGCTTTCTATAGAATAAAAGTACAAGTGCACAAGCTATGTCTACAACTAAAAATTTTTGCAAGGCTACCCATAGAGAATAACTTTGGTAACAATATACTATTAATTTATAGGCATTAAGTTAAATAAACTTGTAAGAGGAAGAGCTATATTGAAACACACAAAATAAACAGTGAAAATTGGATAGGTCATATTTTATATTTATGCCACTTTGAATAAAACAGGAAAACTTACTTTTTTTTACATATTTGAAATGATTTTAAATTCCTATAATTTTTCTCCCAATACAAAAATATATAGTCTTTTGATTGGGGATAATATGCATGGATAAGATACAATTTTAGATACTAGTCTGGCTCTTCAAGTTCTATATTTCATATGAAATACAACTGTAAAGCAGCTTTTTGTTTGTTTGTTTGTTTGTTTGTTTCAAGACCAAGAAAGAAGCTTTCCTATAGGAGCAATTATCGTTCAAAATAAGAAGGAACACATCTTTGACAGATAACCCAAACTCCTCATCTCTCCTCTGGTAACAATAAAAAAGATTCCACTTCTTTTTATGGTATCCCTGTTCCTATGTTTGACAGGACGATTCTCCCAGTGGCTCAGGCTAGAAATCAACAGGCTCCCCTTGACTTCTTAATGTCCCTCTCTACCATGTTCAGAAAGTTGCCAAATCCCATCCACTCCATTTCCACCCCCATTACATCTCCCAGTTGTCTTTTTCTTTTAATTCTTATTACCACTACTTTGGATTATGCCTTCAAACAACAGAGGAACAAAGGTGAAATGATTGTGTTGCTCTTTCCTCCATCTGCCCACCTCCTTGGGGTTATCAATTATAACAATTTAGAGTAAACCCTTCCACACTTTTGAAAGGGTGATACAAACACACATATGGGTTTATTTTTCTTTGAGATTTTAGTTTTTGTTTGTTTTTCACAAAGATAGTATTATATTTCGTCTATTATTTCACAATTTATTTAACTTAAAAAAGTCATGGGTGCTTTGCTAATCCATACATACAGATCTATTTAGTTTTTTTGTTTTGGTTTGTTTTTTAGGTATATAATTTTCCATAGTGTGGGAAGACCATGATTTCTCTATTGATAATGAGCTGGTTTCAGTACTTGCCACTACAAGGACTTGTGCTTTTATTTCACTTATAGGATGAATTTTTCCAAAAAATGTTTAAATAGTTCATACTGCTATTGAAAGTATACAAGACTGCCTATTTCCCAAACCCTAGTCAGAATAGGATGTTATTAATTTTCAAGTTTGGAGGGCAAAAAATGTTATCTCCCTTTAATGTACATTTCCAGAACTATGGTAGGGTATCTTGAAACTAGTGTATATGGCAAGAGTGACAGATGTTCACTGCCACACAGAAGATTGGCTTCCTGAAAGACAGGAAGCCAATCAAGGTCTTCTAAACAACTTTTCAAAAAACAGTTTGCATGTGGGTCTAATTAATAAGCAAGATTTAAATTCAAATCCAGCAAACATCTGTTAAGCTCCAAGTATGTTCCAAGCCTTTCATTAGGCTCTTGTACATTCATTATTTCAAAATAAGAAAGCTCATTAATAAATATTAAATGTAGATGGATATACCTCTTTCTCAAAAATAGAATAAAATCTATGGGAAAGGATACATTTTCTACCCACCTGCATCCTCCTCTAGTATTTTGATAGGTACTTTAAAGGCAGAAAAGTTTGAATGCTCAGATGGCTGTATATTTTGTAGTTTTCATTGTTTTTTCCAGTGTGTCTTCAAGTTTAGAGTTAGTAATTTATAGAGTACCTGGCATAATATTTTGAAATGTGTACTATACTATATGAGGAAATTAAGAAATTTTCAAAGGTAATTATAGTTATATTAGGTTTTTCACTTTTGCTGTTTTAGAATTGAACATCTAGTTAAGAGATAGCTTCACGGGACTTATATTTACTGGCTTTTTAAAGCTTGAATAATATTCCACTCTGTGTGTGTGTGTGTGTGTGTGTGTGTGTGTGTGTGTGTATCACATTTACTTTATCCATTCATCCGATGACAAACATTTAGGTTGTTTCTGTATCTTGGCTATTGTGAATAATGCTCTAATGAACATGGGAATAGAGATCTCTCTCCAAGATACTGATTTCATTTCCTTTGAATAGATACCTGCCTTCCCTCTCTTGCTCTCCATATCTTGTCTTCCTACCCAGTCTTCCAGGCTCATTTCTTTTTTCTTTTTGTCTCTCTCAAACTTTTTTTTCTCTATAGTTTATTGTCAGGTTTGTTTCCATATAACATCCAGTGCTCATCCCAACAAGTGTCCTCCTTCATACCCATCACCCCTTTACCCCTCTCTACCACCCCATCAACCCTCAGTTTGTTCTCAGTATTTAAGAGTCTCTTGTGGTTTGCCTCCCTCCCTCTCCTTAACCATTTTTCCCCTCCCCCCCCTCCCCCATGGTCCTCTGTTAAGTTTCTCCTCTTCCACATATGAGTAAAAACATATGGTATCTGTCCTTCTTTGCCTGACTTATTTCACTTACCATAACACCCTTGAGGTCCATCCATGTTGCTATGAATGGCCAGATTTCATTCTTTCTCATTGCCAAGTAGTATTCTATTGTATATATAAACCACGTCTTCTTGATCCATTAGTCAGTTGATGGACATTTAGGCTCTTTCCATGATTTGGCTATTGTTGAAAGTGCTGGGGTACATGTGCCCCTATGCATCAGCAATTCTGTATCCCTTGGGTAAATTCCTAGTAGTGCTATTGCTGGGTCATAGGGGAGTTCTACTGTTAATTTTTTGGGGAATCTCCACACTGCTTTCCAGAGGGGCCGCACCAGTTTACATACCCACCAACAGTGTAGGAGGGTGCCAGGGCCATTTCTTTAGACTTTATCTTTCTTGTCCGTTATCACATTCTATCTCAACTGTCATCTTTGCCACTTTAGATTGTACACTTTTTAAGTCAGGGAATAAAGGGTTTAAGAATCAAATTGAACACAAATTGTGACAGAGGCAATGAAAAGAGAAAGATGTCTTTAAGGACATGTGATCTGGCTGAGTAGATACACACATGGGGGTTAATAACAAAGTTGGCTACTCATAGGCAGTTTGTTCTCTCTCTTTTTCTATGATCGTGGATGGCATCTGATCTATTTTGGCACCTTCTGTCATAATAGAACTAACTATACCCTTAGAATCCTTTTTAATATGTGATATAGGCTGCCATTACCAATTAGTCAAAATTGGCTCTTATTATGAAACCCTGTCTACTCAAGAGCTTTAATTAAAGACAGTCTATGCTATAATGGAGTTATTAAATCATTGGGAGGGCAGGAAAGAAAGACCAATATTTGTGTGAGAAAAATCTGAGGTGGCTTCAGAAAGATGACCATGGAGCAGGGTGTGAAAATATGGGTAGGACTTTGACAAGTGAAGATTTGGAAGAAGGGAGGATGGGAAAATCAGTGAGAGCCCAATGGTGAATAGTCACCAGAAGGCACATCACTAAACTGTGTGAGAAATAAGGTGTAAAGGAAGACTAATGTGCATTGACACCAGGCTGAGAGGAGTTTCAACCCATGGGCAACATGAAACCATCCCAGGTTTTGAAGAGAGAAAGCAGTATAACCAGGCCTCATTTAACAAACACTTATTGCCTATCTGCTCTGGAGTAAGTGCTTAGATTTCAGAAATAATCAAAACCAGGCCTTTTCTCTCCATAGGATAGAAAAGAGAAGAAAAATTATGTGGATACAGACATTATTTAAAAGATTTTATAACAGTCCAGTTTAAGTCACAAGGGCCTGATCTGGTCAGTGGTAATGGAAATAAAAGTGAATTTGAGAGATACTGAGGAGATTCAATCAGATGAATTTTTCAGCTGACAAGATGTGGGAGATATGGGAAAAGGATGGATGAGTCACACGGAACTCCGAGCTGAGCCCCTGAGAGAATCGTGCACCAGCAGTGTGAGAGGAGAAGCAAGCTCCTAACGACCATGGTGTCAGCTTCCAAGGGTACCTCCAACTCTCTGAAAGAAGGTCAAGAACTCAAGTAGATCTAGATAGTCATCTCTCCTCAGGCTCACTGAGATGGCTCCAAAAAGAAAATTGGTAGGCTGCTTATACAGACATACTAGAAATAAAGTATTTTTTATTGTGAAGTATCTTTCTAAAAATGTTTATTAAGTCCTGAAATGTTAGGAGGTATTAGGAAAGATGTATCTGAAGTGCCAGGCACATATACAGCTCTAAAACAGTCATTTTAAACACCTTTTTTTTTTTTTTTCGAATTTAACATTTATTTAGTGACTTTTACAGGAACTTCAAATATATTCTTCCCTTCCCTAAACTGTCATGCCCCACACTTACATGCTATTTTTAAACTACTTTATTGAGGTATGATAGGATGTGTAGAAAGCTACACATATTTAATAAACAACTTGATGAGTTTGGGGATAAGTATATATCTGTGAAACCATCACCACCATCAAGGCTATAAACCAAACACCTCCCAAAGTTTCCTCCCACTTCCTTTATTTATTATTATTATTATTATTATTATTAGTGGTAAGAATACTTAATTGAAGATCTACCCTCTTAGAAAATTTTAAGTATACAATACAGTATTGTTAGTCAAAGGCATTATGCTGTACAGCAGATCTCCAGAATTTATTAATCCTGTATAACTGAAACTTTGTACTCTTTGACCATTTGTCTCCACTTTCCCCTCCTCCTAGGCCCTGGCAATCACCATTCTCTGTTTCTGTAAGTTTGACTATTTTAGATTCTACATGTAAATGAGATCAGTATTGGTCTTTCTATGTCTGGCTTATTTCACTTAGCATAATGTTCTATAGGTCCATGCATATTATCACATATGGATGATTTTCTTTCATTGTTTTTAAGGCAGGATATTATTCTATTATATGTATACAAAATTTTTCCTTTATCCATCCATTCATTAATGGACATTTAGGTTGGACATTTATGTTGGACATATCTTGGTTATTATGAGTACTATAATAAACATGGGAATGTGGGTATCTCCTTGAGGTCTTGACTTAAATTCCTTTGCATAAATCCCCAGGAGTGGGATGCTGGATCATGTGGAACCACAAAAGATCCCAAATAGCAAAAAATATCTTGAGAAGGAACATATCTGGAGGCATCACGCTTCTTGATTTCAAACTATACTACAAAGCTACACTGATCAAAACAGTATGATACAAGCATAAAAATAGACACATAAATCAATGGAACAAAATAAAAGGCCAGAAAGAAACTCGCACATCAGAGAAGAAACCCATGGTCAGCTAATATTCTATAAAGGCACCAAGAACACAAATTGGTAAAATATAGCCTCCTTAATATAAGTTGCTGTTAAAACTGGATATTCACATGTAAAGGAATGAAATTAGACCCTCATCTTATACCATAGGTGAAAATCAGCTCAAAATAGATTCAAGACTTAATTATAAGACCTGAAGTTGAACAACTACCAGAAAAAAAACACAGCATGGGAAAAGCTCCTTGATATTGGTCTTGGCAATGAATTTTTGGATATGACACCAAAAGCACAGGAAACAAAAGCAGAAATAGACTAGTGGGACTATATCAAATTAAAAAGCTTTTGAAGAGCAAAAGTAGCAATCAACAAAATGAAGACAACCTATGGAATGGGAAAAATATTTATAAACCATATACCTGATAAGGCATTAATATCCAGAATATATGAGGAACTCATACAACTCAATGGCAAACAAAACAAAACAAAACAAAACAAAACACAAACTGATTAAAAATTGGGCAAATAGCTGAACATACATTTCTCCAAAGAAGCCATACAAATTGGCAACAAATATATGAAAAGGTGCTCAACATCCCTATCAGGGAAAAGCAATCAAAACCACAATGAGATAACACATCATGCCTTTTAGGATGGCTATGATTAAAAAAATAATCATAATTTACTCATCAGTAATAAATACTGGTGAGAATAAATTCCCCCTTTGGTCAAAATGTAAAATAAATCGCTAGCACAAAGTACGAAATACAGAGTTCTAGGCACAGAGGATTAGGGAGGTTTCTTTTTTTCTTTTCTTTTCTTTCTTTATAGTTTATTGTTAAGTTGGTTTCCATATAACACCCAGTAGATTAGGGAGGTTTCTATGACAACACTCAATTAAAGTTTTGGGGCTGTTGAGCCCAAAAAGCAGATGCAATGTTTGGAGTTATAAATTTTAATAAAAGTAAGAACTTTATCAGGTTACTTATGGGAAAGTCAGAAAAAGAATGTGGAAGAGAGGGACTCAGAATTTGAAAGAAAGCATTTGGAAGGATTACCTCCAGAGGACACACATCTACTTCACCCAGCCACCATTTTTGCAGAAGACCTTCCTCTATGTTCCTGGCTTGCTTAAAGTGGGGCAGTACCATCCATGATGATGAGGTCAAATTTCCTCATATCCAACCCTTCTTTCCCTCATTTTATATGGGTTAATGGTTCTCAACCTTGAGGGCTTTGGGGAGGCACCCAGGAACTCTGGGGGTGGGATCCAGTAGAAGTATTTGTTCTTACAGTCCTCAAATGATTTCAATAGGCAGCCTGGACTGACTGACTGTGCTAATTATAAAAGCAAGTCTTTGAGAAGCCTTTTTTTTTTTTTTTAGAAAGAATTTACAGACTGTTAAAATGTATATCATGAAACATCTGTGAAATACGTGGGGGAATCAATATGAGGGTCCCTGTTACTTTGAGATCTGCTGCTTAGGAGGCCTTTTAACTTAAGTGGAGAAAGCTTCCACCAGAATATATAATGGTGCTGATGCATTAAAAGTTGCGAGTGCCACCTTGCCCTTTTGAGATTTTCATTATAGGCAAAACATGGGGTTACTCTGTTAGCTGGGCTGATTAATCATTATTATCAATAGGAAGTAGCAGTGCACAGGGAGGTAGAAAATTGTTTGCATTTTAGGAGATTTTTCTTGAATGCTCCTAATATAGGCATGCCCAGTGGATTGTAGATTGGCTAAATCATTCTATATGTGTTTCATACACTCAGGCTGTGCTCTAGTACAGCTCTGACTTTGTCTATCAACCAAATCCACTTAAAGTTAAAACTTCATGAAAGCTTCTACATTTTCAACTTTTCAAATTTAACAACCTTGTCAAGGATATCAAGAAGCATCATTGAGAATTTCTTAGTCATTACCAATTTCTACTTTGTCATCTCTCCTAGTTTCTATGACATTGAAAACATTTGCATAGTGAAATCTCCATCATATGGAAATCAAAGATTTTTAAAACTTAATTCTCAAAAACAGAACTAAAAAGCTACTGAGATATTCCAAATTCAGGGAAGCTCCATGATTCACTTATCATGGAAACATTATGGTTAGTTGGAGGTCAACTGATAAAATGACTTTAGAAACCACACAGAATGGGGAAAATCCATGGCAACAAATGGGCATATCCCACTAGGTATGTCAGTCATAGTGTCTGACTAATCCACAGCCTGCCCTGTGGGCACCGCATAAGCTAACGGAACAGCTATGCTTGATGTAAACTTAACTTTGTTGACCCTTGTTCCTAGCTTATTAGACCTGCAGCTGGTTATGTGAACTAAGGGCAGACAGGCTAGTCAGTGATAGGTTGTTATTAACAAAGGTGTTATTAGGCAAAGGTTATTTGTATCAAGTTCAAAGAGAATAAATAGTTAAAAGTGGCTGCTAAGACTAAAGGTCATGACAGAGAGAATGGAGAGGGCATGATATGGTCCATGTATAACCCCAAACAAAGAAAGTGGTGCTATAACTAAGCAGAAGCTTTTGGGGTGGAAAAAATACATATAGTAAAAAGTAGAATGTCACTTTGTAGCAGGACATATAAAAAGACCAACTGACCAAAG
Source organism: Cryptoprocta ferox (assembly GCA_028646485.1). Taxonomy (NCBI): domain Eukaryota; kingdom Metazoa; phylum Chordata; class Mammalia; order Carnivora; family Eupleridae; genus Cryptoprocta; species Cryptoprocta ferox. Next base: position 66,882,132 of record CM053572.1, read on the forward strand.
TAAAGTATGACATTGTATGGGCAGGAGGGTGAGTATCTATGAATTACCACTGAAGACTGGGCACTGGAACTTGAGAGCCAGCTGCTCTGGGCTCTGTACTCTTGGATGGCTATAGTCTCTGATCACCTTCTTACCTCCTTGGGCTTTGTATGAGACATGTGAACTGAGTCCTTGGCACTTAAAACAGAATAGATTAAGAGCAACAAGAATGAGCAAAAGCAGCACAGAAACAGGAAAGCAGGTAACAGAAAATCCACGAGGACAGTAATAAAGGAGAAAATGAGCTGCCCAGAGAGGCTGTAGACAGACAGAAATTGCCTCATGCCTCAACTTTCTCCCTGGCTATGCAGTGTTCACTGATGTTTACAAACAGATGTCCCCGGGATGCTAGCTCACCACCCACGGTTCAAATAAGGTCAATGCTTTGCAGTTACAAAGTCAAGAAAACATCATGTTTTTATTAATATCTTCAGCAAGAAACAGAGAAAAAGCCTTATGGCTGGGGTAACCATATAATTTATCATTCAAGCTGATACTTTGGAGAGTGAAAGGGAATGCTCTTAATAATTAGAGGGCAAAGACAGGTATAAAAAATCTGTCTCAGCGGAAGTGAGATGCATGTTATAGTACTTAATAAGTTAGCCATAGGTTAACCAGAAAGATACACTGAGCAGAAAAGTCTGATCACCTGGTCATATCAAAGCTTTACTACAGTTTCTTTTAGAACTGAATTACAACCCTGGGTTTAATTCTGGGATTTTGACTTTGCAATAGCCCAAACCAAACAAAATGGGCCTATAAGTATTCAAGCCCACTAAGTAGCAATATTTAACCACTGCTGAAAGAAGCACAAAACTCAGTCCTCCCAGAATGTCTTTTCTGGGACTCCCACAACACTGATTACTCACTCCTGACTTGTCTGCTAAACTGACTTTTGTGGAGCCTCACTTCATTATTGCAGATAACCTTTTCCACCCACACATACAGTATATAAAATAACCTGAGCCAAAGGAAAGCAAATAAAATGTTCTTTTCTCAATCCAAAAAGAGCCATTCCTTTTTGGAATCAGACCCTGTAACCAGCCTTTGTGTTAACCAGATGCGAACTCTGAGATGGGGGCAGGAGTGAGGTCAACTATTTAACTTGAGCCCCAAAAACTTATCCCCTCATGTAAGAAATTATTAAACTATAAGTAGTTATTTGAGGGCAGGAGGTGAGGAGACCTAGTATAAAACAGAGGTAAGATTACAGGAATCAAAACACAAAGATATGTACACAAGACCTAATTACACTATTAACACTTCTCTGAGGCAGAGGAAAAGTTTTTTGGCCTCATTTTCTTCTTCTTTAAAAAATAATAAGCCTGTGAGGGGCACCTGGGTGGCTCAGTAGGTTAAGCTTCTGACTCTTGATTTTGGCTTAGATCATAATCCCAGGGTTTTGGGATTAAGACTCATTTGGGGCTCTGGGCTGAGCACCAGGTCTGTTTGAGATTCTCCTTCTTTTTCTGTCCCTCTCCCCATTTGTACTCTCTCTCTCTGCCAAAATGAATAAATATTTTTAAAAAAAAGCCCGTGAAAATTAAAAAACACAATTTACAGTGTTTTGTAGAGAATCAAGTGATTTACGATTGCAAAATAGATTCTTCCTGCTTTTTTGAATTATAATATATATTGTGTATATTCTACTGTTAGTATTCGTTGATGGCTAATCAGAGACTACAAACTGCCTCGTGTTTAGGATGACTCTTCTGCTTTCTTATTGCAGAAGAATTACTGAATGACTGTTATCTTTACTATTTCACCAAAATATTAGTCAGATCTGAGAGCATGATAGATATTATTTGTAGTAACTCTTCTGAACTTTTGCCTTTTGGTGAGTTCCCAAGCACACTCTTTTTTCCCCCAAACTCAGGCTTCATTTTAAAGTGCAGAGCCACCAGCAAAGAGAGCAACTCTGGGAAAAGATTTGTCAGAAAAAGCATTTATGTACAACAAACAACTTGTTTATTGATGTCATCTTCCTTGCCATGAGGCAAAGTAGTAAATAAGTATTTACCAATCAGTATTTTAATAGATTAGACCAGTTCCATGATTTCCAAGATTGGAGCAATATGCCTAGGAAAACATTTTGTTTCACAGGACTTGAATTTTTTAGGTTCTAACAAACACAAGAGAGAGAAGCTTGTGTAAAAGATGTTATACTTGATGCCAAACATTTGGGGGTTTGCTAATAAATACTTCTAGTCTTTCTATGCCTTCACATCTATAAAATTGGCAGTGCATTGATCCATAGCCTCGTAGCTTTTACAATGAACACAGCTTCTCATTCGACTTAAATACACATCTCTACTTCTTTTGGAACACTACTATAGTTTTCACTTTTTCTTTTCTGTTAATCACAAGTGTTTTTTATTTGGATTCCTTCCTTCCTTCCTTCCTTCCTTCCTTCCTTCCTTCCTTCCTTCCTTCCTTCCTTCCTTCCTTTCTTCCTCCCTCCCTCCCTCCCCCCTCCCTCCTTTTCGAGTTTCTCTATTATTTCTCTCAAAGTTAACTCCTGAAAAAAAAATAAGAACCAATGTAGTGTTTTAGTGTCTCTATCAGATATCAATTTTTTGGAATAGCCTACCAATCCTTATGGTAAAATTATACAGGAATCTTTCCAAAGAATATTAAAGAGCTCTAGGTAGCATGAACTCTACGACTCCCTTTATTTCAACACTGGATTTTCTTGGGAGAAAAGCATGAAGATGGTAGTTTTTCTGAACAGAAAATTAACAAATTTTAGTAATTAATCTCCAACCCCACACTCCCTCAAACACTCAAAGTTTATCTCATCCTTATTCAGGATCTCCCTCCCTTACTCATTCTTCCCTCTTTCTCTCCCTTCCTCCCGCACTTACTATTTTTTAATCCCTCTGGACATCCCACACAGAATTGATGTTATGGAGAATAGAGATGTTTGATTATAGTCTTTTCCTTCAAAGACTATCATTAAAACAGTTTTGCATATAAAATCTGTGATGAGAATGGCTCTTAACCTCTGTTGTCTTCCTCCCAAAACATACAACCTCTGCCTAATCAGGAGGAAAACACCAGACAAACACAAATTGAAGGACATTCTATAAAATATCTGACCAGTACCTACTCAAAACCACCAGTCATCAAAAACAAGTTTGAAAAATTGTCACAGCCCTGAGAAGCCTAAGAGACATGGAAACTACAGGAAATGTGGTGTCCTTGATGAGATCCTGGAACAGAAAAGGGAACTTCAGTGAAAACTAATGGTCTGAGTAAAGTATGGACTTTAGTTGATATTAATGTATCAAAACTGGTTCATTATTTGTGACTAGTGTACCCATTGTGTAATATGTACTAATTAATGTAATATGTAAACAGCAGGGGAAATTGGGTATGGGACACGTGGAAACTATCTGTTCCATCTTCATAGCTTTTCTGTAAATCTAAAAATACTCTAGGGAACCCTGGGTGGCTCAGTCAGTTAAGCATCTGACTATTGATCTTGGCTCAGGTTGTGATCTCACCATCATGAGATCGAGCCCCATGTTGGGCTCTGCACTGAGTGTAAAGCCTGCTTGGGATTCTCTCTCTCCCTCTGTCTTGCCCATCCCTCACTCATGTGCATACGTGCATGCCCTCTCTCTCTCTCTCTCTAAATAAACATTTTTTAAAGGAATATTTAGACCCTACCTTTGTACTCTTAAAATGACAGTCTAATTACATATAAGAACATAAACTAGATGGTGTGAAAGTTGAGACTTTGAGACACATTCACAAAGGAAGTGCTTCAAAGGAGAAAAGACTGAGACGTTGTAGAAAGCCATTTGTCAGGAGTAACTATGGACATTTCTCAGTTTTCACAGATCTTCAGAACCCTTCGTCCATGAATTGCAATGCCCTCATCTGAGCATGATTTCGTAAGGAAAATGTGTCATTCTCAATTACTCTTGTAGTGAGTGAGGGGGGCTATGAGCAGAGGCACAAATAATAATAAAAAGATAAGAAGTCAAAAATATATTTCTATTTCCTTTTGCAATATGCTTTTACACTTGTTTATGAGAATTCAAATTTTAAAATGCCACCACAGAAATGTTAATTTTATTTACTCAGCACATAGTCTGTCCTAAAATCTATTGGATTAATAAATATGAAAGCAGGATCTGCTATAGATAAATAGTAGATCCTAGAAATGATCAAGAGTTGACTGTAGTGATGAGGTAAATACAATGAAAATAAATGCTTAGTTTAAATTATTCAATTAACTGATATTCTTTAAGTGTTCCAAAGACATTGTTAGAACAAAGTGAATAACAGCTTAAGTGTTCTCAGTACTAATTGCAAAAAAGACATCTAAACTGCCAAAACTTGAGTGATATTATATGAGTAGATAATGATGCTAGGTGTCACTTTGAATTTTTTAAAACTGCCTTATAGCTTAGCATTAAGTTGAAAATCCAAAATGGTCAAATGTTTTTCAGTTATAGGTATTCAGTGTAAGGAAGCTTGGATTTATTCTAGAAACATACACTATTCATCTTGGCAAGCAGGTGTGTGTGTGTGTTCACATACATGCTTCCTGAAATTACTCTGCCTCTAACATAAATTTTAACAAGTGTTTTGGGGGTAATGTGTTCCCTGAGCCCATCCAGGGACACAGATAACCTGTCTGGACAGTAGACTGTCCTTTCTGGGGTGGCTGGATGTGATCACAATGCTGCATGTACGGATTACCTTCCAAGCAGGTACTTTTCTCCTCCCAATAACCCTCAATTTCCTCTTGATAACCAGTGTGGTTATAGAAAACTAACTTGCCCCTCATCTCAAGGGTGGAGAATGAGGTCAATCAAATGCCCTGACTACAATGACTGGCTCTGAGTTAGGAATGTGACCAAAGCTCTTCCAATCAGGGTAAATCCTTGGTCTTGGTTAAGATTGCTGAAATAGGTTCAATCATTCCTCCTGGATGAGAATGAGGAAACATGGAGCAGGTTGTGGGAACGTTGGCAGCCACCTTGGGTTCCTGAATGGAATTATATCTGGGATAAAGCTAATAATGGAGAAGGCTAAGTGCATAGACAAAGATACACTAAATTCTCATGACTTGATTAAACCACTGAGTTAACCTCTAGATTTTCCAGTTATATAAGCCAATAAATTCCCTTTATAATTATACTCCATTTGAGTTGTGTTTTTTGTTACTTGCAACCCAAAGTATTTCAACTGATGACATAGTTAGCCCTGATGCAGCACAAACATTGTCTCATTTACTGTCCACAAAACTCTAAGGAATAATTTGCTTTTATTATCCTAGTAATACAGGCATGGAGACTGAGGAGTAGAAAGATAGAATTACTTGTTTCAGCTAGAAAATGCTAGAAGCAGGATTCAAACTCTTCCAGTACCAAAAGCCCATGCTCTCAACCACTATGTGGACATTTCCCAGATTAAAAAAAAATCAGAACGTAAATTAGACATTTGAAACTACACAGCAATTATCACTGCTCAGACCTTAATTATATAATTTCCCTTAACTAAAAGTTCAAGCCAAAAAGAAAGGGTGGCAGTCGTTAAAGAAAGAATACTTTAAACTTCTAATATCAAGGGTTTCTAAGTAACAGATTCAGAATCATTCTCATGGAAAAAATATTTTTCTCTGCCTTCTATTACTATAAGTAATTTGTAAAGAATTTGTTTGTTTCTAATCAAACCTCTTTGGCATCATTAACTAGACTAAATAGCTGGATACTATTTCAGGATAAGGGTCTTATTCAGTGTACAGACAACTCAGAAGTTTATAATTAGTAAATAGAATACAATCATACATATTGCCTTTATATCAGTTCATGAAGTATAGAAATCATACATAACTTTCTCCATATAGAAGGTGCAGAAAACATCTTCCCCAAAGTAGAATATATAATTATAGAATAACTTTTAGATTCCAACGATGAAAATGTACCCCTTCATTTTGCAAATAAAATGTTGTTCATTTCTTTTTTTAAGCTCTTTTCTATCTCCATGCCTTCAGATGAATCTGTCCCCTTTCTCATAGTTGAAAAGGCTACCCATGGAGCACACTATCTCACTTTCTACCAAAGTGCTAGTTCAAATTGTGAAAGCCGGAAGACCATGGTGTCATGGTTAATGGATGGTGATAAACGAGAAAAAACAAAGTTAAAAAATATAGCCCCACACACCACCCTCTTGTTAAAGACAAATCCGAGTTTATACATGTAGTTGGGAACACTGCATGTAGTGCCATTTCTTTAAGACATACCCCCTGATTGGGTACTCCAAATGGAACATAAAAGTAAAAGTAAAAAGTAAAATTTTCCATCTCCCATCCAAACTCCTGCTTTTCCACAATTGTAACCACCATGACCATTTTCTTGAGTATCATCCAAAAAGAAAAGTTGGCACATACCTTAAAAAAATACAGATATAGGAATGAATATATTGCATGCATTATTATGTACTTTACTTTCCTCATATAGTACATCTTGACAGTCTTTTGGTGTCAGCACGTTCAGATCTACCTCATCCTTTCTAAGAGATCCAAAGAATTCTATTAAATGTGTATACCAAAATTTATTTCATCAGTTTTTTGTTGATGGATCCTTAGGTTTCTAGGTCCTCCCTCTTTTCCTATACTACTGCAAACAGTGCTGCAATGAATGTCATCCTATGCAAACTGTGCTGGACACTTTTCTGAGTATTTAATGGCTGAATTCGTACCAATGGAATTGCTAGCTAAAAGTGTTTTGTTTTTAGTTTTGAGAGATGTTGTCCAATCACCAACCCTCCAAAAATATCCCACAAATTTACATTTCCGCTAAAGGTGATTGAGAGTTTCCCATTTTTCCACTCCAAAAATAGGTATTCTCAGATAATTCAAATAAGCCAATCTTCTACAGAAGCTCACATTTAAAGATTCACAGTGCAAAAACTAAACAAGAACTTTCATTATGTACTTGTACTTCTCAAAAATTTTTAAACTTAACCTATTTAACTTACAGCCTATTTTGACCCTTCTCAAAACTGCCTTCCTCCCCTTGCAAAACTCCTCAGCATGGATCTGCCCCTAGATCCTCCTGTACTCTCCACTAACAGCAGCGTTCTCCTCTACACCAGCCAGCATGCTTTCCCCTTGAGAACTGTGCCCCTTTTCCCATCCCTACCCAGACTTCCAATGCCCTGGTGATCATTCTACTTACCCCTTTTCCTTCTTTCCTCTGAAGTTTGGAAACAGGGAAGAACCTGAGTGAAAATACTTCAGATACTGGGCGGGAACTCATAAACTCACACCTTCAACACTGTCTGACTGTCATACAAATTATAAATTGTTTGCTACTCTGACAGATTAAAACAGGCACCTCCTTTTGTTTTGCATGCATTTAATTACTAGTGAGACTGTCTTTCATGTCTGTGAGCCATGTATACTTATTTTTTGTGAACTGACTGTGCGTATCCTCAACTCACTTTTATTTTGAGTTCTTTTTAATTGGCTAGTATGTGCTTTTTGTAAGTTAAGGAAATTAGCAAGGGCTGCATTCTAAAAGACATGGCTTGGGTGCATGGAGCCAGGACCCAGAGAGTACACCTTTGGAATGATCCTGGTTAAAGTAGTCTCACTAACGCTGCTTCTATCTGCTAAACTGTTTGCTTATCACGTTCAACAGAATGTCTTTTGGCCAGAAGCCATTTGTTAGATTTTTCCTGTGCAGTTCAGCAGAATTCAGTGTTCTTAAGGGGGGAAAATGTGGAACCTGGATTTCCTGTCCTTCTCTGCATATAGGTGGGATGATTCTATGTCCAATGGGGAGGGCAGGACCCATCCAAGTACTTTATCAGTAGTATGGGGCCATGTCAGGGAGTAAGGATCTGGGAGAACCTGCTCAGAAGTTAAGTGCAGGTGAGAGAGAAAGGGACTCTAGGGAGAGAAGAAGAAGCAAGTGGTGGAATTAATTTCATTTTTCCTGTAGAATTCACTGGTGTTCTGCTATGTGCATGACATCTGCTGATGCTGTTTGATGGGGTTTGGAAGCCAAGGGCCAGGAAAGAATTCTTGAGACATTTTCAGCATAGAAAAGTATTTTTCTTATAGGAGGGGGACAAGACTTGTGGGCAGAAAGAGCTGTACTGTGGATGTGAGGGGTGACTGATTATATAAGATTCTCTATCCCATGGAGGGGAGAATGATGTTGGGGCTCAAGGAAATTGAGACTATAGGTTTCTGGAGATTGCTTTTTTCCTGTAAATCATTAAGACAGTTTTAAACTGATGGGGACTCATGTTCTTCATGACTGTGATCTCTATCAGTTAACCATTTGTTTTACCCTTTCCTTTGTCCTTGGGCAGCCAGGAGTACCTGAGGAGCGTCACACATATCCTAAGGCTATGTGTGTGTGTGTGTGTGTGTGTGTGTGTGTGTGTATGGAGGTGTTCTGGGTGTTAGCTTGTGCTTTGCCCTCAGCTTGCCTTCTGCACCCTCCTCACAGCCATAGGAAAAGAGAAGGATAGATGGCCTGTCTATTTCTGCCTTTCCAGCAGGCAGAAGAGAAAGAGCAGTTGTACTCAGGAGAACAGACAGCATTGTTGTCTCTCTCCAAATGTTGGCATACGTGCCACAGGGTGTGATCTTCAGCCTGCTTCACGCTGATGTTGGCATTCCATCCCTGAGGACAGCAATTTTGACTGCTTTAGGTAACACCCACACCCTGGGGCTCAGACTCTTCTGAGTTTCAGGCCCGCAGAGCCAACTACTTCCTTGACCTTTCTACTCGAAGGCCTCACGGGCAACTCAAACTCAACAGGTCATCCTCCCTTGATGATCCCATTCCACCTGTCCCTATCCTTCAGTTCAGGCAAAGCAGTCACCAGCCATCCTGTCGCTCGGCAGCATCCTTTCCTCCCTTTTCTCTTCAACCTTCTCATCAGACTCATGAGCAGGTACCATCAAGTACACTTCCAAGACGTGTCTTAACTCTGTTTTCTTTTCCAAATCCATCACCATCACCCCTCTACATGCCCCATCATCCCTAACCTGAATTTGCCCAGTAGCCTTCTAGTAATGTTTCACTCATGTCTCTCAGGCAGTTGCAGTGATCACCAAACATAAAAATGATCTCTTGCCTAAAATTTTTCAGTGGATTTCCAAACACTGAAAACTCCCTACTGTGGCTTACAAAATCCTGTACAATCTTCATCACCAACTTCTCCAGTGTCATCTGCAGCCACTCTCCCCCTTCACTACATGCTAGCCACACTGGCCCTGTGTGAGTTGCTTGACTAAGCTCTTGTTTACTAGGGGATTTACACAGGCTGTTACTTTTGCATGGAACCATCTTCCTGAGGTGATATGCATGACTACTTCCTTCTCATCCTGGAGGTGTCAGCTCATGTCATCTCAGAGGAGCCTTCCCTGACCCACCTACTGAAAAAGTTCTTCTTTTGCTATTCTTTACCATGGTAACCTGCTGTGTCCTTTATTTAACTCATCATAATTTGGGAATATTTTATTTGTGAGTGGACCTGGTTTTAATGGATTTTATATCTCTGGGCAGTTTACCCTCATAACTCCCACTTTTAGCAGAGTTCTTGGCACAAAGGTACTCAATATATATTTGATGAATGGAAGGACAAATGAAGAATGGTTCCCAGATGCAATGAAACTGAAAGGACTAGCTCTCAGAAAGAGGAAAGCATAGTTTAAGAAGGGAACAAAAACCTCAGCATTTGATGAAGTGTCTCAAGATTTAGTGAAGGGAGGCTTGAGTCATGTGTCAACCAGCATCATCAGTAAAAGGGGTTTGTAGTCAGTAGTTGTGTATGAACCAAATGGGGTTCAAAGGCTATGGTGTCTTCATCATCAGATATGGAATTTGTATTTAATATGCAAACACATTCCTAATGTCTGATACATGGTACATGGTAGTTTTTGAAAGTTCTCAAAATAATGCCATGATAAGAATGCTTATTCTATGTTTTAGAAAAAGTATAACATAATGGTTGAGAATACAACTCTGTGGCCTGACTTGCATTTGCATTTCTACTGTGACACCTTGGGAAAGTGGCTTAAATTCTTTATATCTCTGTTTTCCATTCTGTGAAATAGATAGTAAGAGGTCATGCCTCATCAAATTGTGAGAATATAGAGAGTTAATAATTGTACCGTGATTCTGACAGTGTCCGGGTGCACAATAAACACTATAGAAACGCTAGCTATTAGTGTTATATTTCCAGAAACAGCAGGGAAAAAAAAGGTTGTATTTGGAGCGGATGAACTCTGAGAACATGTCTCCCAGCAATACAGTATTCTAAGGATCCAACCACATGCAGCAATTTGTGAAAATCTGCATGGATAGAGATGCTATAATTTTACTGCTATTGTTACCTTGGAAAGAATTCATTTGAAAGGCTAATTAGGCACACATGCAATTCTTTAGAAGATGCACAGAAACCCTGTACAAAGCTACGGTCAACTAAATGAATGTGAAATCTATATCAGCTCTAACAGCTAATTTCACAATTTGACTGCCCCTCAATACCTCCAGAGATAGAGCTCTTAAAAATAAATGTCCTATTCTGTTAACTTTTATCTTGGATGTTATTTCATTATGCTAACAGTCTCTCCATTGATCAACTCTATTCATTTTTCTCAAGCCTCAGGAAGAAATGCTAAAATATTCAAGGATAAAAGAATGAATGAATAAGAGCACCAGCATCAATACTACCTCACCACTTCACTTTACAATGTCAAATTAGGAGTGTTTTAAAGGATGATTAGAAGTTCAGCAGACAGGTCACATTGCAGAAGTCCTCCTGACCATCGTTATACTAACAACCTCTCTCCTTGATTCCTCCTTTCTCTGCAGTTAGTTACCCTCCACTCTGTGCATTGTCAATATCTGCTCTGTTACTGTCTCACTGTATTTTAACTCTTGACCACACACTTCTATTTACCCTACTAGACTGTGAATCCTTAGATATGAGGACCAGGACTGACTCATCTTTGCAGATACCTTGATGAGGATTTATCAGATTGATTTGAATTTCATGAAAGACTATAATCATGTTTAATATTTGACACTAAAGCAGTATTTCAAATGGCATTCCCTGGAAGATAAGCTCTTTGAGAGCAGTAATCTTTATCTATTTGGTTCACTCCATTATGTATCTAGACCAGTGTATGACATGGTGAAAACTTACTACATATGTTAAGGAAGTATAGAGAAAAGACACTATAACCTAAAGTACTGTTTAGGGCTTCTGTATCGGAATAGAGCTGAGAATTAGGCAGTGACTAAAACAACTATATGGAAATAGATGATGTGACCATTTATTTTTCTCCTGTACTAGTCTCCATTTCACTTTGTAGACCATCTATGAATGTGAACACAGGCCTACCCTGAGCTATGCTTGGTTATGAGAATTCACATTTACAAAGTGTATTATATGAAGTATTACAAACTTCATATAATACCCTTTTTGTGGGTTGATTTACACAGCGCTTGATTTATTTATTCCAAAAACCAGACTGAATTTATAAGGCCTTAAAAATAGCTAAGCACTGGCTTGGAATCAGACCGCCATGATGTTGTCTTGGCAGGTACCTAATTGGCACAGGTTGTTTGAAGTTGTCTTGGCTGAAAACCCAGAATTTTCTGCTGAAGGCAGATTAACTTGTGTATCAGGGCCTTTTTTGTCAGAGACCTCGTTAACATTTTTACTTTCTTCCTGATTGTGTGAAGAGAACTTTGAAAAATCAATAAAATTGGAACCAACTGGAGAGATATTTTCATTCTTCAGAAAAGATGCCTAATGTGGCTGAAAAGTGACCCCTGAGCTTGTACTACCATGGTCTCTGTGACATCTGCTCTTCCTAGTGCCTCATATAACCCTGGTTAAAAGGTCCATGAGGTACTCCAAGGGTACCATGTTATAGACTCACACTGCACCCTGGAAGTAGTGAATGTTTCTCCTTGGCATGGACAATTTATCCTTTGAAAGCCAAGTCTTAGGAGGAGATTTGGTTCCCTGAGTGCCTGATAGCATACAGTGTGTCATAACTGGTAGACTACTCTCAAAATATGCCATTGCACTAATGGAAATGAGGAGCTTTATAGACATTTCCATTTTGATATATACTAGTTCTTTTTGATTCAATAATCGTCTCATTTTTTAAAGAATAAAGAAAATACAAGGCCATCACTATTGTGTCCTCTCCTCCTATGAAAACATTGTATCTCCTATAAAATTAACAATGGTGGCATTTTAGTGGTCTGACACTGTATCAAGGAATTCATAGAATTATTTCTGAGGAAGAGGACTTCTGACTACCAGAGAGCCTACCCACCTTCTCTGCCTTTTTCTCCCAATCCCTACCTCTCCCTTATACCCAAGAGTCCATCCATCCATCCATCCATCCATCCACCCACCCACCCATTAGAGGGAATGGATACACAAACATAGACTGAGACATAGCTCTCATCCATTAGGGAACACATAAATTTGGTGTTACATGTAATGTAATGAGATATTAAGCAGAAAAATGAATTAAATTGCATAATATATTCAAAGGAAACTTTCTGATAATGATTGCATATAAAATATGTTAAGTACAGGGAGCTCACCATATTGTGCTTGAATAACACAAACTGACAAACATAACTGTAGCATAATTGCTTTTCCTCTCTTACCAACACATAAAAGGAATACAATTTTGTTTTTTTAATTAGATTTTGAAGCTAGAGTATGAGTAATTTACTGATGTACTTTTAATCTTTGTCTGCCATTAGTTGTAATTGCTGTCATAAACTAAAGATGGCAAAAAAAAAGCACAACATATGGTTTATATAAAATTTTTTACATGAAAAATATTATTGTGACTGACAATATTTACTAGAATTTGCACCCTATGGAAGAAAAGATACGGATCATTATAATGACAAATCCTTTGTCACTGGGATTAATTTCATAAAGAATTTATGCCCACTGTTATCGTGCTGAGAATACCAAATAATGATGATAAATGCTGTTACAGATTCTAGTCAAAATGTCACTTATCTCCCCTGAGGGAAGATGAGAAGCTACAAAAATAGATAAATCATTGTCAGAAGTAAGAGTTCACCATTGCCCCAAACACACATTAATGTCCTACTTACAAAGCAACTAAGGTAAAGCCAAAGAAATACTTAAAATAAGATGTCCAAGTACTAGTTTCACTGATCTGAAGACTTGAAGCACATGGGTGCTCCATGGCTGCTCAGTGAATGACTGGAGGGTCCCAATTCAGAGTTTCCTCAGTTGAGAAGAGTATTCGCTGTAGCAAGGTATAATAACTAATAGAATTCTGCAATATCAACCACTATTATCAAAGGGCAGGAGATCTGGAGAGAAGAAGAGTGACAAAGGATCAATGTTACCATTTTCCTCCTTGCAGAAAAGAAAGAGGAAGTCAAACTTTATAGCAAAGAGCTCTTGATGGGTAACTGCTTGAATCCACTTCCAAAGAACCTCAGTCATGTCTTTGGAAAAGAGATGTATATAGCCAGGAAGTTGCACTAATGGAAACCTTGTGTATTAGAATATACTGAATTCTAAAAGGCATTGGTAACAAAGCTTCCTGTGTTGGCATTAGCCATTTTGCTCTCACACCTCTAAGTTCTTTAATGGCATCATCTTTAATTAAACAGTGATGCATCTGAATTCCCAGAGTCTTATTTTTCTCATCAAACTCAAGTGTGAGGAGCTCACAGTGCTCAGGGTAAACATTAGCTCATTTCTCTGCAAAACAGAAAAAAATGCCAGCAAGGCACTTCTGAGTATAGCACTTCCCATTAAGTTTCTTAATATTTGCCTCCTATGGAGCAACACTCTCATTCAAGGAAAACAACTCACAGTTGGATGCCAAGACTCTTTTGAGGAGAAGGTTTGAATTACTGCCCACTAATAAGAGCAAAGTTTGTTGAGGCAGAAACCTCAGATGAACAAATCAAAATTTGGAATAGCATAAAGGCTACAAAATCACTCTCAAATAGTTTAAATAAGTGAAAAGATACCAAATCAGAAAGAGAAATAAGGAATAAAACTACATCTAGAGATGCAAAAACTAAAAAGGCTAACTTGCAGAAAAGCAGTTATGAAAGGACTGGTCTCCCAGGAAAGTGATAATATATTCTGTTTCTGGGGCCAAGGGCAGGCCACTCCACAATGGCCCACTTTGTCGTATTGATTATTTTAAATAAAAGTTACTTAAGAGATAGCCAGTGCAAGGACACTGAGACCTTCCTCTGTCCCCCTGAAAGCAAGAAATAAATTTCCCATGTAAAAGGTACCCTCCCTGTAATAGGAGGTAATTAAACATCCTTATCACTAGAGATAGGAAATTTAGAGCTGTGAAGACTGTATAAACAGCCTTGTTACTTTTCAATCATTTACCACCCCAGCCCAAATTCTGTTTAGAATTCCTTATTGATTAAAGCTCCCAAAGTTCAGTTTTCTTTGTCTGGTCAATTCTTCAAAGATTTATTGTCTTATTGGCTAAAAATTATGTATAAAAACCGTCTGCCTTGGTCATTTCTGTGGGTCTCAACTTCATTATTGGGCCTCTGTGTGCATGTAACAAAACTTTGCTTTTTTCTTCTGTTAATCTGTCTCATGTAAACCTAATTCTTAGTCTAGCTGTACACCTTAAAGGTTAGAAAATAATTTTATTTCCCTCTACTGTGTTTAAATAGTTTCCCTGGTAAAAAGAAATTGCTTACCTCACTTATCAACCCTCTGTCTGGTTTTCAACAATTCATTAATAATTATCTAAAGATGTTGTCCTTTACCGTAATATACAAAGATGCTAATTTCAAATTAATCAAATCAGCACTAGTGGTAGGACCAGGTAAAACGTAAGAACCCAGAAGAGTAAACCTCTCCTCACTTTATCTAACCTGAAAATGGATAAAATAGCTTAGCCATGACTGCCAGGTTAGAAAAATTGCTTAGCACCCAATCTTCCATCTTGAGTTACATGGATCAAAATCCAATTAAATATAGTAGAAAAAAAAGAATATCCAGGTTCAAAATTAACATTTGAAAAAGAGCTTCACTGTTTCCTCTTTAGGACCTCAGAGAGGTGGAGAGCAGGCAGGGCCCAGGGCACCCTGACCCCACCCCTCAAAAGATGTTAGGCAGCCATTTAGATGTTGTAGCAGTCCTGAAGCCACCAAAGTAACATCTGGGAGACACTGTTCCATAGCACTAAGTTTAAATTCACCTTTTATACCTGAAGAAGACATAAGTAATATGACATGAAGGCAGATGCCGTATTTAGAATAACAGGATGCCCAAATAAATTGGAATTTCAGATAAATAAATAATTCTCTAGTATAACCATTTCCTATGCAATATTTGGGAAATAATTTTACTGAAATATATTTATAATCTGTTGTTTATCTGAAATTCTAATTTAGCTGGGATTCTTATGTTATATCTGGCAACCATAAGTCCTGGAGTAGGATGGACCCTAATCCAATATGACTAGTGTCCTTATTAAAAAGGGAAATTTGGACACAGAGACATAGAAACACAGGGGGAACACCATGGGCAGGTATGCTGCACATGCCAAGGAACTACCAGAAGCTATGAGAGAGGCTGAAACAGATCCCTCCCTTGTGCCTTCAGAAGGAGCATGCCTCTGCTGACACCTTGATCCTGAATTTCCAGCCTCCATCCTGTGAGACAATACAATTCTATTATTAATCCACTCATTTTGTGGTACATTGTTAGGGCAGTCTTAGGACAGCCTTAGGACAGCATTTTACTGTCTTTTTTTTTTTTCCCCTTTCCTTTTTCACTCTGGCTCAGGAACTGTATACTGGACTAATTGCTTTGCCCAAAACATGCCTTGTACCCAGTCTTATCCAATCTCATCCCAGGCCTGAGGCTTTGCATATACTCAGTACTTGAGATTCTCCAAAAGTGGGTTCCTATAGAATCCCCAATCATTTAGAAAGTACAGACCAGCTGATAAATCCAAATGCTATATATTTTTATTTTTATATTAAGTCAATCCTGTGACAGTAAATCTCTCCACCTGCTGAGATGACCACTCATTGCCTAGCTCAGGATCTCCCTGCCAGCATTTCCTTAAACACCAGAACTTCCTCCTTAGTTGGACGTGTGACCTCTCCAGCACTGTCCTAGGAAAGTTGGTCTGTAAGGTAGTCTCACTCATCTCTTATCCTTGACCAAGTGGCTTATTATACTTAAAGCAGAAACATGATAAAATATATATTTGAGGGGCACCTGGGTGGCTCAGTCAGTTGAGCGTCTGACTTGGGCTCGGGTCATGATCTCATGGTTTGTGAATCTGAGCCCCACATTGAGCTTACTGCTGTCAGTCTGTCAGCACGGAGCCCACTTCAGATCCTCTGTCCCCCTTTCTCTGCCCCTCCCCTACTTGCACCTCCCAAAAAGGAATATATGTATATATATTAGAGAAATATCTTTCTACATAAATCAAAAAAGTACAAATTGAAAAATAAAGAAAGAAGCTCCAAGAAAATAACCTAAAAACAATGCATGTGTGTATAATATTGAGTAAGTGTCTCTGAAAATTTAGGGAAGTAGGTAGGTTATTTTCTAAGTCAATGCTGTGAAGTTTTGAAATAAGATTCACCACTTTCTGGGTCAGCCTTCATATCAAGTTAAATTACTTCCAAACATTTTCAACAGGTATTTCTCAAAATGTGGTCCACTAAGGCTTCATTGGCTTGTTACCATGGCAATGTCCTGGGTTCTACCTTAGAGCCACTTAGTCATTCTTAGAGGATAGGGTCCAAGAATATATCCAGAGAAATTTCTACGCATATTAAAAGTGAGATTTGAAATAAGTTAAAGGATATTAGTGGTTGGCCTAAATTCTAAACATTCTGCTGCCAATTCTTTTCTACATTTTTACAAATTGGATTTTTGTTTTCTAGTCCTTAATCAAATGGCTAAAATCTTATGATCGAAAGCTGTCATCCGATAGCTTTCCTAAAAGCCCTCTGCTTCTAGTTGCAGTAGGGGTGTGAGGGGGGCCCAAACTGAAGGTCTGTGGCTTTGGTGGGAAGTAGTTTCCAGGGACCAAGTGAGTAATCAACAAAGAAAGTGCTATTCCATGTGTTTGCTTGGGTTCCCCAGGTTAAATTTATGATACTGGGTGATAGAGGTTTAATGTGTGGTTTCTAAACACACAAATTTTCATTAAGCTTGCTTTAATAAAAGAAGATCGGGTGGCTGTCCAGCTGAGCCAAGTTTTAGTAGTAGGGGAATATTCTGAGTATTTAAAATTCAATTCTGGCCATGCAACATTTAAATAAAAAGAAACTAATACCTCAACGGGGGAAAGTATTTTATAGATTTCTGTACCTCAGAAAGTTACTACAGCAATTAAAATGTAACAAAGAAATACCTGCAGACCTAAAATAATTCTACTTACTATCCAAAAAGCAATGGGTATATTTTTAGGCACAAAACAGTATGTTTGTAAATGTTCCATATTTTTATATGTAAATCAGGGAAATAAAATAATACTTAGGAGAACTGCAGACCAAAGTTTGAAATGAAATAATTCTTTTCAGATATTATTAGCAAGAGCATATGAAACATGAACTCTTTTCATGGGTTTAAATAGCCATATCTCCACCCCCTTTAAATCAGAATGACAAGCTTCTCAGCCCTTATAAAACCACACACTCCAAAGTAGACATTAACTCAAGGTGTTATTGAGCTCAGGAATGTGCTGTTCACAAGTGAACACAAAACTATGACTACACATGAATCGGGAGCTTCAGGGCATTTGGGGGTAGGAGTAAGGATTGTGATGAACTCCATCATCTAATCTCTACCTCCTGCTTCTCTGATCCTACTATGCACAGGAATCACTGGCAGCCTAGTCAAAATGCAAACAGGGATTCAATGACCTGGGCTGAAGCCTGAGCTCCCACGACATTTACACTTTGGGAAGCAAAGCTCTAACCTGTATTCTTTGTGTCAGAAAGAAAAAGAGAGGCAGAAACACTAAAGGAAACACACAAAAAATGAAAGCAATCTTCAGTGAGTACCTCCTAGGTGTCAAGCAGAGGCTGATGGACTTTGATTCACAAATTTCAACACAGTCCCTTCTGACTGATGGCACACACCCAAGTGTAGCCTCTACAAATCAACAGACAGAGAAGATTCAAGGAGACAGTCAACCACTCACAAAATGTTTGAAGCTGAAAAGCAGAACCCTGAAAGGAAGATAGAAGGAATCTACTATGTAGTAATAATAAGATTGAGCTTAAGACTAATAAAGATATTATGTGGTGGATAAAAATCATCTTTCTTCTATATCCATGATTATATGCTCCAAACTTGCCCTATTGGAAGAAACATGTGGGGCCTTTGGTAGAGTAAAGCTCTCAGACTCCAGACTGACCTGCCGAATCACCCCAGGTTGATTCTGGTCATTCTTCTAATTGAAAAGTTCAGAAAATATGGGGTTTTTATTTTATTTTGCTTTTAGGAATTTTGAATATTTGTAGCTTAATGTACTTTTATTCTGCTCCAATATGTACGAGGAATACAACACAATAGAATAGATGAGAACACTAAGGCTCTCACAGCTCCAGGGGCTCGTGTAAGATCACCGAGTTAATTTTAGTGGAGCTAAAATTTGCTTTTCCATTTTTCCAGAAGCCAAACTCAATACATCATAACTCTAAAACTACATAAGATCATTTTAAAACAGAGAATTACAATCAGGAAAATTATCTTCTTGGGATTTTTTAAAAGAGTAAGTCATGATTCAATTTAGTGATCATTATCCATTCTGTACAGCAGACAGTATTAGATCCTGCAGAAGATATAAAAAGGGACAAAACAAAAATCCTTCTAGTTTTTACTTATAGCTGTGAGGACTTGGTATTACCTATTTGACAAATGTGGGTCTCTGAGTCTCTCCAGTAAGCATACATCTGCATCATTCATGACACATGACCTCATGTGGCATTCCCATTCCAGCAGTGGGGTCTGTATGTTTGTATCCCACTTTGATGGTAATAATTCCTATCTTAGAGACCTTGTTCTTGTCAGTTCTCTGAGGAGATACACTTCCTACATCCCCCCAATACTGCTGCTCTGCTCTAGGTTTTCCACTAAAAGGAGTGAAATCCCTCATAGTTATAGGAAAGTATATGGTATGATTTCATTTATATACTATATTTTGCTTCTGGACACACATATAGTTAAGTAAAAAGATGAAAAGGGGGTTGAAAGAATACTAGATTCATGGCCACAAGGGGTCTCTAATTTTACCTATAATATTTTACTTCTTGGGGAAAAACAAAACTGGAAGCAAGTTATCACAAAATCTTACTGACATTTGTTAATGATGGAGAATGGAAACATAGGTGCTTGTTTTTCTTTATATTTTCTGTACTTTTAAAAATGTCTTTAAAAAAATAAATACTGTGTGCAAGTTACAATTATGTCACAGGTATTGCTGAATTTTAAAATGTTCAGCTGGGCAGTAAACATTATTCTGAGAGAAACTTCTTTTCTTTTTGAAAAGTTCTGTGTGATGGGGAGATGAATCATTTGCAAAGTAAAGGTTAGTAAGAATACTTTAGTTGTTATGAGTTAGAATTAGTAACTCTGTATTAGATATAATTTACCCAAAATTTAATATCAGATTGCAGGCCACATAAGTCACTTAGAAATAAGAGACGCATTGAACAGAAATTTATACAACTAATAAAAATGAATTAAAAAATATACTTAAATAGGGATTGAGGACAGTGTCTCAGAAGATTATAACTGTTTTGTTTGGCAAATAGTTCCCAAACTTTTTGGTAATTTGAGACAGGGATAGTCCTGAGACAGGATAGACAATCCCTGTCTCAAATTACAAACGCTTCCAAACTTCTTCTTAGTATATCCCTTTAGGTGGCTCTTGCCTCCCCCATCCCCAAATTTTTCTTTAGAGCAGTCAATGAAGTGACAAATAGTGATCTCCAAGCTCTATCTATTTCATAGTGGTGAGCTTGTTGTTTTTTTTTTTTTCCCCCTTTTCAACCACTGGAGCACCAATGAGCAGCAAAATGTCAAAATGAAGAAGAATGGGAAGCAAGGGCAGAGATAATCAAGCCTAGATAATCTCCCCTGAACAACATTTATTGTACATCTCCATTTCACAGGACTTAGTTCAGTAACTAGAAGCTTGTTTTCAATGAAAGAGTAACCTTATTTCTGTTAACTGGGTTTGTTTTAATTAAAATGCAGGAAAAAAACAGGCTTCTCAAGATAAATCAGTGTTCAGATCGAAATCATTTTCAGCCCAGCAACTTTTAGTCTTTGGTTCGCTATTCATATTGGAATAGAATAAATTAGCCAAGGCTTCAGCTCTTTTCTCTTAATCTATTAAAGCTCTTCCAAATAATTCAAGTAGATAAATTATGTATGGTTGATTCTTAGAAAATCGTAGAATTTAATGTACCATCACAACATTAAAGGATAAATAATGAAGGAAAAATACATTCCTGTTTTGCTCTAAGCTATGCATAGTTCAGTTTTACTTTTAATAATTTTCATGAAACATAAAACGCTAAATTTCCTATATTTTCACACTATTGTATTTTCGCTAATCCCATGAGTCAAGGCCGGTACTAAGAGGAAGAGTCTAATGCAAAGGAAAAACAATAAGCAAATAATTGAATTCCTGGCCTGGATTTGTACCATAGACTATGTGTATGACCTCTGGCAACTCAATCTTTCTGTCCCCTTTTGTCTTTAATAAAATAAGGCTTCTACGGCCTTCTTTGCCTACCTTACAACTATTAGGAGGTTCAAAGGAAATACTGTATGGGAAAGTACTTTGGAAACTATTAGGCCTTATGCAGACTTGAAATAAGCTACTCCAACATGAATTGAAATAAAAATAAGTGAAAGGGTGGGGATAAAAGATTTCCAGGTAGGGAAGATTGTGGGGATTTTTTCCTTCCCTCCTGATGCAGCTTATTGTGCCCAGTGCTTCCTGCTACTTGGGACAATTTGTTCCTATTTAATTTACCTCAGGAATAAGTCCAAACAGGGTTTTCAGAGGACAAGGAGAGAAATATGCTCGAAGAGTTTCATTGACACTCTCTTCTGAAAAGGCCCATAGTTCCTTGACCTCAGTACTGGTCCACTCAACAATACCCCATCCTGGACCGTTGCATCTAGGTTAGGACCCAGGGGCTGAGAAACTCCAGCCACTGTGGTGACAAGCATATGCATATAACCAGTCAGATTGTTCTCTGAAATCTTCAGTGGACTCTGAAGTTGAGTCCACTTTGTACCCAAAGTTTTATTATTGGAGACTTATCTCCAGCAGATCACAGTGAAGAGAGGAGAAAAAGAGGAGATGTATGGGGTGGTGATAACAGTCATGGGACAGAGACAGGGGAGAATAAATAATTACACTTTTTTTTTGTTCCAATCAGCTTTCTTTTATCACTCAGAATAAAATTTCTTGCACTTTCTCAAAAGGCAGGGGAAAAGGAACTTGAGAGACTGTTTTATTCTGTAAGCCCAAGATAGAGGGAAACCCTGGTCAGAATAAACCAATTAAAGGCAATAGGTGGCCTAACCCAAGGATCTCTGGAGGGACAGAAAAGAGGTATTTAGGGGGTTAGTTTAAAATGAGGAAAGTGTGGGGGCACCTGGGTGGCTCAGTCAGTTAAGCGATCAACTTCAGCTCAGGTCATGGTCTCACGGTTCATGGGTGTGAGCCCCACATCGGGATCTGTGCTGAACGTTTGCTCAGAGCCTGGAGCCTGCTTCAGATTCTGTGTCTCCTTCTGTCTCTGCCCCTCCTCTGCTTGCACTCTGTCTCACTCTGTCTCTCAAAACTAAATAAATGTAAAAAAAAATTTTTTTTTTTAAATAAGGAAAGCATTTTGCAGGCCACAGGTCCTAAGCCCCTGGTTATTCTCTGCCTATACTTACCCTGCTCTCTAGCTCCATGCTCTCCTTAGCACCCCAGCCTCTATAGCATCTGCCACACTCCTGTCCCCTGTCTCATCTCTCTTTGGTTCCTGAAGGTGGAGGGGCCCCTGGTCTGCCTGATACTCAAGGGAAAGGAAGGGAACAGAAGGGAAGGGAAGGGAAGTATGTCTCTGTGTTAGCAGTGCATCTCTGGCACAATGGAGGACCAGCTCCTGCAGAGCTGTTAGAATCTCACCAGTTAATTATTGGTGGGTTAAACAGGGTTGTGGAAGTTGGTCATCATTCATAAACTTTGTGTTGAAAAATGCACCCCAACTTCTAACAAACAAACTTACAGAGCATAATTTACTCCTAAATTCAAGAAAGCTAAAAAAGTAAAAACATAAAATAAATAAAAGGCCCTATCTGTAGGTAAATCAAAGCTTACAAATGAAGGACTAATATATATCTTTTTCTTTTTTGTAATAATTAAAAAATCATTGTCCTCTGTTGGTAGTTGATGGCTCTATCTAAATTTACTTTGTTCTGGGGCAGTTGGGTGGCTCAGTTGGTTAAGCGTCTGACTCTTGGTTTCAGCCCAAGTCATGATCTCAGAGTTCATGAGTTGGGGTCCTGTGTGGGGTTCTGTGCTGACAATGAGGAACCTGCTTGGGATTCTCTCTCTCTCCCTCTCTCTCTGCCCCTCACACCTCTCTCTATCTCTCTCAAAATAAATACACTTAATTTTTTTAAAAAAAATAAATTGACTTTGTTTATGCAGAATTCTAGATGACATACTGAACAGAATTTAAAGAATAATCTACCCTTAAACCTATTTTGTTTCTGCACTCTTCATTCCAAAAAAAAGGTCATTGGGCCTTTGTTACCCCTTCCCATTGTCCGGCAACTCCATAGGCAATGATGAGAACATGTTGGTCATGGAAGATGGCTGACATGGATATAGCCACATCAACTATCTAACATCTCTGTGTTTCCCTTTATGCCAAATTCAGAAAAAGAAAAGACTAAAACATCATGGGCTGAATGCATATGAACAGGGAATGACTACTGATGAAAGACATAAATCAAGGAAAAACATAGTAATTGAAAAGAGAATTCTTAAAAAGGGAGGTAGGTTTTCAAAGTCATATTGATAAAAGATTCCTTGGGTGTCTCTTTATAGACAGCCTTTCTGTGTTCAGTGCACATCCAATGTACTTTCATATCCATTTTCACAAACCCTCTTCAAGTGTGTTTTTAATAACATTTACTGAATGCTTTCTTTGTGGAAGATGCTGTGTTTAATGCTTGGCACCCACTGTTTCATTTGAAATTTATGACAGCACCAGGAGGCAGTTTTAAGGCAATTATCATTGACAAATAAGGACACTGAGTCACAGAGAGGCGAACATGCCTCAGGATGAACAGCTGAAAATGAGGGGCAGAGAGTAGGGCTTCAAACACAGGGAGAGTCCAGAACCTGTGTAGTTCCTCACTGTGCTAACCCTGTTTCCTGAGGAATAACATGAGGTTCAGAGAAGTTATGTTATTTATCCCAGCCAGTGGTTAGCAACTTCTGACAAAGAATGGGAAGTAAAGCAATCAACAGACATGAGACTTGGATTCCAAAATGACCTTTTCCCCCAGTTTGATCAATGAGTGGAGTTTGGTCACAGCATTGATTCAGTATTTGATTCTTTATAATAATTGATTTTTTTCAGCCTTTGACATGTTTATAGACTAAAACTGCACTTCAGCAAAATTGTAGAGAATCCATGTGCAGCCTTTATGGTTTTTACTGAACGGAACATATTGTGATGGAAAACACTAGATACTAGAAAACCCATCATAGATAATGTCTTGATGTACTTGAACCAGACAACCCTCTGCAGGTGGAAATGATAGTGAAGCAGAACTGAGGGCAGTCTATGTAAGAATAGCTGCAATTGACAAACACATTCAACTGGAAACGACATTGATGTCATGCTGACTTTTAACTCTTGGTTGGTAGCCATCTCTTGGTCAGTAGTATCTTTATCTTTAGGCTCAGAGCAGCCATAAGAAAAAGAGCTTCACAGTTCCTTCCCATGCTCAGATTCAGCTTCCTTTACAGAGGTGATAAAATCTATAAGCAGTAGGAACAAGATTAAGCGTCTGATATTTTGATCTCATCCAAGAGTTCCCTCAGCATAAGATGGGCCAAAAGAACTGAACAGCCCCCACAGATTTTTCTGGCATCTACATTATTTAATTTCAGTAATTACAAATTCTCTCAAAGCCAAAAAAATCCACCCACATGCAAATAATTCCAATATGCACTGCAAATGATGATGATTGTCAAGACAATGTTACCTCATTATTTCTGGGTGCAGGAATTAATCTTTTAAAAAGAACTTTCCTTGCATAATTTTTAAAACAAGTTCCCCCAACATTCATAAGAAATGAGCTCTCCTGCTGATGAAGAAAGAAGATGTGTGTCAGCTTGATCCTGTGGAATATGACTGCCCTGGGAAAGCCAATCCTCTCACTCTCAACATCAGAGATCAAGGATCTTTTAATTTTCATTTCTGTGTCTATTCCCACTTCGTGGAACTCTCTCTCTCTCTCTCTCTCATGTGAACTCTGTTTTTGTTATAACAAACTCATCAGTGGTGCTGATATGGCTGTTCAGTCTTTTAAAGAAAGTCTAAGCTGCAGGATTGCCAACTTCTCTGCCCAAATCAAAAGATTATTCATTAGCACCTAAGTTAATTCCAGAAGAAGCTTTATGTTTGAAGACAGGACACAAGGAAACATTCATGGAACTTGTACGTTTAAGAGAAGATAAAACAGACTTTTTGATGAAGGATGTTCACTCCTAACCACTTCATTTTTTATATAGGCTGTTATCCCTATATAGCTTTCTAAATTGTAATCCACAAAAGGTGGTATGTTGGCACAATTATAACAAGGCAAGTAACTCCACAGCCAACCTACCCTGGTCATTCTCATCTTCCAGTGGGAGACAAGGAGATGGACGTGCAAGGAAGACAGTTAACAAGAAAACATCACAGTGGCTCAAACTGCGTAAACATCTACTTCTGCACTAAATGCACAAATAATTCCTATTCAAATTACAACACATGTCTTAAGGTCTAATTATTAAAAGTTTAGAGGCTCCTAACAGCTATTTGTACACACGTACTTTACATGCCACAGGATTAACCAGAGAACCCACTACAAATGGAATTGACAGTGAAGCAAAACTTATGCCAGTTTATATGAGAAGAATTGCAATGACCGAACACAATCCACTAAAAATGACATTCATGATACATAAACACGAATACTCATCCCAGAAATCTGTGAAGACTCTATGAGTGTACATAGCAGGAGCTAGGCAACGCTGCCAGTTGTGATGTTAACAGCTGGACTTCTTAGGATTATACTAATTTTATACCCTCAGAATCTGGTAACATAATAACACACCAATTTTATTTACAAATACCAAATTTTAGTATGCCTTAATAACTCACTTAGTGGGTTATCAGTAGACACCCCATATATGTACATAAAAATCAATGTCATTTGACTCTAAGAACAAAAACAAACAGTCTGGTATTTTGGATAAGTTCTTAGTCCATGAGGAGAATGTTCAGGGCCCATCAGCGTTTCTTTAGACTCTACTCAGAGAAACTCTGAGGTAGAGCCATATTCAAAGGCCCACAGTAGTACCAATATGACATGTAAGAATGTGATATGGAACCAATCGTGAAACTTTCCTTTAAAATGTGACAAGACATTTTAAACCAACAGGCAACCATCTTATAAGAAGATAAAATTTTACATAGTTAATAAAGTTGAGCAAAAGATTAAATAATTTTGTTAATGGGTTAAGATGATGAAACTGAGTAGGACCACTTTAGAAAAGATGTTGAAAGTTGTTATTGAAATAGCTGACTGAGGGGCGCCTTGGTGGCTCAGTCGGTTGAGCATCCAACTTCAGCTCAGGTCATGAACTCACTGCTTGGGAGTTCCAGCCCCTCACCCCCACCCCGTGTCCGGCTCTGTGCCAACAGCTCAGAACCTGGAGCCTGCTTCTGATTCTGTGTCTCCCTCTCTCTGCCCCCCCCCCCCGCTCATGCTCTCTCTGTCTCTCTCTCAAAAATAAAATAATAAAACATTAAAAAAAAAGAAATAGCTGACCGATGAAGAGTTACATGTTTTGAATCCTAATCCAACTCATCTTGCATATCATCTCTGAACACAGTACAATTTTTTCTATTCAAAAATCATCAATGCTTCTGCATTGTCTACAAAATAAGCGAATGAATTTTGCTAATTCATTTGAAATTTATATAAAATGGACTTAAATTTGAAAATATTATCTATTAAAAATGAATTCAAGAACTAGAAAATTTAGACATTACTAAAACTATTTAAGAAATGTTATCAATAAGTAAAATCTTCCTATATTTAAGAAATCACTGCAGAGTTATACATTATTCCAGGGTATAAAAAATTATCAGTTATTTATTGGAAGTCCATACCTTAATAACAAAATTTAACAAGAGGATTATAAGAAAGGAATAAATACTGGTCAACTTTACTTACAAACGTCCATGTAAAAATTCCAGACAAAATATTAACAAACTAAATACAACAATGTATATAAAGGATAAAAGATTATGATCAACATGGGTTTATCTCATGAATTTGAAGCTGGGTTACCATCAGAAAATCATGATATAATTAAAGGCAAAATTTACATGATCATCTCAAAAGATACAGGAAAAAACATTTGATAAAATTTAAAACTATTAATTTTTAAAACCATTGTAGCAAGTCAGCAATAGAAGAAAACTCTCTTAATCTCATAAAAGTAATTAACAAATTTCATTGTACTCTATGGTAAAATGTGAAATCTTCCCCTTTGAGATCAAGAAAAAGACAGGATGCTCACTATCATCACTTCAACATTTTACTTGAGGTACTGAGCAGAACAGTAAAAGTGAAAAAGAAATACAAAATATATGATTTAGAAAGGACAAAATAAAATGGAAAATATTCATAGATTGTCTCCCTATATAGTCTTTATTGTTTATACAGAAAATTCAAAAGGATGCAGAATACTAAAATTAAGAACTTGATGAAAAATAGTTACATAAAAATAAACTAAAATATATTTGCTATTAAGCTTCAGAATATATTTACATGTATTTTCAAATATTTTATACCTATGTTTTGTCAGAATAAACGTTAAACAATCAATTTCTTAGCCTCGATTAAAAAACAAATCATTGGGGCGCCTGGCTCAGTCGGTTAAGTGTCCAACTTCAGCTCAGGTCATGATCTCACGGTTCGTGAGTTTGAGCACAGCGTCGGGCTCTGTGCTAACGGCTCAGAGCCTGGAGCCTGCTTCAGATTCTGTGTGTCCCTCTCTCTCTGCGCCTCCCCTACTCATACTGTCTCTATCTCTCATAAATAAATAAAAACTTAAAAAAATTTTAAGAATCATTAAATTAATTTACTCTTTCCATAACTTCTTTTATGGTAGGGAAAAATAAGGCAATTACTCTATTCTATTATATTTATTATTATTCTGTTTAAATCAAATTAAGTAATTATACATTCAGCAAGAGTAGAAAATGAACTGAACCACATTTGACTATAAGTTTCTCAAAGACAGAGAGGAGGTCTTGGGTAGATTTGCCCTAAGAAATATACAATAAGAGAAAATGGATTTAATACACAGCAAATAGAAAAAGGAAAACATTTAATTCTCAGGGACAGTAAATGCAGGAGTTAGGCTACAGTTATTTTTAAAAAGGAAATGAAAATAAAAGAAAACAAAACAAAAAACAGGGGGTCTAGTCTAACATGTCCACAGCCCCAGTGGCAGGTGGCAGTTTTACATGCCCTTGCAGATTTATGGGTTCATCTTCTATAGTGTCCAGCACTCTGGGGACACGTGAAGAGCGGTAAATATTTCAAAGTTTCAACTGGCAGACCAGACAGAATCTGCTTCCTACTTAGTGCACCTCCCTTTCCTTTGCTGTTTCCAGCAGTTTTCTGGGTGTCAGTTTGCATTATTATGGTTTGCACAACTGGGTCAAAAAATAAAGCTTCTCTGTTAATTAAACACAGAGCTAACACGCTTTGGCAATCATTCCTATTCAGAAATTTATGTTGACTGTTTTTGCCTGCCCTCTCCAATCTTACGATGCAGCCTCTGCAACAAGAATTATAAAAAATTTTACATAGTATTTGCATGTAGAACATGATTTTAATATCAACAGTAGCATTTTATAGCTAAAAGCAAATGAGACTTAGGAGATCCTGAGAAACTAGCAGGTAACTTTTCTCTTTTCTCTTTTTTCTTCCCTCCAGAGACACCGTGAAACAACAGAACAGTCTGTGCTACATACATAATTAAAACAGATGTTCTCAATCTTAATTTTCATAGCTAATTTTGACAGCCAAAAAAATGCGCCTGTCTTTTGTATAGTCACCTATTTTCTCTCAAATGTGTCCTATTTCATCGCCCACTGTGATTGCTCAGAAAGAAAAGGGTGACATAATGGAAGCTATTAATGCAATAGCAAGAGCTCTGGTATATTATTGGGAGGCACAGTGAATGGGGGCAGGTATAACAGGAAGTGACCAGTCATTCTAATGTCCACAAAGTCTAAGCATTTTTATGCAATAACTTTGCAGATCACAGTTTTCACTAGTGTTGTGTTGGTCTTCCATGACAGAACCTTAGAAACCACAAAGAGAGGAGAGAACTGTCTTCCTCTTCTTTGTGGTGGTGGTTGTCATTTTTACACCCATGTCAAGGCACTGTCTCATTGGCACCTAAGTCCTCTTCTTACACATCTGCCAACACCAGATCCATGAAAGGCCTACAAGGCTGTAGCCACGAGCCAGCTCTGCCCTCAGGACACTCTGAATCCCAGATTTGCTTCTTCCCTGAGGAGGGGATGGGGCTGGAGCACCATGTGATGGAGGGGCTCCTGCCTTCTGCTGCCTCCTGACCACAAGGCCTGCTTCCTCTCCTCTAGTGCCCTTCTTCTCTGCCAGGGAGGGGGTGGGAGTATCCCAATTCTGCAGGACAGATGGGGGAACACCTACAGGGAGCTCAAACCTCCCAACATCCACAGTTCATAATTATACTTGGATCCTTTGATAACGAATTCAAACATAGCCCATTGCCAGCCTGCTATAGTGGATGGTTTCACTCTCCTCAGGAAAGCCCAGTGTGGGATGATCCAATCTAAGCCCTGCTACTGGCTCCTCTGTGGTGCAACTTGTCCTGGATTGCCATGGCCCAGGGAGCAACATTCTGGGTCCTTACCAATTACACAAACTCTGGCTATGTTCAAGGCAGGGTCATCAGGTCAGTTGGCTGTGGCTTGGTAAATTCATGCAGCATCAGACCCCCCCATCCTCCATTACCCCGGAGTGATGTACAAGTAGGAACCACAAAGTCTATGGGGCAAATAAAGCTCATTCTGAGCTGAACGATGAACTGCACTGAAGTGCTGCGATCTGGTTAAGGTGGAGGGGGAACAGGCTGACATCACTGGGAAGATGGTAATGTCTTGGTTCAGGGAAGTTCAATAGGAGATGGACCTGCTTCCAAGGAGATGAGGCAGGGAATCAGAATGGACTGGAACACAGAGCAAGGGAGAGAAGGGTGCTTAACTCTGCAGAGAAATGTTAAACAAAGCTTGATATTCATAGGTCAGGAAACAGAATCAATCTGAATATCCTGAATGACTTTTGTGCCAAGTACTATGTTGGGTACTTCACATATGTGTTCTCTAATCCTGACAAACTTTCAAGCAACAGGGAAACAAACATTAACTAGTGATCTAGTTTCAGCTTAAAAGTCACTTTCTCAGAGTAGACTTCCCTGAGCCCATTATCTAAATTAACTTCCCCTATTATACTCTCTATTATCTTCTCCTTCATCTAATGTCACTCAGTACAGCTTATAATTTGATATTCATGAGAGTGATTAAAGCTCCTTGTTAGCATACATTGTGTTCATTTTATCTGCTAAATGTGTCCCCACAGTTTCCAGCACACAGGCTCTCAAAAAATATTTTCACACCTTTGAATACATGGAAAGGAACTCACTGAAGCAACCAGTGAATTGCACATGGGCTGCAGAGGCCCTTGTTCAAAGTTTCACCCTACAGAAGTGTGGCCACTGCAGACACCTGCAGACGTTAATGTATCTCAAAATCAGAATGACATCTATCATCACATAAATGAGATTGTTTTAAATAAAATTTAAAATTTAACATTCACTAGGTTTTTATTAAAATCTGGCAATCATAGGAGAGATGAATTGTATTATCTTACTTCTCTGAGGGACCTCCAAGGAAAAAAAAAAGAATAAACAGATATATGAACATGTGAAAGTCTATCTACTTGTACTCATTTCTACCCTTTCCATATATATGGGAAGACTGTTAAGAGAGATTTTAATAGGTCCATGATAAAAATAAGTTTTTCTTTAGAGTAAACATGTTTAACTGATATACAAGCTTCTTCACTATTGGAGTCTCAGAGACTGTAATATGAGACTATGCCTTACACTTCTCCTGTGTGTGTGGAGGGGTTGGGGGACAGTTGGGAGTGGGTTGGCATATTGATACTAAGCATACAGTTCTGGAGGCACCAATGGACTCCATTCCTCTCCCCACAAATAGAACAGAGTTTGAAAAATTGCTCTTGGGTTCAGATAAAATCAGTACCGAGAAGCAGTTGATCAGTTCTGCAGTACATTAAATCCTACCTTCCTAACCCTAGCTGGATAAATCCTGAAAAATTATACAAGACTGAGGAAATAGAGAGAAGAGCTTGTGAACAAGAAGAGTCCCATCAATCACTGTACTGTCAAATTTACTCTGCATAGTATAGGCTTTTTCAATTTTTGCCCAAGAGTGTCTCACATGAATTGATCACTCCACAGGCCACTAGACGAGAATATGTTTGAATTATAATAACTTGAAAGGGGCTGGGAACTGATGAGGTGGAAATATTGGCAGCACGAGGGGGTCCACATTATACTCCATATTTGACCTACATTACCTACGTATGTAGTAGGGGCTGGATTTGAACCCAAGTCCAACTCCAGCTGTTTTCATGGGATGTACTGAGATACTCTTTCTCAAGTCCTCTTCCACATGCCCTTTCTGACCCTTGGTATGGCTTGTCACACTACCTCATGTCACACCACAGTTCACAAGGCCTCCTTTTACCAGTCCAGCCATGCTGTACAACTGAGCCACCATCCTGAAAAGGAGTTCGCCAATCCTCACACCAGAGAGCCTCTTAATTCTCTCATTGTCTTGGCAGAGGAAGGCCAAGTTATCATTGTGGCCTCATTGACAAAGTTATTTTTGGTTGTTCAGCAGAATCACAGCTTCCTCACCTCATCCATTTCCTCTTCATCCAGATTCATGGCTCAACTTCCTTCTGCTGCTCAGGCATGTTTGGGAGCCTTTGGCTCAGGACTCAGGCCATCCATTCATGGCTGCATTTTGGGATTGTTATCCTCTAACACCTCCCTCCTAACCTTACTCTAACCTCACTGAGTACAGAGTTGGGAAAGTGGCTGATCACAGCCCTGACTAGATTCACAGTGCAGGGTATTCCATGAGATCTCCTACAAAGATCTTTCATTCACCTCTGTCTCCCCAAATGATTACTCTCATGATCAAAAGTTGTCTCAAAGTGCCCTCTTGGTCCTGGGACAAGTCTACCAGTTGATCAGGGTCTCTCTGGTGTTTTTTTTTTTTTTTCAACAGGGAGGTACTCAGTTGCAAAGAATGTCTGATGGCTGCAAAGCTATAGAAGAAGCCGACAATGCAATGAGTTGGGAGCATGTGAGACCTGACACAAAGTTGGAGGTGAAGAGGAAAAATGAAGAATAAACAAGTGTTCATGTGCACCCCTTCAGGGGTTCCTGCCATGGCTGTCAGCACCATCAGGTCAGAAACCTGGACACTTCTCACTCGCACTTATGGTTAGCCACCAAATACCAGATGGAGCAGATCTAGACCAAATCTGTAACCCCCCTCCTCCCCATTCCACTCCCATATCACTGCCTTTGTTGCCCTGGTTGTTTTTTGCCCAGATTCATGTAAGAATCTCCAAATGGGTTTCCCTGACTTTGAAATCATTCCTCTCAACCCTTCCTCCTCAAAGCCTTCAAAATGCCAATTACTATGCTGCCCTCCTTGAAACGCTTTTTTGGTACTTCAAGTTTTCTCAGCTTGAAGTGAACATTACCTTCACCTGAGTGCTTTTCTCCTGATTTACATTCCTGAGCTCTACCCATAACTTAATCAATTGGAATCACTTGGGCATTGAGCCTGGGTATACACAGTTTGAAAAAAATTTCTGGTGAATCTGATGCATCATTCAGTTGAATAATCACTGCCCTGGAAGGTGAAGGCCACGTTCTGTAGCATGGCATTGAAAGACCTTTGGAAGCTGACTTGCATTGACCTGTCTCCTCAGCCATTCCCCTCTATCTACCTTAGGCTCCAAAAATACTGCTTTTTGGTTTTTTAACATGAGTTTCCTAAGCTGTTATGCTGAGCCATGCCTCTGTGCCTGTGTTCTTATCCACCTGGAAAATGACAGCACATCCTTCTAGATCCAGCTTAAGCAGCATTATGATGAAATCTACTCCACCTCCCACTTTGTAGTTTCATCCCTACACACCTTGAGCTTCCGTGGTTTCTTGATCAAACAGTATTTTAGGTGATTCTGACATTATTGAATGAGATAAAAATCTCAAAATCAAAATTACCTTAAACATTCCTTAAATCACTCATAAAAGTAAGCAGTTTGCTCTAAACAAGCACAGTAATATGTGTGTATGTATATATATACACACACACAAATGGAATATAATTATTCAGTACTACTGTTTAAACACAAGTTTCACTCAGTAGTGAGCTCACATTATGGGCTTGTAGGGGCAGTGACACTGAAGGAACAGAGAATTCTTATGTCCCAATCTACCCCCTTTATAGGACATTCGATCACTGAGGGGACTGTTTAATCTGTGTTTCTCAAGGGTATTCCATGATAGGAGCAGGTAATATTTTGAAAATGGGCTTGTATGAGAAACAGAGGGTTAGAGGATGTTAAACAGATCCCCCTTTAAACTTCTAAAGTACTTGCCTTTTGCCTCCAGTGTGAATATGCAAAAAGGGAACACAATATATCACATTTCCCAAAGTTATTTGATTATAGAATGCCATTTTCATAGAACCAACATTCCAAAGAATACTCTGGAAAGAAACCTGCCTCCTTCATGCCTCACCACAGTTGCGAATGAGAAGCCAAATGAGACACAATTTTTCTGGTTCTTCTCCAAAGAGCAGGAGGGTAGATCACATTACCCGGTATGGCCTGTCTCTGGGCCATTTTCTAAAGGGACTTCCCAACTGGAGATGCACCCTGCCACCTTGAGCGTGCTGCCCAGTTGTGGCCATGCCACTTCCCCAGGAGCCACCAAGACAGGGGCAATGGGGCTGGAATTTCCAATGCATTACTAACTTTAATGACAAAAGTACAGTCATTAGGAAAGCCAGTGTTTAGTAATTGTTGCCACTTATTTGGTAAAACGATTTCAATAAATATGTTGTTTACTCACACAATAATTTGCATTGATGAACTTTTCTGTCAGTTTGATGTAGGTATTTGTTTTGAGATCTGGAAAGTTGGAGGGTGTGGAAAAGCACAAGTCTTAGACGTGCACAAGTGGGTAAGTGTGGACTGATCCCTGTAATTACAAGTGCGTTTGCAGTGCCAGATGAATAAAGATAAGCTCCTCGGTGTCAGGAGAAGCTTCTGTGTAGATTCTGTGGGTAAAATATGTCCTTCCAAAAAATATGGGAAAAAGACTGTTTAGTGTCCAAAAGGAAATTAGGCCAAATTTAAACTGATTTATGCTGTGCAAAATTAACATTTTAATAAGAAGTGCAGGGGTACCTCGGTGGCTCAGTCAGTTAAGCGTTCAACTTCAGCTTAGATCATGATCTCACAGTTCATGGGTTCTAGCACCACATCAGGCTCTGTGCTGACAGCTCAGAGCCTGGAGCCTGCTTTGGATTCTGTGTCTCCCTCTCTCTCCGCCCCTTCCCTGCTCGCACTCTGTCTCTCTCTGCTCTCAAAAATAAATAAACATTAAAAATATTTTTAAAAAGAAGTACAAATCCAATGTACTATTTGAACACTAAATTCAGATAATGATGTTCTCATTGACTAGTGCAGTAAAAAGACCACAGAGTTGCACATTAGGAACCCCATGCCCAGGGTGGGTCTGTTGGAAGCTGAATGTATATAACCTTGGAAAAGTCATTTAATTTGCCTGTGCCAGAATATTTTTCATTTGCAAAATGAGAGACTTGAGCTAGTTGATTTCTAAAGTACCTTTTAATTATAAAATTTTGTGAATATGAATGACATGTTGCTCAGATAAAGGGAGAAATCATAGAAATTTTATAGGCAGTACAATACTTTGAACTGCTCTGAAACACTGAACTATACTTTTTAAATAAAACTGATGTTTCAATTTTTGCTCCATACTCGGCACAGAGCCCAACTCGGGGATTGAACCCACAACCCTGAGATCGAGACCTGAGCTCAGATGGAGTCAGACACTTACCTGACTGATCCACTCAGGTGCCCCCTGATGTTTAGATTTTAGTTAACTTTCTTCTTATGTTTTGTTTAAAAATATAATTAAAATAGTAAAATATAATAGTAATCTCTTCTGAAAACATACAAAAATAAGAGACACAATGAAAAAGAGGTCAAGATATGATGAGAAAAATATTTTTACACAGCAAATATAGTTTTTAGACCTTAGTTGATTTCTGAAAAAAATTATATCAGTGTCTGATACATAAAAACCATCCAAATGGGGAGTCTACCCTTTGTTGTAAAGCACCTGCCATGTTAGGAGTCAATGAACAGGACTGCTTTTCCAAAAAGTTTGTTTCTACTGTCTAAAACTTGCATATTTTGACCCTAAAAGTTGTGTGTGATCAAGTATTTTTATAGAAAATTTTCTGTTCTTTCCTTCCTGGGAAAGCTTGAGACAATGATCACCTCAATACTTTCTCCTAAAAATAACTTATAAGAAGTCATACTCCTGTCAACATCAGTAGCTTCCTGGAAGTAATCTGCATACTTTTGGACTTGCTGTGTACTTTTCAAAAACTTTTGAACATTAATATATGGTATAACTTATCAAATACTTAACAGAGGCAGGGGTGCCCAACTTTGGCTCAGGTCATGATCTCGCAGTTCATGAGTTTGAGCCCTGCATTGGGATCTGTGCTAACAGCTCAGAGACTGGAGCCTGCTTCAGATTCTGTGTCTCCCTCATTCTCTGTTCCCTCCCTTGCCCATGCTCTGTCTCTCTCTGTTTCTCTGTCTCTCTGTCTCTCTCTCAAATAAATGAAAACATTAAAAAATTTAAAAGAGGTAAGAAATCTACAAAGTTTTCTTACTTCTGGTGTATTTTTTGTGGCAATTTACACATTTAGAAAGTACGCATTTGCCATGAAGCGTTAATTCATTCATCTACTATCCATCCATATATCTATTTATAGCATGAACATTTCTCAGACTCTAGGCATGAACTTAGCAGAAGTTTTTAATACACTTTGGCTGCATAAACTTGGAAGTACTTGTTTCAGAATTGATTTGAAAATGAAAAGAAAGAAAGAAAGAAAGAAAGAAAGAAAGAAAGAAAGAAAGAAAAACAGAAAGACAGACAGGCAAGACAAGACATCCTATCCAAAAATAATTCCTAGTCTTTGGAAAACAAGAGAGGGCTAGAGGGTGGATCCTTCATTTGAGGGATGTTAAAATGAGGCCCAGACTGTACAGTGTAGAATCTGGGTCTGCTATTATCCTGGGTAACACTCTGCACTGATTGTTGACTTGAAGCACGCTATTTCTAAGGTAGGAAAATCACCCCCAATAAACACTTAGCCATAGGAATCAAATGAATTTCAAATAACACAATGCACCTGTAAGCCAAGGAATAGAATATCCTCAAATAGTGAACATATGCTGTTGTGTTTAGAACCAGGGAAAAGAAAATCCAAGCAATGATTTTGTGCTGACTGGGATTTTTTCTGTGTGTGCATGCATGTGTGTGTGTGTGTTTCATTTTTAATGATTGCTTTGGGCCAAGGCCAAATGTGTAATTTTCCCACTAGAGTGGCTCCCATTGTCTAAAACTTGGATATAGTTTACATTTGATAACATGTTTTTACAGGAAACTTTTCTGCGTTTTCCCCCCTTGGAAAACTTGAAACAGTTACTACCTTCTTTCAAAATCGGCAGTATTTCCTATCCTTAGTCACTATCCTAATTTTGAAAATTATCCCTCAATAATTGACTGGTGATAGCAAATAAATTTTGGTTCCCCGACTTCTTTCTTTTTTTAATGTTTATCTATTTTTGAGAGAGAAAGAGAGAGAGAGGCAGAGTGCGAGTGGGGGAGGGGCAGAGAGAGAGGGGCAGACACAGAATCCGAAGCAGGCTCCAGGCTCTGAGCTGTCAACACAGAGCCCGACAGGGCCGTCAAACCCATGAACTGGGAGATCATGACCTGAACCAAAGTCCTACTCTTATCCAACTGAGCCACCTAGGCACCCTTAGTTCCCAGACTTCTTAGTTTGAGCTCTCTAATGAAATTTTCTGGAAAAAACAAAGCTTCCATTCTAATATTAAAAGAAATATATACTTTTGTAAATAAGCATTTAAAAATGATTTTTAAAAATTCCTCTTTTCTCTAATCCTCTGCATCAATTGTTTATTCTGAAACAATTTGGATTATTTTTCACAACAAATCCTACAATAGTCAGACTTTGACAATTCCCATTAATTTAGGTCTTCAAATTTATTTTGATCTTTTAATTTTATCTACTCTCTCTCTGTATATGTATAATAAATATGTTATACATGTATATATCTGCATACATTTAGCTTTTGAATCAAGGGAGTAAGGCAATCATGCTTCCAATGTGTAATTAAGGAAACTCTAATATGAAACAGTGGGAAAGCCTTGTAGCAAGAAATGACTTATGGCTATGTCAGTTCCATGTTGAAAACCATCATATGATAAAGTATCAGATTAACTGAGGTAAATTCTTTCACACTTTATACTTCATTCCCTTTTGCTTACGTTCTCAGTGACAGTGTGATCCAAATCCAGTTTCAGGTACATGAGTCATGGCTCAGGGCAGATCTGGAGTTGTTCCAGTTTATCCCTACCATCCATCCATCCATTCATCCATCCATCCATCCATCCATCCACCTTGCCAAGAAGCCTTACTGAGAGTCTACTACGTATTAGTCACCAAGGTAGTGCTAGGGGTACCCAAAACCGTGAAGAAAATCCTTGTTTGCAAAACCTTAAGGAACAAGAAGATTTGAAAACCACCCAAGAATTTTAGGCAAAATTTGTGGAGTCTCTGAAGAAAGCAGATCAAAATGTACCCTAGTTGCATAATGGACCTAAATTCTTTCTACCATTCATTCAATGTGCTCGTTCCCCCCAAATAATGCCTTTCATCAGAAAATGTTTACAGAGTGTCCAGGCAAAAGGCGACATGACATTAATCTTTCCTCAAGACACAAAAATTTCCACAAGCTTTTCTGGGACGTGTAAGTTGATTATGTGTACATTGAAAGCTGTTACTCTCTCTCTCTCTCTCTCTCTCCTTCTTCTCTCAAAAAAAAAAAAAAGGAAATATTTTCATTTGGCCAAAGATTATGATCATCTAGGAGAACTCTCTTTTATATTTGCTGATTCCAGACACATTTTGTATTATTACTAGCCCTATCTTACATGAATTTCTTAGTAATTTTAGAATATTCTGCTTCATAAAGGCCTGGGTTTCACTAAGAATGAGAATAATGTTAGAGTCATCAAAATGATTGAATACATTAACTTTAAAAATATTTCTTTTCCTTTCTGTGGCACTTTATAACAGTAACTTTCTATTACTGGGATCAAGGGATTCTAACTGGAGGCGGTATAAAATGTAATCAAGTACCCTGGCTCTGAAGCCTGACTGCCTTCATTCAATTCTAGTCATTGTATAACTATTTGATGTCACAGATAAGTCACCAAATCTCTAATTACTTTAGTTTCTCCATCTATAAAATGGGAATGTTAATAGTGTCCAAATTTTATAAGGTGGTGTTAAGACATTAATTTAGATAGTTCATAAGAAGCTATTATATAGGCTGACTTACATGTTAGCCATTACTGTTATTTTCATCTTGGACAAAAACATTGGTGGAGTAGGAGATTTGGAACTTGGTTTTGTTACACTTGGGGATGCTATAAATTGCCATGAATAAATATTACTAATTCCATTCTACTAGGGAAATGACTTGAGCAAAGGAAGACCAAGTGACTGATTTGATTATCTTTACTAAATTAATATGGAATTAAAACCCAACAAACCATCTCCAAAGCTTTCTTCCTTAGGTTTCTCTCAAGGGGATATTTTTACAAACCTGGGCACTTATACCAATGACACATGGATAGACTCTTCAAATGAGTTCAAAGAGCTTCACCCAACCTTGATGTTCACAGGATCATTAATCAATCAATATTTACCAAGTACCTATAGGATATGTGGGATGATTGTCTGGCTTTAATGTGTTTTCTAAACTTTGCAGATAGAGCAACAAAATCAAAAGAAGACTTGTTACCTCCAAAACCCCAGGAGGGGTCAATATTACAAAGAAATATTGATTCCTCCCACTACACTCCTAATGCCCAAAGCTCTGTCCCTTAAACCATACACTATCACCTTGTATTTCTATTTAACAAAGTGTTTAAAGACCTTTATGTCTTCATCTCACCTGTTTTCCTTTATTTCCTAAAGGTTATATAGCAGATTCATAGAGTTCTAGAAATAAAATAAGCAGGGAACTTTATTACAAAGCAGGGCTAAGATTTGTTCATAAGATAGCATAATGATAAATTACACTTATTTACTGAAGCTGTAAGTTGGAGTATAGGATATACAAATAGCATATACCTTTCATAAGAGTTACACACTTTAGTAAACGAAATGATGATCGTGTTTTGATTTAGATTTGGAGTAAAAATAACCTTTATTAAAAATACTACCAACACACAAAAAATTTTTAATTAATCTGTCTTCTAATTTTTTAATGTTTATTTATTTATTTTCAGAGAGAAAAGAGAGAGAGAGAGAGAGAGAGAGAGAGAGAGAGAGTAATGTTTATTTATATTTGAGAGAGAGATAGAGACAGAGTGAAAGCTGAGGAGGGGCAGAGAAAGAGGCAGAATCCCAAGCAAGTTTGGCACTGTTAGTTCAGAGGTCAATGCGGGGCTTGATCCCATGAATCTTGAGATCATGACCTGAGTTGAAATCAAGAGTCAGACACTTAGCCGATTGAGCCACCCAGGCATCCTGTCTGTCTTCTAATCTTAATGTTAAGAGGTTTTAAAGAAAAATTTTCTTTATGAATCTATTATGTTCATTGGTATAGTAAAATACACATCCTTGACTTCTGTAATTTGGAAAGTCATATTTCTCCCATCTCATGTCCCTGATAAAGAAGAGAGTTTCATAAATATAAAATAGACAGATGGATTCTAATAGAAATGGCTGCAAGTCTATTTGGTTGTTTAAGTTTTCCTAATTTATTTTTAATGATAAGTGTTTGGAGAATCTCTTTTTGCTAACCACTTTCAGAAAACATATCAAAGCAGTCTACCATACTACCTATAATTTTAAAAGCTACAAAATCTACCCCTATTCATAGTGCATGTCTCCTTTTATGATTCAGTCTCCCATGGTAAGGGCTTGGACACTTTGTGGAAAAAGCTAAGAGACTGCAAAAGTCAGATATTGTAGTTTGATAATCATTCCAAAAATTCATGCTCCATTAAACTAGATCCAACAGAGAATCCTCAGCCCACACAACCTATAGACAAGGCAATATGTCTTCACCAAAATATTCTTCAAGTATATAGCTTCCCAAAAAGTTGCTCATCAATATTTGAAAAATATTATTTATTTTTTAAAACCCTAATCATGCAACTCAAGAAACAGTCAGTCTTCTGATCAATTTCTAGCTAACTGAGCAGCCAGAAAGACGTAGGTTTTGGTTTTGACTCAGGTAGCTTGAGGAAAGTGAGGCACCTTTCTTAATTCCTGTGGATATTAATTCCTTTCTTTGTGAAATGAGAATGTGTGAGAGGACATCAAATTTTGCCTCAAAAACATAATTTTGTATATCTTACTTTGTGATAGTGATATTTGTAAGCTCAATGGCATTTTCAAGGACTCTTACAGCCAACGGTCTCATTTGATCTTCAGAACTGATTTTCAGAAATAGGTGGAGGAGTTATCACTACTTATTTTTACTAGCCAGTGTGCTGCTTTTGATAGTCAGCAGAATTCACTTTAAAACAGTAGCATCTAAACCACCATCCAGAAAATTTTAGTTTTCAGAAGTCAGAATGAACACTCTATAAAAAATTTCCTAGCCCTGTCAAAGCCTTACCTAAGAGAAAAATCTTTGAAAACAAACAAACAAAAAAAATGCTTGTGTGCTTCTGCTGATGCAGTCCCCAGGTGAGAGACATCATGTTGCTTTTAGGCTGAAAATTAAATTTAGTTGCCACTTGATAAATACCTTTTGAGTGAGGACGAGTTTCCTTGAGGTATATGAAATTTTAAAAAAGCACCAGGTCTTAGGTAAAATTGGGTTTTTGATTTTTAGTTTTGGAGCTCATCCTTGCAAAATATTTTTATATAAATTGGAAATTAACCAGTAAAATAGTTTAAAAAGAGGAGAAAAAGAAGACTTGTATTACTGAAAAGGAATATTCCGAATCCAGAGTAGAATTCAGAGAATCTTTGATATCTCATCAGCTCCTTTATTATACGAAGACAAAGAAAAACAAGTTCTCAAAAACATGTCTAATGCCTTACAGTTAATAAAATACAACACAGATATGAAATTATTCTATCTTTGCAAACAATCCTATAAGGCAAAAAAGGTTTTCCGAACCAAGCTCCCAATTATTCTTCATCTCAGAGGTCAAGGGATTTCCTGAGTAATTAAGATCCACAGGTTATCTAAAGACTCATTTTAGCTATTATATCTAACCTCTTTCCTTATCAAAACCATTTTGAGAGGTGAGAAAGAGAAATATTACACTATGTGTGTTTGCTCTCTTTCCCTGTCTCTCCCTGCACTTTACCTACACTCCTTCTGGAAGAGTAAAGAATATAGCCAAAGAATGGGAAACACAGCACGGAAGGAGGGGAAGAAAGATGCCTTGATAATCTAATCATGTAATTACCAGTTGGCTGCACAATGTCATAAATAATTAAGTCCATATTTGAAAAAGAGCATACTGTAAAAACCTGATTTCACAACATTTTATCAGTCTGAGTTTTAATCCATAACAACAGTTTGTATGGCCATTATAATGTATTTAAGAATCTGAAACTATGCAAAGTGAAATAACACATGCTTGATACAGATTATTCTATTCTTTCTATTGACATTTAGTAATTCATATGTAGTATAAGGAAAAATACTCAAGCAGAATTCTTAACTAACCAGAATAGGTTCCTTTCTGCCAGACCAAAAAAAAAAAAAAAAAAAGTAGAATTTGCTACAGATTTGATATCAGTATATTCTACTTATAACATTTTGTATTCTAATCTTTTGGGATATGTGCTTTTTCACTACGCATGGCCCCAAAGGCTCTCATTGTGCTAAGTCATTTTCCTTAAAGTTTTTTATTTTCTCAATTTGGAACACTGCCTTCAAATATGTTTGGAAGTTGAACTAATTTGAATTTCCCCTTCAAAGAAGAAGAAAACTACATGCCTTCCATTAGTTCACAGACCCCCTGACCTTTGCAAAAAACCATGAATTATTCAATATATAGTTAATGAAAAGTAATTTCCATGTTGTAGTTAGAATATAGCAATTTTGTAATGGGTATAATTTTGAACAGAAATGAATCAATCTCTAAGCATGACAGTGGTCAATAATCAAGAAGAAAGTATTCTAATGCCAACCATCATTAAACATATAAAAATCCCTCAACTTATTAATATCTTAGAAATTCACAGCTATAGCCTTCAAAATCAAATTAACCTTCTCTATCTCAAAAGAATTTGAAGGTCTTAAATATGAGTGTCCAAAGTTGTGTGACACCAGACACCACCGTTAGCCTCAGATTCAATGTTGTTTCTTTAAAAAAAACCAAGACAACATTCCTGACTTTCACCCCAGGCTCTCAGCAGCAAGCTTAAAGAATTTGAAAAACAAACCTCTCATTCTCTTTTCTATCCACAGATTTTTCTAACCATACAATTTATATAAGAGTGTCTTCAACAGCAACTGAGGAAGTAGGCTTGTGATAAACTCATACACATTTTAAAGCTAACACATTAAAGTTTATGAATATGGTAGCCTTTTACTTAAATAGAAAGCCAAATAAGAGAGGGAAAGAGATTTTCATTCCTTTTCAACCCTAAACTTCCTATTACTAAGACCACTTTTTACTTCAATGGAGAAATATTGCTGGCAAGCTATGGTTCTTTAGAGTAAAATCCAAGCATAATCATATGAGTTTTATGCACATTTCATCTTGAACTGAGATCAGAAAGTAGCAAAATGTGGGGGGCGAAAAAAGGAAAAGATCCTGGTACTATTTAATGCTAAAAAAAAGAAAAAGAAAAAACTAAAATGATACAAAACGACTACAATGTTACTGCTTCTCAGATATTATATTTTTTTACAAGCTAGTATAAAGAAAATATCTATCTTTTAAGTATTTCACAAATGGATTGTACTGTAAGTTTAAAATTACATGTGTTAGCATCTCAAATGCCACTTTCAATACCTGTGAGAAGCATTTTCTGAAGCATAACCATGTACAAAAACTGCCATGTTAATTCCAGGCTGTCCCGATGCAATGAGTAAACCACAACGTGGAACTTACCTTATTATAAACAAATGGCAAATTGCAGGCACTTTTCAGCTTGCAGGTGTCTAGCATAGTTGATTAGAAATAAACCAAACATCTTTCATTCCAGTGAGAGAACTGCATATTCACACTTGGCTTTCTTCCCTGAATCCTTGCAGGAGAGGCTGTTCACCTCCAAGGGCTGGTAACAGCCTCTTCACAGACAGCACTTGCTGCTCTCAACTGCAGACACTTAGAATGAAAGTATGAGGAACCCGTGATGCTTAAATACTGTAGCCTCACATTCACAGGATATGACTCAACTCTCTCTCTCAAACCAGTAAGGGTAGAGTTTCCCCCTCACAAAACTGTTAGATTACATAACAATCATCACATTTGGGGTCCTAAACTGTTTACAAACTAAAATGTATACCTTCCCCCCCCACCCTCAAACACCCCCCCACACACTGGGTCAAACAAACATGCATTTTTTAAGTTATTAATTTCAACCCCGTGGCACAAGTCACAAATGGAACTGAGAATAATATGGCACAAAGAAAACCATTCTACTTGCTCTCTGCAGTGAATTAATGTAATGTTATTAA
Source organism: Cryptoprocta ferox (assembly GCA_028646485.1). NCBI lineage: Eukaryota > Metazoa > Chordata > Mammalia > Carnivora > Eupleridae > Cryptoprocta > Cryptoprocta ferox. The sequence continues at coordinate 66,925,758 of CM053572.1, forward strand.
ATGTGTGTGAACTTGCTAACATCGCCTTGATAGAGATGTAAAAGAGAGGCATGCTAAAGTCACTAACATTCTCCTCAGTTCAAAAACAATGTGTAGAACAAAACTCTATTTTAACATGCAAGAAGTGGCAGTTCTATACAACACAACAGAATCTCCTTCATGAAGTAGAGAATGGAAATAGATCTTTGTGGTTTGCTCTTGCTGATTCCCACAGAAATCTTGTCCCACGCTGTCATTACCTTGTGCCGCTTGCTCTGCCTACCTCTCCAACTCAGAGCACTCCTTTATCTGTTTTGTGAACATTTCTAAAGGAACATGACTAATGACACAACTCCTTTAGTAAATTTGGCAATTTTCTGTGCTTTCTCCACCACCCACTACCTCTTAACTCTGAGCTGTATTCAGCTTGATCACACATTGAATTATTATATTTATACACCTCAGTCAATGAATATTATAGACTTATATCCTTGGAGAAAAATCTACTATATAAATTCAGTTGCCACTGGCATGATCAAGGATGAAATGATGAAAAAGCACATGTCATTTATAGTAAATTGAAACAATCTAGACCAGGACTGTTCCATAGACATATAAAGTAAGCCACATACATAATTTTACAGTCTTAGAGGTCACATTAAAAAAATAAAGAGAAATATGTAAAATGAATTTTTAACAATGCTTACCCTAATATATCTAAAATATTACAATTTCAACAGGTAATCAATATACAAATCATTAATTACATATTTTACAATTTTTATACTAATCTTGGAGAGCCAATGTGCATTTTACATTTATAGCGCATTTTAATTCAAACTAGCTACAACTGAGAGCCCAATAGCCACAAATGGGTAGAGGCTACCATATTTGACAGCACAGGCCTGGAGTTTGGGGTTCATTCTTCATTGCCAGCTTCCAGTTCAAATATTTTCTCTTCAGAGGGGTCTTCCCTTACCACCTTACCTCACATGACCTTCCCCAATTACTTTCCATATCAGGATCCTTTTTATTTCCTTCATACTGCATCATAACCTGGAATTTTCTCCTTTAGTCATTCATTTACTTAACAGTCTGTGGCCCCTAACAATAATGTAATAAGCTTGAGAGCCAGAGATCTTGTAGTTAAGATTTTATCCTCAGCCTCTGGTGTGGTGATGAGTAGCACATAGTGGAATTTGATAAACATTGTTTAATAATTAAATAAATAATATATAGAATTTAGGCTATAATTTGGCAAATAATAGAATATTTAAAAAGGTGCTCTAAAAGAATGAAATCTGCCCATTCGTAGCAAAGTGGATGGACCTCGAGGGTGTCATGCTAAGCGAAATAAGTCAGGTGGAGGACAGATACCATATGTTTTCACTCATAGGTCTAACAGGAGAAACCTAACAGAGGACTATGGGGAGGGGAAGGAGGAAAAAGAGTTAGGGAGAGGGAGGAAGGCAAATCATGAGAGACTCTTGAATACTGAAAACAAACTGATGGCTGAAGGGGGAGGGGGAAAAGGGAAGGGGGTGATGGTCATGGAGGAGGGCCCTTGTGGGGAAGAGCACTGGGTGTTATATGGAAACCAACTTGACAATAAACTATAAATTAAAAACTAAAGGTACTCTAAGACAAGGTATTTATCATAGAAAAGATATGACCTAGCATATCACAGAACTTTTAGCAAATATATTGGGTATCACGTTCCTGAATTGCAAAAATTACTTTTCTTTCATGTTAATGATCCCCAATCTATAACCTACCTTTTTTTCATATACAATAGTAAATATAAACTTGTTTCATTATTCTAGCAAAATTTTGGAAAGATAATTACAGGAATACTTTGGTCCTAATGACATAAATCTGGATACCATTAAAATATCTATTCACCTCCTACTCATAAAACCATAAAGTATTATCTATAAGACATTTGTACGAGAAATTGATATATTTGCCTGACTGGCATATGTGCCTCCTGCTGGTATCATCATTCTGACTTTTATTTGGCAAATCACCCATCCATCCCTTCCTCTTAATCCATATGGTTTGGGTCATGTTGACCTGGCCCCAGAAGTGGGCATGTGACCCAGGACTGACCAACCAGCTTATACTATTGAAAGAGCTACAGCGATAGGGTCAGGGATGGGCATGTAACCCAAGCTGATTCACTGAGATTCAATATTCTATTTTTGCTGATAATGTGAAAGAGGTTAAGTTTATAGAATGTAAGCCAGGAATTGCTGATCAACATATGTGCTACCACATGGGGTAAGGTTGTCTAAAATAGGCCAATCAAGAAAAAAAGTCAAAAATGTGAAAGGCAGATTCCTGATGCTACTGTAGTTCCTAGATCTGGCCATGCCTTAAGTCACATCTTCCCTCTGCTGCAATGATGGATATACTAGAATAGTCACTGCAGAATTGTTTGTAATAGTGAAAAAATACAAATTTTGCATTGGGTCATGAACAGCAGAAGGGTTAAATAAACAATGAGTTCACCAGGTTATCTAGATGTGCTACCATGCAAAACTCCCTAAAAGATATTAAATGGAAAGGACATGTTGCAAAAATAAAAATTATCACAGTTATGGGTACATGAATTTTTACATGCAAATTCATAGAAAAGAACCTGGATGGACTGCACACTGACTGTGGATAAAACATTCTATCTGGGAAGGAGGTTTGAAATAAGGAATGATGAGAGACAAAGACAGATCTGATGATTTTGCTCAGTGTATTACCTATGTCATAAATCTTACAAAAATAAATTCATGTATTCTTTAGGTAATTTGAAAAGAACATGTTATTATTATTTTTTTTTTTTGAGAGAGAGAGAAAGAGAGAAAGCATGAGCAGGGGAAGCGCAGAGGGAGAGAGAGAGCACGGGGCCCAGGGTGGGGGTCAATCTCACAACTGTGAGATCATGACTTGAGCCAGAATCCAGACCTGGATGTTTAATCGACTGAGCCACCCGGATGCCCCAAGAACATATTATTTTTTAAAACAAGATCATAATTTGATATTTTTATGTATATTTTGCTATATTTTTTGCAGTCTAAGTGTACTACTCTTATTATTATTTTTAAAACAATGTAACAAAAATAAAGTGCTCTTCTCTGCCCCACTCTCTCTATTCTTTACCAGCTCAAACTTATGGGTTCTCTGATTTTTCAGTCTGGCTAAAGGATATGCTAACATAGAGACAAAAACAGGACAGACAGACACAGAGACAGACAGTAAACTACATTAGAATCTCCAATGGACCCTCTAACATTGGCCAAAGTCTTTGATTTTTTCTCTTAGTCTTTTCCAAAAGCTCTTTTATTGACCTTATAAAAATACAACTTGGATTTATTCAATAGTCAACATACTGACAACCAAATGTTTATAATAATATAGCCTATATTAATTTAGTTAGTCTTGAATCTGTGTAAATAAACTTGCTTATTATCAGCTCACTGAGGGGTGCCTGGGTGGCTCAGTCGGTTAAGTGTCCAACTTCGGCTCAGGTCATGATCTCACGGTTCGTGGGTTTGAGCCCCGCTTTGTGCTGACAGCTAGGTCAGGCTTTGTGCTGACAGCTAGCTCAGAGCCTGGAGCCTGTCTTCGGATTCTGTGCCTCCCTCTCTCTCTGACCCTCCCCCTGCTCACGCTGTCTCTCTCTCTCTCAAAATTAAATAAAAACATTAAAAAAATTTATCAGCTCACTGAAAAAACTCTGGTCTCTGAATTGGGCATAATTGCTTTTCTAATTAACATAAAAAACCTAAACCTTTTGTTTTTTCAGCTTGCTCTAATTCTAAAAAATCTTCACATGATCTTAGTTATGTTCATACCACCCCATGATTTTATATCCCCCTAAATTTCTACAGTACTCTCTCCTTAAAAATCATACAGCTAAAGATGCTTTGAGTCTGAAGCAGGAGTCAGGACCCTGTTGACATTTAGGACACCTAACCAGAATTGGAACATACAGGGTGCTGACAAACTGATGAGTTTGCCAAGCAGTGAGTACTGCTCTATTTTATTCTCCCAATCATTCTAATAATTTAAACTTCTTACAGAGCCTATTGACTTTCTCCTTCCATTCTCCTTGCTTCCACTTAAACTCTTAACATGCCAAATTTACTTCAGATTTCCTGGAAGAAATACATTACAGATAAAATTGACGCTACCATATTTCCCTGCCTATCCCATCTCCTCCCTTTCCCTTCAAGTTAAACACTCTCCAGAGTTATCTTTATCATTTCCATACATCTTTTTATGCTTTTATTAAATCTATGTTTACCAATAAATAAGATACTGATTTGCATGTTTTAAGCTTTACAAAAATGATATTAAAGATAGATCCTTTAATTTTTTGTGTATGTGCTTAATATTCTCTCCTAGGGATTTACATGTAGTTCTACATAGTTTATGCTTTTTTAAAAAATTTGTTTAATGTTTATTTATATTTGAGAGAGAATAGAGACAGAGTGCAAGCTGAGGAGGGTCAGAGAGAGAGAAGGAGACACAGAATCTGAAGCAGGCTCCCTCCAGGCTCTGAGCTGTCAGCACAGAGCCTGACACTGGGCTCGAACTCATGAACTGTGAGATCATGAGTTGAGCCGAAGTCGAATGCTTAATCAACTGAGCCACCCAGGTGCCCCAATAGTTTATTCTTTTTAACTGCTGTGTGCCATTCCAGTTCATGTATCCATTCTCCTGTTGGTGGACATTTAGGTTGTTTTTAATTTATTGCTATTGTTAAGCTACTGTAATTCTTGTATATGTGCAAGAATTCCTTTAAAGATGAATACCCAGGAGAGTTTTCGTTACACCAGATTCTTGTAAACAATCTCCAGAGTATTGATATTCCAGACTGACATTTTTGCCATGTGATAAATATAGAATCTTGATGTTTAAGTTGGGTGTTCCTAATTATTGCTGAGCTGAGCATCTTATCTCAAAATTATCGGCCTTTTTCCTATTGGGTTGTTTGCTTTCCCTCAATAAATTTTGGTAAGTCTTTATGTACTGTAGTTCTACTCCTTTGTCAATTATATGAGTTACAGCACCCTTCAGTGTGTGGTATTACTATTTATAATGTCTTTTGCTATTTATTATTTTTTAATGTTTGAGAGAGAGAGAGTACTAGCAGGGGAGACAGGCAGAGAGAGGGAGAGGGAGAGAGAATCTTAAGCAGACTCCCCTGCTCAGTGTGGAGCCCAATGTGGAGCTCGATCCCACACCTGTGAGATCATGACCTGAGCCAAAATCAAGAGTCAGACACTTAACCAACTAAGCCACCCAGGTGCCCTGCTATTTATTATTTTTAAATTTATTATTTGTCTTTTTAATTTAAAACTTTACTTTTTTAGTTATTTATATATATTTCCTGAGTCAGAAATATGGTGAATATTTATGTGTTCCTCAGTTATTACTCCTGAAGCATTCCTAGCAATAATATCAGATTGCATATCAAAAGGGGAACCTAGAAGAACTCCTATTTCTAATAAGCACCTCAGTTCACCATTTATAGAGCATCTGCTGGTGGCCTGCATCGTGTTAGAAAGTATAAATAAGAAGCAGTCCACACAATTGAGAAATACACAATCTAATTGAGGGAAAAAAACTTATAAGCAGATGATAATGAAGTAACCATGTGCCATTAACTGTGCTAAATAATTATTTAATAGTATTTTCATTTTATTAGCATGCGTGTGTGAGAGAGAATACACGCGTGGGGGGGGGGAGATTCTTCAAGAGACAGAATCTTAAGCAGACTCCCATGTTCAACGTGGAGCTCATTAGGCTCAGTATGGAGCCCAAAGTGCGGCTTGATCCCATGACCCTGGGATCATGACATGAGCTGAAATCATGAGTCGAATGCTCAACTGACTGAGCTACCCAGGTGCCCCTATTTAATAGTAGTTTAAAAAAGAAGAAGTGAATATTATTGTAAGAGGTACATACAAGGTGATATGGAAGCAGAGAGAAGAGAATGTGTTATCTTCTTGTACCCCAAAGATGATTCAAGATATAAGGTGGTCAGGGGTGTCTGGGTGGCTAAGTCAGTTAAGTGTCCTACCGAAGTAAGTAGGTCATGATCTCGACGTTAGTGAGTTCGAGCCCTGGGTTGTGATGTTAGTAAGTTCGAGCCCTGGGTTGGGCTCTGTGCTGACAGCTCATAAGCTGGAGTCTGCTTTGGATTCTGTTGTCTCCCTCTCTCTCTCCACCCCTCCCCCTCTTGCACTTTGTATCTCTCTCTCTCAAAAATAAACATTAAAAAAAAGATATCTAGTGGTCAAATTTGAGGTAGTAAGACCTGAGAGATATGGCAAGACCTAGAATTGATAGTCCTATTTTCCCAAACAGATCACTCATAAATTAATCCTAATTTATTTAGAATATTAATAGGAATTAAGGGCTGGGTTACTTATATGAAAAAATTGCTTCTTGGGAAACAACTTCATCTTTCCAATCAGTGATCCAATCACATAACGACATTTTCTTCATTCATTAGAGACAAAGTTAAAAAAAATGCCAATAGTTCTTAATAATCATAAGAAATGGCACATCTGCCTGTATCAGATTATTAATAATTTATAACACTAAAGTTAAAAATAAGATCTTATTCCTGAAAGAAATCCTTCAGTGAACACATTTTGCTTAGGCATCCAAATGTGTCTTTTATAAGTACAAACGCTCACATTGTGTTTCTCACAGTGTAGGTAATATCTATCGTCTTACAAAAAAGTACAGAATATGAGAGTGCTTAATATTCTTCACCTAAGAGGAAGAAGAGACTGTCGAGCTAGAAACAGAGAAGGGTGGCCAGCAGCACATCATATCTCCTGAGGATGGATGAAGGGTGTCCCACTTCCCTGAAGCTATGAGCTTTATACTCTAGTCTTCACATCACTGTAACTCTCCAGGGCTTACAAACTAAAATGTGTTTTCAATACTTGGGGATGACAGTGAAAGGAATCTAGAAATGAAAAAATAAGACTGCTGCCTGAGAGCTAAACGTGAAAGTAAAAATGCAGTAAGTTAGAGCATAGCTAAATGAAGGCAGCTTCACTAGTCAAAAACGATGCAAATTCTTGCCTAGAGGCACACATGGTACTGAGTAAAGGTTTTCAAGCCTCATCTAAGGGGCACAGTCTCTGCTCAGCTTCAGAGGACTGACCTGTTGTGGGAAAACCTCAGCAAAGCCAGACCTTCTTCAGGAGAGGCTAGACCTTATGTGAATACCCCTGGTTTTAAACCTTATCCTCTATACTGTATAACAGACAAACAAAAGCTTTGGAAGGCCAGATGTGCCCATTGAAAGGCAGCCTTGGACCCTCGGGCATGGCAATAATCTGACTGAGCATACAACCTCTACTAATAGAAAAACAGTCCAGACAAGAAAATAGGTACAAAGCAGTCCCCGAAGCAAGCACAGACAATGGCTGTTCAAACACTAGGAGATGGTGCTTGGGCTGGTGGTATGTCCCTTGCTACTATGGATCTATCTCTCTAATTCCATTAAACCTGAATCCAAGAATACACTGCCCTTCTGATTCCTTGCTTGTCAGGCTACTTTCCGGTTAGAATTTGGTATCCTGTCTGCATGCCCTCATGCAGAAACTTGAGGGACTTGAGAGGCAGCTCAGGAGCTATGTCCTCATTACAGATTAATAAATTGACAGCCCAGTCAGAGATATGGTCTCTGCAGGCACAAACAGGCTGGGTGGGAGCACGAGACGCCAGGACCAGGACTTTCACTTCTCCTTGTTAATGGAAACACTGGCATTCAGATCCTGTAGATTAGTCGTATGAGCTTCGTTAATATGAGCCCAGCCCTGGGGGACAGATGGGCTCTGAAGCGCTGACAAGTGTGGTTTCTAGACCCACAAGGCTTCAGGCCAGACCATGGGTAGTGGCCAACTCCCTGACACGAGTCTACTTGTAAAGCCTCTTAGGACCTTAAGTAATTTATCTTGCAGCCTCACTTCCCTTGTCCTCTGCCCCCGTGGCATCCCTTTTAAAGGATCCCTACCTGATTCTCAGATCCGGAGGTGACCTAGTAGTGTGAAGAGAAGGATTAAAGATAAAACCCAATGAACACCAAGGGACAGAAAGTTCATGGAAATCAATATATACACTTGCAACCATTAGTGCTACGAAGCAAACATTGTGCTATGAGCTTGCCATACACCATCCCATGAAATCCTGAGAAACTGTGTGAAGCAGGTGTTATTTTTGGCAATTATTCTATTTTACAAAGAGGAAACTGAGGCTTAATGAGATTAAGTAACAACCACACTTATACAGCTAACAGGTAGTGGAGATGGGGTTAGAACCTGTACCCTCAAACACTACACTATGTGATTTATATACTTTACTACACATTTTAAAACACACCAAACCTGCATTTTGCACTTATTATATGCTAGGCACTGCTCTAACTACTTTACCAATATCAGCTAATGCCTTCCTCATAGTACTCTTATAGACTGGGCACTAAAGCATCCCTATTCTGATAAGAAAACTGAGGCACAGAGAAATTAAGATTATATACCTGGCAGGGAGCATAGCCAGGATTCAAACCCAGGCACTCTGGTTCCAGAGACCACTCTCTGCATCTCTGCTACTCTCACCAGATTCCTCGTGAAGAACTGATGAAGATTCCAATTTTGAATATTCATTTTAGTGCTATTGTAAGTAGTTTTTTCAGGAGGATGGATAGAAACACAGGGCAAAGACATCTTTTATGTCCTCCCATGTCTCTTTATTATATACTGAACAGAAAAAATGGCAATTCTTCTGTATTAGAGAACTATGGAGCAAGTAAACCATAGCATACGACAAGTCAGGGTACGATTATTCTTAGGATATATATCCAAAGGGGGTAACAAATTTAATTCTGCAGCTTTTTTTCCTCTCACTACTATAGAAGGAATAAAATGATACTTTTTTATTTCTGCATTTATAAATCCTGCAAGGAAAAGATTGGAATACTTTTGAGAAATCTAAAATGAAGTAAATATTCCGGAGTTTAACTTAAGGGACATTTCCTCTTAGAAACCAAGCAAGTTTAATATCAGAATAAAAGTTCTTTGAGCATAAAGACATTGCTGTGGATATCTCCTACTTTACTTTTTCTTTTTAACCTGAGGTTTCTAATGTGTTTGTTTGTTTGTTTGTTTGTTTTTGAGCAGCCGTCAAAAGTTTCTTAGAGTATAAGATTAGAAAGGAAGAATATTAGGAAAACTCTCTTTACAGAGAGGGGACTTTCAAAAGTGAATGCCCCTATAATACGTATTTTGTTAAAAAAAAAAACCCTACATATTCTGTAAAACTAAAAAAATTCAAAATACTACAGAAGAGTATTCAGCACAGTTTAAAAGCTCCCCTGCCTGCTTTCCCATTACCCAAAGGTGGCCACTCCTAATTTTATTTCTTCATTGTCCAAGAATGTATGATCATACATAGGCACATGCTTTCTACAACCACAAAAAGGAATATACTCCCCACATTATGCTCCAACACTCTTCTCTCTGAACATCACTTCTCTTTTTATGTCAGGATACACACACATTTACACGTATGTTTATTTGTCTGCTTACTTTACCATTATTTATTTATCCTCTTTACCTATTTATTATTAACCATCGTTTTACCATTTTAACAATTTCATTTCTTTATTTTTAATTAAAGTGTATTCAAAATACAATATATTGGTTTCAGGTGTGCAACACAGTGATTTGCTAATTCTACATATTTACTTAGTGCTCCCTATGATGAGTGTAACCACTGTCTGCCACCATACAATGTTATTACCATATTGTTGATTATGTTCCCTCCTCTGTACTCTTTATCCTCGAGACTTATTTATTTTATAACTGGAGGTCTGTACCTCTTAATCGCCTATGCCTATTTTACCCATCCCCTACTCCCTCCTCTCTGGTAACTACTAGCTTATTCTCTGTATTTATGAGTCTGTTTCCACATTTTCATTATTTGTGTGTGTTGGCTTATTTGTTTGTATTTGAGATTCAACATATAAGTGAAATCATATAGTAGATGCCTTTCTTTGTTTGCCTTACTTCACTTAGCCTAATACCATCTAAGTCCATACATGTTTTCACAAATGGTGAGATTTCAGTTTCTTTTATGGCTTAGTAATGTTTCATTGTATACATGTATACTACATCTTATTTATCCATTTATCTATCAGTGGACACTTAGGTTGCTTATATATCTTGGATATTATAAATAATGCTGTAATAAACATAGAAGTGTATAAATCTTTTTGAATTAGTGTTTTCTTTTTTCTTCAGGTAAATAGTGAGAAGTAGAATCACTGTGTCATATAATATTTCCATTTTTATCTTTCTGAGGAATTTACCTACTATTTTTTATAGTAGTTGCATCAATTTACATTCCCACCAACAGTGCATGAGGGCTTCCTTTTCTCCACACCCTCGCCAACACTTATTATTTCTAGATACCTCCTACTTTAAACCAAACTTTCCATTCAACTTAAAAAGGAACTTTCAGATCCATAAATTACAGACTTTTATTAAGAATAATACTTCAGAATTGATTTGGTAAAAATAACACCTTCTGACTCATACTGTAGATGTGAAGGGACTTTCTATTTAAATAATGAGAAAAGGCCTTCATTGCTTCCTATACGAACTAAACAATCCAATTTAGGCCTTCACAGTCAGGGTCTAAAAAAGCTACCTCCATCCTGAATTTATAAAGACTCTTTAAGTTCTGGATCTGTTTTGTTCTCCTACAAATCTCTGATGTTTGAGTTCGTTCATAAACTCTTTCCAGGGACCATCATCTTGGAAGAGAGAGCATGCTACTCAATTAGCTCATAAACTGGCTCTGGACAAAAAGGAAAAATAATATTTTCCTTCTTTCAGCCATCTATTCTCCCAAACAATCCAACCTTCTTTACTTAATACAATTTATATAATCTGGTAGTGAGAACATACCATACTGCCCTAGCAATACCTCTTCCTAGGGTTATACCTTATAGAATTCTCAACACAGCCCACACTCAAACTGGGCTGGTTTAAAATTATATTTATCGCTGCTACTCTACTCTATACATCCTGCTCCTTTGCACCTTCCCTACCATAAACCTACTCCCTTTAATGCCTCCTTCCTTATATCCTTTGAAGACTGGGTTAAAAATGAAACAAAACAAAAACAACTTATTTCTTATTCTCAGCCTCTCCAAACAGTAAACGATTCTCAACTTGAGAAATGGCGTTAGGGCAAAGAACAATCCAGAGTTGAATTATAAGATTCTTCATTAAGAGTTCAGAAGAATAAGGCAGTATCTCCTAGAACTTTTTAGATACACAAAGGCTCTCTGAGAATCTTAAGAGTATGCTTTACAATTTCTCTCCATTAAACAACTGGGCTTCTATATATCATAAGAGTGTTATCTCAAGGTATCTCACAGGGATCCTAAAGTGGAGAAGAAGTATACTTGTGTCTGTGGACTCACAGGAAAGCCACACATTTTTAAGAGAATTGTTCTGGAATAGGAGCCACCAATTTGGACTAAAAAATTAGAGAGAGTACAAAATGAAAAGTATACTTTGGACCAGCAACACTATGGACAGTAAGCAAGCAGAGAAGGCTATTTATTTGCAAATAAAGCTTTTTTTTCCTTTTTAAAAATTTTTATTTATTTTGACAGAGAGACAGAGAGTGGGGGGGGAGGGTAGAAAGATAAGGAGAGAAAGAATCCCAGGCATGAACCATGAGATCATGACCTGAGCCCAAACCAAGAGTTGGATGCTTAGCCATAAGCTACCCAGATGCCCCAAGGCTTTTTTTTTTTTCTTAATGGAATAGTTTCAAGGCTGACTCAGAAGTTAGAACCAAGAGCCTACAGAGTGAAACCAAGAGCCAGAAAGGACAATTCCCGGCAGCAGGACTACACCCTGTTGAAGAAACTGGCAGCATGAGCCTGGCTGGATTTTTTGAACACTGTGGGCCAGTGATTGCTATGTGCTTTCCCCCTATTTCAAATGGGTGTCTACAGCAGTTTACCTATGTGTATCCTGTCATTGAAAGTTGGGTTTTGTGGGAGTAGGGTATGCCAGGAGACATTGGTTAAAAGGTACAGAGGTTCAGTTATGCAGGATAACTAAGTTTTGAGGATCTAATGCATAGGATGGTGACTATAGTAAATAGTATGTGTATACTTGAAATTTGCTAATATATCCTAAATGTTCTCATCACACAAAAAATATTATTACTACGTGAGGTGATAGAAATGTTAATTAGGTTGGTTGTGGTAATTATTTCACAATGTATTCCTATATCAAAGCACCATATTTTACACCATAAATATATCTATATATATATATAATTTATATCTGTCAATTACACCTCCATAAAACTGGGGAAATAAATCTTTCCCATTCCACATGCTATTCTTGCAATGCAACTGACATTCCTCCCATCAAAAGATAATGGGAGGTTCCTTCTTTTTGAACAGAATTATGACTATAGCAGATATTATGCTATGTGACTTCTGAAGATAGGACATAAAATCTGGCTTACCATGTGTCTGGTTCTCTGGAGGGCTTGCTCTTAGAATCCAGTCACCATATTGGAAGCCCAAGCAGCCCATGGAGAGGATCCCATGGAGAAAAACCAGGCCTATAGCCTGAGTCGAGTTCCTTGCCAATGGGGAACACCAACTTTCCAGGTGTCTAATTAAACTATCTTGTACATGGATCTTCTAGGCCCCAACTGAGTGATGTTGCAGGGAGCAGAAACAATCTGATCTTGCCAAGCCTTGCCCAAATTGCATATTGATGAACAATATAAATGACTGATGCTCTCTTAAGCCACTAATTGTGGGATACTGTGTTATGCAGCAATATATAACTGAAGTACCTTCTTACTGCTTTTCTTGCATGCTGCCTTCTATTTCTTTTCATTCCCCATGAATTTTCCAGAAGATAAAGCTGATCAAGTTATATCTGAGACCATTTTTGGGGGGGGCACCATTAGGATCTCTGTCACTAAACTATAATCACTCTGAGGTCATGAACGATTTCTTAACTTTATAATAGCATTAAACATTTACTGAATAAATCAATTACCAAAATATTTTGTTCTTGTAACTTAAATAGGATCTAAAATGCAGTCTTGACTCATAATATGTAAATTTTGTGAAACTGAATTACCAAATTAACAATACTGCTGATTCCCCTTTAACGAACCTAAGGGGGAATTTAAAATAATTAATTCACTTTCAAATGTTGAAATAATTTTTATTTATAAATTGAGAGACATTTTTGATGAAAACATCTTATGACTAAGAAAACATGGTATGAGAAATTGACACATATTTCTTTATAAGCAAATGATATATTGTTTTGCCTTAACGTTAATAATCTGATTTTGATAAATACATAGTTTTGCTTTATCGCATAAAAGTATAAAATTATAAGCAATTCTTAATATTCCAAGTATAATATTTATTATTACCATTTGGAATTTCTAAGTTTTCTATTAACATAATATACCATATATTTTCTTCTGAATATTCCTTTATTCCTTCTGTAGTGCACAACCACTCCCAAACTTAGTCTTTAAAAAATTCTTGGTATTTGTACTTTTTTCTTTTACTTTTCTTTTTCTCTTTGCTTCTTAGTGATTACTTCTTCCTAAGGCAGACTATTTTTTATTATTTATGTTAGATTTTCATTTTTTATAAAACCCACTTCTTCAAAGGAGTTTAAGGTGGTTGGCATACAGAGGATTTTTTGTGTTTTGTTTGTTTGTTTTAATGAACATCTTCCAAACCTTGAAACAGCAAAGAATAACAGCAAAGTTAGGAGGAAAGGATCACAGTTCAGGGAACAGAGTTGCAAGCTCAGAAGTGAATAGATGTTGGTTTATTTGTAGAGTAGTGAGATCTCAGGGAATTGTGAAAATAATTAGATCCAAAGTGTGGTCAACTTTATAGCATGACCCTTAGGAAAAGAAGGTGTCCCTATCTTTTATTTTTAAGTCGACCACAGGATCCCTAGCTCCCAGCTGCCCTACTTCTGCCAGTCTCCTACATTTGTGTCAAGACAACGGATTAGAAATTAAGTAGTAGTCCCTGCTCTTCATACATTGTGCTGGATTTGGACAAAACTAAAGGTAGAAGCCATATGAAGTCAATGACTTTCTTCATATTAAAATTCATTAGAAATTAATTGATATATGACTTGGTGAGGTGACAATGAATTTGAAATAAAAGGAGGCACAGGGAACAGTGAGGAGACTTCTATGGGTTTCTTGTAACAACACCTCCAAGAGGAAGGCTGGCATGCCACATCTGTGAAAGTGGGACCCCAGACACTTTTGAATGGGAGCTGAGAGTTAGAACTAAGCTGATTTAAAGACAGTGAAGGAGTATGGTATTTATCACATACTCATTTTGTGGGAAAAGACTCATGCAAAAGTGCGACATCTTCTGCAAAACAAACGTAGAAAGGCATACTCAGTGTTACATCTGTGTCACACAAGACTGTTCACAATATTTCCATTGTGGAGATTGTGACTTAAGAGAAATTTTCAATAGGGAACAACAACAAAAACAAAAAAGCAAAGTATTTCAACAGCTTCTTGAGAGTATTAATGACCACATGAGAATTGGTGGGCAACACACCACAGAATGTTTTCATTCTCTGGCAGACAAAAATGAAATTCTTAATTGCGTGTTCAGTTTAATACAGTTATGCACTTACACAAAGAATCAACCTCTTACAACCAATATAGCTTCTGTTGGTAATGACAGAGAAACTTCCAAGAGGGGTGATCATAGGTTATTCAGCTTTTGCTTTGCTGAGAGCCCTTAAGAGTAATGAAGGAAAAGGAAGACACAGAATACACATGAAGCCAAGGGTGGGAGGGAAGACAAAAAAAGGCAAAAAGCAAGGAGTTATCCTAAAATCTGCTTAAGAAAATGAGTCTGCTTAAAAGAGTTTCCATAAATGGAAGAGGCTTTAGCTGTTGCAGTATGCTAAAGCACAAAAGCTTTTAGTATCTTACAGAGCTACAGGAGATAAATGGAAGCAGAACTTCAGGAACAAAACTAAATACCGTAAAAGTCCTGAAATCCCTTTGCTTACAAAGTGTGAGATTTTAATTGTAAAGTCTTTGTGTTACAATGGGGCAGAGATAGAATCAGTTGAATCTCCAAAATAACTCCCCAACCCATCAATGAACATTAATATCATTATAAAATATGTATTACATACCATATTGTTCTAAATAGCTCTAATGGGAGTCCCGCTATGTAATTTTGTGTAATTCCATTATATTTTTGCATTTTCATGGTGTTCAAATGCATTATGCATTATAATTTTTCAAACACACAGATATGGTAGGACTTAGGGTCTTCTACCATGTTAATGAATCATTATTTTTAAAACCTTTACTCTGATTATAGTGGTAATCAATGTTTATTTTTACATATTAGGAAAATTCTAAAAAGTATACTTTTAAAAATTGTCTATAATACCAACTCTTACAAATAACTAATGCTAACATATTTACATCCTTAACAAGTACTTTTTGAGCACCTACTTTGCCCTTGTCTTAGAATAAAGAACGTCCATCCTTCTAAATGAGATGAGATAGGAAATAAACCTATAAACAAATCAATACTATTAAACAATAAAAAATAATACAAGGAAAATAAATTAGGCCAATGTGATAGTGAGGAAATGACAGATAGGAAGAGGGAAGAGCTTCAGCTAGTAGGAAGGGTTGATCACTCTGACAAGGTAACCTTTGCATGGATAACCAAATGATGATCAGGAATCAAGTGTGGCAAGATCCAGGGGAAAATTGTTTTGGGAATATGGATGAGCACAACCAAAGTACCTGGGATAGAAATGATCTTCAGGTATGCGAGAGACAGAAGAAGGCCAGAGTGCAGTGTAAGAAGGGCAGAGTTGAGGGAGAGGATGTTGGAGAACTGGGTGGGGGCCTAATCATGTAGGGTCTTGGAAGCAATGAAAAGGAATGTGCACTTCATTTTGGTGATTTCCATCATGAGAGTCACATAATCTCTTTTAGAAAGAGCACTCCCACTGCTAATTAGAGGTTAGATAACAGGAGAAAAAAGACTAAACATTGGCCTACCTGTCAGGAGGTTACTACAGAGTCCAAGTGGCTTAGACAAAAGTGTGCTGAAATTCAGGATGTATTAAGGGTAAAGGGGATATAAATTGCTAATAGAATAGATAAACGTATGAACAAAAGAAAGGGATCAAAGATGATTCTTAGGTTTCTGGTCTAAGCAATTAGAATAGTGATTCTATTTGCTGAGCAGTGATACTTCAATAAATAAAGGTCCCTTTATCACACAGTAAGAATACATTGTTAACACTGCTCCCATTTTTGATTAGCCACTAAAAAGCTCAGAAACACAATTAGCTTTAAATTATAGTAATTGGTATTTGACATTTCTGACATATTTTTCATCGAACAAAATAATTTCTGATCCTTATTTCTTTTGTTAATTTAGGGTCCTATTTTTGCAGTCAACGCTAGGTTTACTTTTTTTTTTTTAATAGTGTGATATTATTTATTAGAAGTAAAAGTAAGCATGTCCCTAACCAAAAATGTAAGCCAGATCCTGAGACTGAACAAAACTTATACTCACTGGCCACCTTTATTTCTGCTTTTGACTTGGGCCCTGTGCTTTTTTTTAAATGTGTGTGTAAGTGTGTATGTGTGTGTGAGAGTGCGTGTGTGTGTTTTCCCATTAATTGAAAAACATACATCTTTTTATGTTAAGAATATTAACTCTTGGTCTGCATAACAATTTCGATTTGTCATGAGCTTTTCTATTTTGTTTTTGATGTTTTTTTACCCAAGAAGTATTCTGGGAGCTCCTGGATAACTTAGTCAGTTGAGTGACCAACTCTAGATTTTGGCTCAGGTTATGATCCCAGGGTTTTGGGATCGAGCCCTGCATCTGGCTCCATGCTGAGCATGGAGCCTACTTGAGATTCCCTCTCCTTCTCTCCCTCTGCCCCTTCCTCCTGCTCTTACTCTCTCCCTCTCTAAAAAAAATTTTTTTTTAAGTATCTTATTTCTACACAAATGTATTACTATTTTCCTACAGGATTTTTTATGACTATAATGCTATACCAGTTAAATACTGACTTTTGTACTGACATTTTTAATCTTTTTGAGACTAATCCAATCATTCATGAAATGGGTTTCCATGGGCTTGGGTCTTAGGGATGTGATTCTCTGCTTTCAGTGAATAACTGCATCATCCCTGGCACTTCTGCTTCCGAGGGCTCTCATGGGAGTTTCACTGCCAACTTACTCAACAGGTCATAGCACCTAGCACAACAAGTGATATCATTTCATT
The DNA here is from genome assembly GCA_028646485.1 of Cryptoprocta ferox. Classification (NCBI taxonomy): domain Eukaryota; kingdom Metazoa; phylum Chordata; class Mammalia; order Carnivora; family Eupleridae; genus Cryptoprocta; species Cryptoprocta ferox. Next base: position 66,943,147 of record CM053572.1, read on the forward strand.
GCAACATATCCCATAAATAAAATCGTCAAATAAGTTCGAAACATCAAATCAATTCATTAGGAGTGAAAGCAAAACAAAACTGAGCAAGCAACAAAAAATAGCAAGAACTAAGACTGAATACATATAGAAACAAACTAAGCTAATGGTTTACTAAATAAATCAAATGGCCACATAGAACAAACACTTTATCCAAATATTTCCACTAAAAGCCACCAGGGATTCCTAAATAAATGAATGACTCCAGGTCTGAAGCAAGGAAAGGACAAGATAATTTGGGACATTTTATGTCAGAAAACAACCACACACTCAATGACAAAAGTCCACGCCATAAGAATAAAAGATCCAGCTGGAACAGGCTCTTATTGGAAAGAATTACCCCCCAAAATATGAGTCCATAGTGGTGTTTAAGAGAGAGACAAGAGACATAAGAGAAAGTTGTTCTTTGCCAAAGAATCCCAGCTAATTAACACAGGAAGGGGACTTCTGGTTTCTGGTCTGGCATGTAAGGAGCTTGGAAGTCATGCCCTTTGAAGTAAAAAGATCAACAAACTGATAAATCAACAGCTCTTCTTATCTGACAGAGAAGTGAGGTCACAGGGCAAAACACCAACTCAAAAATTGGAGAGATGGACAGTCAAATCAAGAGAATCACAACCTATCAGAGCAAAAACCCATGAGCAGAAACCTCTGTGGGAACCTACATCAGGATAGGAAAACCTAACCTGGGACTGATGAATTATTAGATGCTCATTGTGAACTAGTCTTAGAGTTAAAAAGCTCAGGGATGTCTAGTCATATGGGGGCCTATAGTTTTATGAGTTTTACCTCCAGGATTTCTTACACTGAATATTAAAGAAAAATCCCCTTGTGCTTACAGCAGTGGGAAGGGAAAAGGAAATATTTTGAAATAGGCCTTCTTTACCAAGGCCTGTCTTCAAGGGCAGCCTAAAGGTTAGGGGAGACTGAGAAGCACCTGTGAAGTTCACAGTCTAGGGGCACAGGCTCACTGGAAGATTGACACTTTAACATGGCAATGTAGAATGCTTCCCAGTCCCTCACACCTCACTACCACATCACTGAAGTCTTACTTACTGTGTTCCTTTTACCCAATACATCATTTCATTTCAACATTTCAACAAAAAATTACATACTATGAGCATACTAAAAGGTGAAAAACACAACTTGAAGAGACAAAGCAAGGATTAGAACCAGACTCAGATATGGCAGGGATGTTGGAATTATCAGACTGGGAACTTAAAACTATGATTCACATGCCAGGGGATTGAATGGAAAAAATAGACAGCATGCAAGAACAAATGGGTAATGTATGCAGTGAGACAGAAATTCTGAGAAAGAATAAGAAGAAATGCCAGAGATCAAAAACCTGTAAAATAAATGAAGACTGCCTTTGAGGGCTCATTGAGTGGACACAGCTAAGGAAGAATTTCTGAGCTTAAGGCTGTGTCAACAGAAACCTCCAAAACTGAAAAGCAAAGAAAAAAGGGAAGAAGAAGATGAAGAAGAAGAAGAAGAAGAAGAAGAAGAAGAAGAAGAAGAAAGAAAGAAAGAAAGAAAGAAAGAAAGAAAGAAAGAAAGAAAGAAAGAAAAGAAAAGAAAAGAAGAGGAGGAGGAGGAGGAGGAGGAGAATATCCAAGAACTGTGGGACAACTACAAAAAAAATATAACCTATATGTCGTGCAACTGGAATACCAAAAGGAGAAGAGAAAAAGGAACAGAAGAAAGATTTGGAGCAATAATGACTGAGAATTTTCCTAAATTAATATTGGACACCAAAACACAGATCCAGGAAGCTCAGAGAACACCAAAAAGGATAAATACCAAAAAACACAGAAGAAATGATAGAATTCAAATTTATTTTTTTTAATGAAAATTAAAGCAAAAAGTCTACACTTGATAAATTGGTATTTTGAAGGTTTTATATCCTGAAACAAAATCCTCTCTTTTCAAAACAGATCATTTTTCCTGTCAAGATACAAAACAGTATATACATGCAGAGAAAATATCTTATTTCTTTTTGGTTCAATCCAATGAAAAGCAAGGCACATCACAGATACGGAGTCTCCTCCCTTAACCAAAGTAACAATTTTCTTGTATGGATGTTTTTTGGTCAGTATAACAAATCTAATGGGGATTCTGAGGCAGAACCAGGGGTATGATTGATTTACTGCCATCCCCACCAAGACCGCAATCCATTCATCAGATTGGTCCTGACTGTGTGTGGCAGGCAGTGTGTGTGCCCAGGGCAGGGTGTGGTGGGGGCAGAAGTGCATGTGGCAGAGAGAACCTAGAGAGTCAGAATGAAGCTGCAGCAAGAGGTATTACAGAGGGACAGTCTAAGGAACCTCATCAAAGACTAAATAAATGGCCTCAATGGTTTCTAATTTCAGGTGATCAAGGGAAAACATAGCTGCTCTGTGTGACTTCAAAAAAAAAAAAACAGTACATAACAGTATTCCATCCATTAGACTGTATGCTTTCTTGTGCCAGAGGTTGTTTTTTTTTCTCACCACAAGTGGTCAATTGCTAACATGACCACCATCTTTTACTCCTCCTTATATTCAGATATGAGACAATGTGACTTTGCAACTCTTCCTGTAGAGAGGTAGAATTTATTTGCTCTTCTCTTCAATGGAGTCTGGCCTTATGACTTGCTTCGAATGATAAAATGCATCAAAAGCAATGCTGTGCTAGTTCCAAGCATAGGCCTCAAGAGACCTTTCATGAGCTTGTAAACTGCTGATATGAATAAGCTCAGGTTAGCTGGCTGGAGGAGGATTGGACCACTTTGACCAGAGACAGAGGCCATTCTGGTCTAGCCAGTGTCAGCTGACCTAATGGCTGATTGCAGATGCATGAGTGGGCCAAGCCAACACCAGAAGAAAAGCGCAGCCAAAATGCCAACTTGGAAAATTACAAGCTAAGTAAAGGCTATTGTTTTAAGCCACAAAGTTTAGGGGTGGTTTATTATGTGGCAAAAGCCAACTGATACACAATCATCCCTAGTGTTCATCACAGTATTAGGCATTTAGAAGGCAAACATCTTAAGTTGGATAAATATGCCGTTGAATATATTAATCCATCTACTACACTGCCCATAGTGTGCCGATTCTACACCAAGTTTGAGGAAACATGGTCTCTGACATCAAGGAGCTATCAGGCTAGCGAAAGAGACAATTAGGTGGTATTCACACAAGATATTGTAGCACATAATGCTAATAGTATGTTCAGGATAACATGGAAGATGCCTAGGGGTAGGGGTCGGAGGAAGCTCTTTGAGGAGGTGATAGATTAGCTAAGTGTTTTTTTTTTTTTCAAATGGCAGAGTGACCAGATGAAGTAGTAGGGTTGTGTGTATGTGCTGTACAGAGATAAAAGCGTAGAAGGCTACAAACTAAATCACTCGGGAAAATGGGACTGGGGCAGAGGAGGGGCACACTTTTAGTGTGGCTCTGTTACCAGCTGCATGGAGCTCAGCCCTTACTTTAGCTCTCTGAGTCTTCATTCCTCAGCCAAGTAGGACATGAATGGTGCGTGGCACATAAAGTTGTCCATAGCAATAAATAAGATAGCCTATGTAAAGTGCTTGCCCAGTGCCAGCATGTAATATCTACCCAATAAACCTGTCTGTTATTGTTTATTGTCTTGTTACCATAAGCACATATTTCTTTGGATTTAAATATATTCAACAAGGTAGAAAATCTGTGAAAATAAAGTGATCATTGAACACTACAATATATATGTTAACCTTGAAAAGAAGCAAATTCTTTATCTGAATCTTTATGTTCTGTGTTTCTGTAATACATCAAAATAATAAAATAGAAGTGGAGAAAAGTTTTTCCAAAGCAGAAAGAACAGCAAGTATAAACTTAGGGTGCTGTGAAATTGTTTGGCACATATGTCGGATGGCAAACACCAAATCTGACCAAAAAATTATGTGCAAGGGACAGAGTTTGATAGATGAGGCAGAGTGAATAGCAACTGCGAGGTCATGAAAGATGTCTCATGTACAGCAGAGTTTGCAGTTCATTCCAAAGGCAACAGAGAGCCATTGCTGCCTCTTATTTGGAATTGATGTAAGTAGCAGTCTTCTTAGAAAACAAACTATATACTTATTATCTAAGTAGGAGTAAGATGATACCATTTCACTTATTGTACTTTACTCAACAATCATTTTTGGATGCCTCCTATAGATCACTACTTCTACAGCATAGGTGAATCCAAGTAATAAGATTCAGGTGCTGCTCTCAGAGGGTTTCCAGTCTAGTAGGTAAGGCAGCCTTGGAAACAAATGTTACAATTCAATATACTATGCTGTAAATGGGAAATGGGTCAAGGTCTACGGTATAATGGGTCAGAACTACTAATTCTGGGAGATGGGGAGGAATATTAAGGACAAAGATTTTGGAAGTAAGATTTCAGGGGTGTACTGAATGAAAAAGTACTCCAGTCTCAATCCATTCTTGGGATCCAATTTCTCTATAGGGCATTCCTTGCTATAACCTTCTCCATCATATCAAAGTACCATTTCTATTTCTATATTCACTGCCTGTGATTACTAACATGAATACCTTGGGCACCAATTATCAAAGGAATAATGCAACTACTTATAATATTATGTAGAGTGGGCCCAATAGCATTAAGTCATAACACTGCATATTTAGATTTACCCCATTCTCAAATCCCAAAAGTGAAATTTAGCAATATATCCCTTTTGCTAATGGGGCCCAAACTTACAACAGCTCTCTAAATTCCTATTAACCAACCACTCCGTTCAGCAAAAATCCAAGTTGTTTACTTTGAACTTCGTGGCTCTCAATTCACTCAATGTTAGACCTCACATTCAAAGCCAGTGTTATGATGTACACCATAAATGTGAATGCTTGATAAAATAGAAATCCACAGTGAAAAACTTAAGAAGCAAAATCCAACATGAAAAACGGTGAGGGCTGTTGGGTGGCTCAATTGGTTAAGCATCTGGCTCTTGATTTTGGCTCAGGTTCATGGTTCATGGGTTCTTCTGGTTCATAAGTTCAAGCCCCACATGTAGCTCCATGCTGACAGTGCAGAGCCTGCTTGAGACTCTCTCCCTCTCTGCCCCTCTCCTGCTCCCTCTCTCAAAATAAATAAATAAACTTAAAAAACAAAAATAAATAAACTTTAAATAGCTTTTATTATTATATGGGTTTGATAGTCAGTTTAGCGAGAGCAATCAATCCCCAGGCTCAAGCAGCCACCAAAGATAGTGGCACACAGTGACTCTTCTTATATGGGATCCTCACCTACGGATCCATATTTTCAAGCTTTATATTTGTGTTCAGTTTAGGTTCACCTACCCCACAATGTGTACTTTAATTATGTTGACTGTTTTAAATGTAGTTGCTATGTGAAAATCTACCACAAGAACAGGTAAACATTAAAGAATCGATACTATGGGTTTTCTTATAACAGAAGAAAAGTATTTCAGCAGTTACCAAATTTATGACTAGGTTGGGAAAGTGAAACTATCACCTACTACCATCAATTGATTTCTTTCTTGCTTCTATAAGGCCTCTCTTATTGCACATTTAGACAGGCAGGACTATAGATGAGATTAATATAAAATTATGCTCTTTTGGATAACTGAAATCTTCTAAGGTCCTTGTGGTTATCTATAATGAAAACATTTATTTCTTTCTTTTAAAATTTTTTAATGGTTATTTAATTTTGAGAGGGAGAGACAGGGTGCCAGCAGGGGAGGGGCAGAGAGAGAGGAAGACACAGAATCCGAAGCAGCTCCAGGTTCTAAACTGTCAGCACAGAGTTCAACGTGGGGCTTGAATTCAGGAACAGTGAGATCATGACCCGAGCCGAAGTTGGACGCTTAACTGACTGAGCCACCCAGGCGCCCCTGAAAACATTTATTTCTAAAGATTCATACGCCTCACTGAAAGCTACTTCAAGTGGTACTAAAAACGGTTCCTAAAAATAGACTTGGAACAATCTATTCCAGCATGCTGTACGTATTCTGTGTGATTCTCATACTTGAATTCTCTCACTGAATGAGAGCCACTTTAGCAGCTCTTGGCCAATTAGTAAGTTATAGAACTAGCATTTGAATGCATCTAGTCAGGCTGTAGCATCTGTCCTCTTAACCACCATTTTATATGCCTCATTACCATTGAAGTTGAGGTTGATATCCTAAAAACATAGCAAGTACTGTAGTATGTGTTAGCTATTATTATTTTTATTGTTTGACTTGAGATATACATATGCAATATATAGGCATGTATGTGTGTATAAATATGATAGATTTATATACCTGTGATATATAACATACAAATATCTTTGATAACTTAAAAAAATCAAATAAAAAAATACCCAAAAAAGACAAATCTTCCCTCTTGGGAAGAATGGGACATGCAGGGAGCCTCTGCTACCAGGACAGACCCTGGGAGCACTGCTAAGAGGGAAATGCAGGAATTGTCTCCTACAAGAGCTACCTACCATCAGGAGTAGCAGGAACAAATATTAGTCTAAGCAAAACTTGTGCTAGGAGGTATCTATTTCAGCATGGTTCATCTTTTAAGAAAAAAATAATTCAGTCACCAATGGGGGCATAATATCCAGGACAAATATAATCATTGACTATATACCATTTCAAGGAGACAGAATACATTTTTCCTACCACAGGAGTATAAAGCCCAATCGAAAGAGGTTAATCTTGTTTCATACACATAGCATGTTTTGAATTTGTGTCTGCTGCCAACTGCTACCATTCCTTATTTTCCTGGGGTGCCCATCTGCTGACATCTTTCTGGGGAGCCACCACTCCCCATTCTTAGAACATATGATTTGGGTGGAGTTGACTACCAGTGGGCTGTTCCTGAGCTAGGTCTGGCCAGAATATACTCTTTCCCCTGTACAAGTGGTGGGTTCAGGGATGGTGAGGCCACCTAAGCCAGGCCACTGAGACTCAGAGGGTCAGACACAGGACTCGTACAGAAGATATCTGCAGGGGTACTTCTCTCCCTGAGAGGGCTACCTGTCAGGGCGATGTTAAGTCTGAAGCTGCAGATAATCCCCTTTGCCTCCACATGAAGGGCGCCTGCCAAAAGAGAGGACAGTAGAGTCTGGAGCAGAAAGAGAAAAGGAGACACACAGTGCTCTGATGACACTGGGGAGACTCTTGGATTTAGCCAAGTCTGAAGCCACATGTATCCCCAGACATGTCAGATATTTGAACCAATAAAGTTTCTGTCTTGGTCAGGCTGGTTTGAGTTGGCTTTTCTATCATTTGGAAACGAGAGAATCTTGACTTGCTTGCCTGAATCTCTATTTAATTTTATTCAACAAATACTGATTGAGGATCTATTGAGGGTCAGGCCCTGCGCTTCCTGCTTAGGCTACCAATATGAATGAAACATAGTTGCTGATCTCATGAGAGCTCTGTGCTGGGCAATAAACCTAACTTCTAGTGATTCTCTACAGGTTAACAGGCCATGTGCTGTTTTGAAAGCACAGATCCATGGATCTCTGTCATGACCCCATCTCACTGGACCAGAACAGTCATTCTGAAGGACAAAGAAAAGGAATAACATCCAACTGGTAAGCATGTTTTAAAAAACATAAAACTGGCACTTTATTTTTATGGACTAAGAATCAAGGAAAAAATTATCCTTGAAAAGCTGTTCTATGAGAATCAGAATATCTATTGTCTAAAAACAGTATTCTAGAACATAATAATAAATATCTTGTTCAAAGCTTACTGTGCCAAAAATAACAATGTAGAAAAATAAGCTCATAGTAAACTTAGTTGAGTGTTAACAATGATAGAGATAAAACAAATGAACCCAGAGAGAGCATGAAACACGGATGCGCAATAAGTTCGAAGTTCATTTTGAGAGTTTTATATTTAAAATAATTTACTTTAAAATGATTAATCAATACTCATTTTCAACCCAAAAATACAGGAGGAAAGAGATTACCTTCTCAAATATATCTAGTGTTACTTAGTACTAGTGTGAACCAGAATTCTGGAGCAGACTGTACTGAAAGGCTGCAGGGCATTTACTTCAATAAGCAAGAGTCACATTTCCTCACGAGAATATAGCAACACCCTGCATAAAACTTAGAAGGGAATTTGAAGAGAAGTCAAAAAAGTGACCTTTTCCAAAGGTCTCATAGTAGTCTCCCTCGCCATTTATACTTATAAAAGGAACACTTTGTTGTAAGTTTTTAAAGTAGGTCATAACAAAAAAGATAAAACAGAATTTGCATATAACTTGTACAGAAATAAACCTGGTAGGAATCTCAGGGTTGTCGTGGAGAGCAGACCCTAAGAAAAGCTAAGTAAGTAAAATTTTAGCTCCAGCGCTCACTCTTCTGAGCTTTCAGTTGTGTTATACCATTCATTCAGGTGCCAAATACATCTTTCCTCCATTAACTCTGGTAAGTTCTCCAAATCCTGAAGGTATTTCCCAAGTATCGACAGGGAAGAATGACATGCTGGCACACAGCTTGGAAAGCAAAGTTCTGGAGGTGGGAAAGGCTAGCAAAACTTCAGTCCATTTTTAAGCCTCTAAATTTAGTCTCCCCATTCAGAAGCTCCATGAGAGAGTTGTACCAAACAGGAATTTTGGGGGTTTACCTTCCAATAACACAGTGAAGTCAAGGTAGAAGAAATCAGCCAAACCAATCTGAGCGTGCACTATCATTAAGAGGGTTAGGAAATCTGTACTCTGCATTGCTCTTTAGTTTCTTTTCTCTACAGTCTCCTGGTAACAATATCTTTAAAAGACCAAGCCTTACCTGAGTTGCCCTAAATGAAAGAGATTTTTTTCACACTCCCTTTAAGTACTCTTTGTTCCAGGTACAGTTAGGAGAACAGACAGCACGAGGAGGACCAGATGGAAACTGAGAACCTCTGCTAAAAGTCAGGACAGGTCCCTCCTCCCGGGTCCCAGACCTTGACACACCTTATTAACAGGCACAGAGCAAACTCAAAAAATAATTCACAGCAAGGTGTTAATGATTAAGAACAAGCTTAACGTGTTATGGCTCAAACACAAGCCAGTAATATATTTTAAAAGAGTAAAGCAAGGGGATAGAATAGTAAAATGAAATCTCAAATACCTAGTCAGTTTATAAAATTTTTAGACTAATAAGGCATACCATAGCCCTCAAAACAATTCAGTTTCATAACATTGATTCCATCTGTCATAAAGGAAAGCTGGCTTTGCCAACAACCAGTAAATCACCCATACCCAGGCATTTTCCCCATTGTACCTGCTGATAATGTTTCCTACATGTCATAATATCCCATCAATACATGTAATAAGGTCCCTATACCTAGTGGATGCTAATAAATATTTGTGAATGGGTTACAGCATGAAGTGAAAGAAATGCAGAATCAAGACATCCCTGAAAGGTTGAAAATCCAGAAGAAATATTAATAGGTAGAAAAAATAGGTAGCTACCTGCTATTCAGTATCTCCTAAATAAGAGATGCTATATTAAAAAAATTAAAACAATATTTAACATTTCATTCAAAGAAATAAAAAAAAAGTGACATTAAATAGAAGTAAATTATTTTCATTGTAAAACTAGTCAAAACCTGAGGGTCACCTGATAACAGCATATTCAGCATTATTTATAAGGTTACCAGGAGTCTAACTTAATCAATAAACAGCCTGAGATCAATGACATTTTTTCTTTAGGAGGCTGGGCTGCTCACATGAACCATCTGCAATTCAAGGATATTCATATTCAGTAAATCCAGGCTTGACCACTTAGGTTTACCCTAAGCAGGCACCTATATTTCCCCATAAAGGGGGATGCACTCTTTAAACAAAAACAAAGCAGAGTATCAAGGGAAAGATAAGAACAAAACAATGCTGAGAGGCCCAATATAATTCTAAAAGGCCTGCCAAACTTCCAGATAATTACAAAATCAGATTCATTTAGATTTTAAATTATCTTTTTCTCTGAATATAAATTCTCAGAAGATGGGGACATTTTTGCTCACCAAGTAAAGTACTTCGTATGCTAGCAATATTCTCCTTACTCTTAACTCTTCAGGCTTTTTCCTATAAAATGAAATCTTTAGAACACGACTTCTGTCCCTTTAGATTCCAGAGCCTTCAAGCCATAAATTGAAAAAATGTTTTAGTACAGAAAGAGTCAGAGCTGGGTCACCAGATACAAGTCTAATTTTACAGTTAAGGATGGTAAGGATTGGCCTATGGTCACAAAGAGGCCGAAAAGAGAGGAGATAAATCTATGGCCTTAATGAGGGAACTATTTCTTACACACCTACTCAAAGTCTCTGAATCCAATGGTTCTTACTCATTAGATTCTGCTGTGGGTTAATACCTTTGGCAAAAGATAATTTCCTTATATCAATACTTCATCAGCTCAAATGTTTGCAGAGAAGCAAAAGTAGTCAAAAGTACTTTTGCATAGATTCCCATTTCCTTTTAAAAGGGATGCAAAATTTAAAAAGAAAAGAGTAGGTAGGTTTACTGGATCCACAGAATCACAACAGAACCATTCAGAAACTATGCCTTTAACAAATAAACCACTAATTCGTGTGTGGCAGACTGGGGTTTATTACCACAACTTAGGTATCTCTTTCTAGGAATTTTTACAAACACTCAGCTGATGGGTGTAAAATATTTTTCCCAAAGAAGCAAAGCTTTTCAAAACAAATTACAATAGGACTTTTCAGAGCATCTTCTTTAATCGGGTGTGATCAACTTTGGGCAGACAGAACATACTCTCTAACAAAATTTATGGGCTCCCTGACATAATACAGATCCTATAAATCCAGCAAACATACCCACTCTTTTACTGTGTGTTTTTATGGAAAGCAGTTACCCAGGCAGTGACATTTCCTGGCAACCCTTGCATCTAAATGAGGCCATATGACTGGTTCTTACCAGTGGAATGCAAATGCAAGAGACATATGTCACTTAGTAGCCAAGGTGGATGAAAGGAGACTGTGTCTTCCCTTCATCCTCTATCATTCTTTTTGCCTGAACACAGAGGACCCCAAGACTCCTAGGAAATAGCACAGTCCCAGTAAGGAAGGAGCCTAGATTCTAGGAAAGCACAGAAACACACATAATGGATGTTATGTGAGTGAGAAATAAACTTCTATTGTGTTAAGCCACTGAAATTTTGGAGTTTATTTTTTATAGGCACTGGCAAAACCCTAAGTAACACACTGATCTTACTAGATATATCCAGAGGAAAAAGAGACACCCAGATGATAGTAATTGCCAATAAATGTGGCAGAGAATATATAAATTTTATGCTTAAATGTGTTCTCTGTCTAGCCTGCTCCCAAGATCACAGTCACTGGCTAGGTAAGCTAAGTTGAACCCAAAGAGAAAAGTTCTTATGGTCAAGCTAAGCATTCAAAAAGACTTTTTATTCTACCAATATGGTAGGTGATAAGGTTTACTGTGATAGCCTCTGCCTTCAGATTTCTGCTGTCAGTTATATCTCAGTAAATTTCTGAAACCCAGTGGGACTTGGGACTCTTTAAGATCGTAGCAAAACAACTCTTCGTTCAGAGGACTTAATATTCTTAAGGGGGGAAGCATCAATTCCTGGTGCTAATGTGATTATTTTGGAGACACAAAAATCTGCAATAAAAAAGGTCTTAAAACATGTTCAGAAGTCCAAGGTTCTAACTAAAAAGATGTGCCTCCTTTTTAATTAAAAAATATATATGAGGTATAAACTCTTATGGCCAGTAAATCTTTGTTCAAATCGTGACTTAAATTGCAATGGAAATGTTTACTGTCTATTTTGCATCTGTTTTATAGTAACTAGTGGTGGTGGTACCTTCTTAAAAGAAAACTAGCAGAACACTAGAGACACACGTTGATTATGAACTAAATTGGGGAAATGTGACCATGAAGGCATGCTCTCTTCAGTGGAATGCTGAAAAACAAAGGCTTGAACAAATGGGAAGTACAGAGTTCCACAAAGTTTTTATCATAGCTTGTGGTAAACATGATGAAATTTGAGGTCTTTTATTTCATATGAAGCCAAAGTTCTGCTTTCAGCTTAGTTTATTGTTGGTTGATCTTAGATATTGTTCACATAACTCACACTATCAAAACTTTCAGCAATTTCACACATTTTAACTTTGTCAGATAACAAGGTGAGATTCCCCCAGAGAGTGTTTTGATTTAGATAAAACTTTTTACTTAAAATCATACATACAGCAGATACCATTATGATTGGGGAAAGAGGCCTATTTAAACTGCGCTGAACATGAAAAATCAATGAAATAGGTTTTTCCAATAAATGAGACCAAATACTAATTTCCTATTAATTTCTAATCAGTTTTATAGGAATATCTTCTTCATGAAGCTTTCCTTATCTTTCTCTGATGGATATAATATATTTTTCCTTATCTATGTACCTTTTATGGCACTGATTAGTCTCTAATTTGTTTTTCTAGCTATTTAAACCTTACACACTATTTAGTTACACTAACAGACTCAGGCTCTGAGGAAGCATCCACATCTGATTTACCTTGATCTTTCTTGTACTTTAGTATCTAATAAAGTGCAGGCACGTAGAAAGAATACAACAAATGTTTTAAAAGAAGCACACACACACACCATACAATACTATCCACGGACTCCTGTCTGTAATATCTTATGGAAAAAAAGTAGTTCATGTCTACGTGTCAATGTGTATGTGTGTGTGTGTGTGTGTGTGTGTGGCACACACAGCAGCGACAGTGGAGGTACTGGACATTTTTCTAATAACTAAACTCTGAGTAATGTCAAAGGCAGTTCTCAAGTTAACATCACTGAAACTGTACCTAGAATAAATGCCAAACACTAGCATTTTTAAAATATATAGATTTAATCATATCATTAAACACTGTGCTTAAACTGCTCCACAGCATTTCCTCATCCACATCATGCAATGAAATTTGGAAGTCAAAATACTGTATTTTTAAAATGCTAGTTATATCCATCATACCACAGCCTTAAGTTTAAAAACAATAAATAATGGGGAATAAACTTTAAAATGTTTTAAATTTTCTTTTGGAGATCTAAATAAAAGCCTCTTCCTTTATTTTTCCACCATAATTCCAATTTATTATTTATTTTAAAAAATCAGATATCTAAATATCATATTTCATCTAATCTAAGAAAAAATTATTTTGTATCATACGATTACTTATTGTTCCATTAAGAAATAAAAACATTTCTCATTAATTTTAAGATGACAACACTTATAAGAAACATTTTAATTTCTGGAATGTTAAAATGTGAAATAAAAAGTTCATCTTAAAATCAAACAAATGAGATCGTTTGCAGAGATCATGTGAGATGTAGTAAATATATTATGGAAATGTAACATAAGAAAAGTGAAAGAAATCTTTATTAGAACTGAAAATTTACTTTTATGATGTTTACTTATTATCCTTAATATCGATTACATATATAATTATAGTATATCCTTTTAAAAGTACTAATTACATTCAGACTTTTAATGATTACATTGATTATTATGTTAATGGTAACTTAATGGTCAAAAGAGATAGTATTGTATTTGCCTAGAAATTAATAACCCTGGTTCCCTGTAGAGAGAATTAGGTAATAGAATATGTATAGGAAAGAGAATTTTCTCTGTGTGTCACTCAGTACCTTCTGAGTCAAGTGCCATATGCATTTATTAATTATGAAAATTAGAAAGTAAAATCATGGACTTCTGGGGAAGATGGTGGGGTAGGAGGATCCAAAGCTCACCTTATCCCATGGATACAAGTAGATAACACCTGAATCAGTGTAAATAACCCAGAAAATGACCTGAAGACTGGCAGAACAGATTCTCCACAGCTAAATGTAGGAAAGAGAAAACATCCAAGAGAGTAGGAAGGACAGAGACTCAGGTGGGAACCAAATAGACCTTTGGGACTGTCCATAGGAGGAAGGGAGATAGCAGGTAAGAAAATGGAGAGGACAAGAGCCTAACACCAAGCACCCCAGTCATGAGGACCCTGCATAAAATCCAGAGGAACATAATTTCATGAGTTCTTACAATCAGCTGGGCTTAACATCTGAAACTTCAAAACTCAACAGGTGTGGCTCCAGGAAAGCCAGAAGGGCAAGGGGAAACAGAATACTGCCCTTAAAGAGACAACATAACAAAAAGCCCTATGGAAATACAGCACAGAGGCAGTAGTTTGAAAAACATCTGGGGTATATGGGAGGATAATTTGTTTACTAAACCCAGAGTGTGTGCTGGAGGGACAGGGATCACTAGGACAAAGAAACAAAGGAGCTGGCAGATGTGAAAAACAGTATAGTGCAAATGCTTGCTACCTAGCTTGCCAAGACCATGCACCCTGACCCAGCATTCTTCTTTGGACCTGTACCCCACTATATGCCCTTGGTTAGAGCCCATCCAAAGTAGTGTCACAAGCCAAGCAACCCCAATAGGGGCCAGCACCACTCCAAAGTGATTCCTGTCCTGGGAATAAGGGAAGATAACCATCCATGCCAGTCCAACCACAGCCCCAGCAGTGGGGTGGGGGTAGGCATCTGGTCTGATTGCATGCCCTGCCCACCAACAAAAGCTTATGAGGGGATAACACAGAGAAAGTGCCTACAGTTTCGTGCCATTGCATCTCTGTCAAATGCCTGGTCTAACTCAACTCAAGTCCAAGGTGGTCCAAGACTGGCCCGCTAACAACATAAGGACCAAGCCCTGCCCACAACAAGCAAAAAGAACCACTACAGATGACTGGACAATGGCAAAAGTGGCTCTCCCACAACAGTAGGGTGCATGTAACACACATAGGAGACACCCCTGAACAGGGGTGAATGCGGGACATTGCAATGCAGGGCACTATAGGAGCTCATTTTCATAAAACCACTGCTTTCAAGAGCAGGAGATGTAGCTAACTTTCCTGACATATAGAAAGAGACACAGAGAACTAGATGAAATGAGGATATAGAGGAATGTGTCCCATATGAAAAAAAAAAGAACAAAATCACAGCAAGAGAGCTAAATGAAACAGATATAAGATAAGTAATACACCTGAGAGAGAATTTAAAGTAATCGTCATAAAGATACTCCCTGGACTTGAGAAAAGAGTGGAGGACTTCAGTGAGACACTTAACAAAGATATAGAAAACATAAAAAAAAAACAGAGATGAAGAACTCAGTAACTGAAATTAAAAATACACTAGATGGATATATAGTAGACTAGAGGAAGCAGAAGGTATCTGCACCCTGGAGGTCAGAATAATGGAAAGCAATAAAACTGAAAAGGAGAGAAAATAATAATAAAAATAACAATGGACTCAGGGAACTCAGTGACACTATCAAGCATAATAAGATTTGTATTATAAGGATCCCAAAAGGAGAAGAGAGAGAGAAAAGGGGGCAGAAAACTTATTTGAAGAAATAATAGCTGTAAACCTCCTGAATCTGGGGAAGATCCAGATCCAGAAGGCACAGAGAGCCCCCAACAAAATTAACCCAAGGACATCCACACCAAGACAATAGTAATTAAAATGTCAAAAAGTAGTGATTAAGAGACCATTTTAAAGGCAGAAGAAAAGAAAAGAGACACATAGAAAGGAAACCCCTGAAGGATATCAGGTAATTTTCCAGCAGAAACTTTAAAGGCCAGAAGGGAGAGGCATGATACATTTAAAGTGTAGAAAGAAGAAAAACTGCAGCCAACAAAACTCTATGCACCAAGGACACTACTCAGGATAGTGTTTCAGGATAAAGAGTTTCCCGGACAAACAAAAGTTAAAGAAATTCATGACCAACTAAACCAGCCCTACAAGAAGAGTTAAAGTGAACTCTTTAACTGGAAACGAAAGACCATAAGTAAGAGTAAGAAAAGTAGGAAGCATAAGAGCAGTAAAATTAAGCATATCAATAAAAATCAGTCAAGGGATTCACAAAATAAAAAGATGTGAGTTATGACACCATATACCTAAAGTGTGGGGAGAGAGGAGTAAAGAATGAGTTCAAACTTAAGTGATGATCCACTTAGTTTAGACTGCTATATGTATTAGATACATACAAACCTAATGGTAACCACAAATCAAAACCCAGTAAGAGATATGCAAAAAATAAAGACTAAGGAATCTAAGCATATCACTAAAGAAAGTCAGCAAATTGTGAAAAAAGAGAGCAAGAGAAGAATGATACAGAGAAGAACTACAAAAACAACCATAAGTCAAGTAACAAAATGGCAATAAGTACATACCTATCAATAATTACTTTGAATTTAAGTGGACTCAATGCTCCATCTAAAGATATAGGGCGACAGAATAGACTAAAAAGCATGACCCACCTATATGCTGCTTACAGGAGACTCATTTCAGACCTAAAGACACATGCAGACCCAAAGTGAAAGAATGGAAAATCATTCATTATGCAAATGGAAGTGAAAAGAAAGCTGGGGTAGCAATACTTCTATTGGACAAAACAGACTCTAAAACAAAGACTGTAACAAGAGATAAAGAAGGACACTATATAATCATAAAGGCAACAATCCAATAAGAAGATATAACAATTGTAAACAATTATGCACCCAACATGAAATCACCCAAATACATAAAGCACCTATTAACAAACATTAAAAAAGTAATCAGTAGTAATACAATAATAGTAGGGGACGTTAACATCACACCTACATCAATGGATAGATCATTCAAACAAAATCAACAAGGAAACAGTGGCTTTGAATGACACATTGGACCAGATGGATCTAACAGATATATTCAGAACATTCCATCCTAAAACATCAGAATACACATTCTTTTCAAGTGCACATGGAATATCTTCCAGAAATGATCACATATTAGGCCACAAAACAAATTTCACAAATTCAGAAAAAATGAAGTCATAGCATACATCTTTTCTGACCATAACACTATGAAACTAGAAATCAAGCACAAGAAAAAATCCAGAAAGAACACGAATACATGGAGGGCAAATAACATGCTACTAAGCAATGAATGGGTCAACCAGAAATCAAAGAGGAAATCAAGGGGTGCTTGGGTGGCTCAGTTGGTTAAGTGTCCGACTTTGGCTCAGGTCATGATCTCATGGTTTGTGGGTTCGAGCCCTGCATCGAGCTCTATGCAAACAGCTCAGATCCTGGAGACTGCTTTGGATTCTGTGTCTCCCTCTCTCTCTGCCCCTCCTCCACTCGCACTCTGTCTCTCTCTTTCTCAAAAATAAATAAACATTTAAAAAATTTTTTTAAAAAGAAGAAATCAAAAAATAGATGGAGATAAATGAAAATGAAAAGAGTGGTCCAAAATCTTTTGGATGCAGTAAAAGCTGTTCTAAGAGGGAAGTTTATACCAATAGAGGCCTACTACAAGAAGTAAGAAAAATCTCAAATAAACAATTCACACTTATTCTTAAAAAGAGCTAGAAAAAGAACAAAGCTCAAAATCAGTAGAAAAAAGGAAATAATAAAGATTAGAGCAGAAATAAACAAAATAGAAATTAACTAACTAAATAAATAAACCCCAATACAACAGATCAATGAAACCAGGAGTTGGTTCTTTGAAGAGATTGACAAAATTGATAAACCACAAACCAGACTCATAAAAAAAGAGACAGAGAAAGAGAGGACCCAAATGAAGAAAATTAAAAATGAAAGATGAGAAATAACAACAAATACCACAGAAATACATATTATGAAAAACTATATGCCAAAAAACTGGACAACATGGAAGAAATGGATGAATTCATAGAAACATATAATCTCCCAAAACTGAATCAGGAAGAAATAGAAAATTTGAACGGATTGATTACCAGCAATGAAATTGAATCAGTAATAATAAAAAAAAAACCTCCCAACAAAACAAACATCCAGTACCACATCTTCAAAGCTCAATTCTACCAAATATTTAAAGAAGAGTTAATATCTGTTCTTTTCAAACTATTCAAAAAAATAGAAGAGGAAGAAAAGCTTGCAAACTCATTCTATGAGGGCAGCATTACACTGATTCCAAAACGAGATTTAAAAACTCCAAAAAAAGAGAACTATAGGCCAAAATATCTGAAGAACATAGATGCAAAATCTTAAAAAAAAAAAATTAGCAACCCAGATCCAAAAATACATTGAAAAAAATCATTCACCACGGTCAAGTGAGATTTATTCCAGGTATGCCAGGGTGATTCAACATTTGCGAATCAATCAACATGATGTATTACATCAACAAGAGAAAGGGTAAAAACCATATAATCATTTCAACACACGCAGAAAAAGCATCTGACAAAGTACAACATCCATTAATAATAATTAAAAAACCTCTCAACAAAGTAAGTTTAGAGAGAATATACCTTAACATAATAAAGGCCATATGTGAAAAACCCATAGCTAATATCATACTTAATCATGAAAAACTGACAGCTTTTCCCCTAATGTCAGAAACAAGACAAGAATGTCCATGCTCACCACTTTTATTTAATATCATCCTGGAAGTCCTAGCCACAGCAAATAGACAAGAAAAGAGGCATCTACAATGGTAAGGAAGAAATAAAGCTTTCACTATTTGCAGATGATATACTGTATACGGAAAACCCTAAGGACTCCACCAAAAAACTACTAGAGTTGATAAATGAACTCAGTAAGGTCAGAAGATTTAAAATCAATATGTAGAAATCCACTGCATTTCTATATATTAATAATGAAGGTTCAAAAAGAGAAATTAAAAAATTAATCTCATGGCACCTGGGTGGCTCAGTTCAGTTAATTGTCTAACTCTTGGTTTTGGCTCAGGTCATGATCTCACAGTTTTGTGAGTTTGAGCCCCACATCAGGGTCTGTGCTGCTAGCACAAAGCCTGCTTGGGAGTCTCTCTCTCTCTCCCTCTCTCTCTACACCCCTCCCTTGCTCATGCTGTCTCTCTCTCAAAAATAAATAAACTTTAAAAAATTTAATCTCATTTAAAATTGCACCAAAAAGAATAAAATACCTAGGAATAAACTTAACCAAGGAGATGAAAGACCTAAACTCTACAAACTGTAAAACATTGATGAAAGAAATTAAAGATGATTCAAACAAAAGGAAAGATGTTCCATGCTCATGAATTGGAGGAATAAATATTATTAAAATGTCCTTACTACCAAAAGCTATCTACAAATTTAATGCAATCCCTATCAAAATAACAACAGCATTTTCCAAAGAACTAGAATAAACAATCCTAAAGTTTGTATGGATCCACCAAAAACCCTGAATACCAAAGGAATCTTGGAAAAACAAAACAAAACAAAATCCCAAATTGGAGGTATCACAATCCCAAATTTCAAAATACACTACAAAGCTGTAAAAATCAAAACAGTATGGTGTTGGTACAAAAATAGACACATAGATCAAGAGAAGAGAATAGAGAGCCCACAAATAAACTCATGATTATATGACTAATTTTCAAAAAAAGAGTAAAGAATATGCAATAGGAAAAAGACTGTCTCCTCAACAAATGGTTTGACAAAACTAGCAATATGCCAAAGATTGAAATTGGATCATTTTCTTACAGCATACATAAGAATAAACTCAAAATGGATGAAGAACTTAAGGTGATACCTAAAACTATCAAAATTCTAGAAGAGAGCATAAGCAATAATGTCTCTGCTATCAGTCATGGCAACATTTTTCTAGATATGTCTCCAGAGGCAAGGGCAAAAGCAAAAATAAACTACTATATTGGGACTACACCAAATAAAAAAATTCTGCACAACAAAGAAAACAATTAACAAAACTAATAGGCAACCAATGGAATCTGAGAAGATATATGCAAATGACATATCCAATAACTATAGAACACTTATGAAAGAAACTGAAAAGGACACAAAGAATTGGAAAAGCATTCCATGCTCATGAACTAGAAGAACATTGTTAAAATGTCTATACTACCCAAAGCCATCTATACATTTAATGCAATCCCTACCAAAATACCACCAGCATTTTTCACAGAGCTAGAACAAATAATCCTAAAACTTGTATAGAACCACAAAAAACACAGAATAGCCAAAGCAATCCTGAAAAACAAAACCACAACTGGAGGTATCACGATTTTGGATTTCAAGCTATATTAGAAAGCTGTAGTCATCAAGACAGTATGGTACTGGCACAAAAACAGACACCTAGATCCACGGAACAGAATAAAAAACCCAGAAATGGACCCACAACTGTATGGTCAACTCATCTTCAACAAAGCAGGAAAGAATATCCAATGGAAAAAAAGACAGTCTCTTCAACAAATGGTGTTGGGAAAACTGGACAGCATCATGCAGAAGAATAAAACTGGACCACTTTCTTACGCCATACACAAAAATAAATTTAAAATGGATGAAAGACCTACAGGTCAGACAGGAAACCATCAAAATCTTAAAGGAGAACATAGGCAGCAACCTCTATGACCTCAGCCAGAGCAACTTCTTATCAGACAAACTGGCAAAGGCAAGGGAACAAAAGCAAACATGAAAGATTGAGACTTCATCAAGATAAAAAGCTTCTGCACAGTAAAGAAAATAAGCCACAAAAGTAAAAGGCAGCCTACAAAATGGGAGAGAAGATATTTGCAAACAACATATCTGATTAAGGGTTAGTATCCAAAATCTATAAAGAACTTATCAAACTTAATCCCAAAAACCAAACAACCCAGTTAAGAAATGGGCAGAAGATATGAATTGACATTTTTCCAAAGACACTCATATGGCTGACACATGAAAAGATGCTCAACATCACTCATCATCAGGAAGATACAAATCAAAACCATGATGAGCTACCACATGGTGACCTCACACCTTTCAGAATGGCTAAAATTAACAACACAAGAAACAACAGGTGTTAGTGAGGATGCAGAGAAAAGGAAATCCTCTTGCTCTGCTGGTGGGAGTGCAAACTGTTGTAGTCACTCTGGAGAACAGTATGGAGGTTCCTCAATAACTAAAAATAGAACTACCCTACCATCTAGCAATTGCACTGTTAAGTATTTATCCAAAATATACAAAGATATAGATTGAAAGGGGTACCTACAATGTTTTATAGCAGCATTATCAACACAGCCAAACAATGGAGAGAGTCCAAATGTCCATCAACTGATGAATGGATAAAGACGATGTGGTATATATACAAAGGAATATTACTCATCCATAAAAAAATGAAATCTTGCCATTTGCAATGACTTGGATGAAGCTAGGATGTATTATGTTAAGTGAAATAAGTCAATCAAAGAAAGCCAAATACCATATGATTTCATTCATATGTGGAATTTAAGAAACAAAACAAATATACGGGAAGGGGGAAAAAGAGAAGGAAACAAATCACAAGAGACTCTTAATGATAGAAAACAAACTGAGGGCTAATGGTGGGGAGGTGAGTAGGGGGATAGTCTAGATGGGTAATGGGTATTAAGAAGGACACTTGTAATGAGCACTGGGTGTTGTATGTAAGTGATGAGTCACTGAATTCTATTTCTGAAACCAATACTGCAATGTAGGTTAACCAAAATTTAAATAAATTAAAAAGAAAAAGAGGGGCACCTGGGTGGCTCAGTCGGTTAAGTGTCCAACTTCGGCTCCTGTCATGATCTCATAGTTTGTGAGTTCAAGCCCTGCACTGGGCTCTGTGCTGATCTGTGCAATAGCTCGGAGTCTGGAGACTGCCTTGGATTCTCTCTCTCTCCCTCTCTCTCTCTCTCTCTCTCTCTCTCAGCCCCTCCCCTGCTCATGCTCTGTCTCTCTCTCTCTCAAAAATAAACCTTAAAAAACTCTTTAAGAAAATAATTTATATAACTCAACACCCAAAAAACAAATAATCTAACTAAAGAAATGGGCAGAAGACATGAATAGACACTTCTCCAAAGAAGGCATAAAGATGGCCAACAGGCACATAAAAAGATGCTCATCATTCATCATATGGGAAATGCAAATCAAAACCACAATATCACCTCACACCTATCAGAATGGTTAAAATCAAAACACCAGAAACAACAGTGTTGGTAAAGATGTGGAGAAAATAGAACCCTCATTCAGTGCTAGTGGGAATGCAAACTTGTGCAGCCAATGCGGAAGACAGTATAGAGGTTTCTCAAAAAATTAAAAGTAGAATTACCCCGTGATCCAGTAATTCCACTACTGGATATTTACCCAAAGAATACAAAAACACTAATTCAGAAAGATACATGCAACCTTATGTTTATTGTAGCCTTATTTACAATAGTCAAATTATGGAAACAGCCCATATATTCATCGATAGATGAGTGGATAAAGAAGATATGATATAGATATATAATATATATGTATATAATGGAATATTACTCAGCCATAAAAAATGACATCGTGCCATTTGCAACAACATGAAAGGATCTAGAGAATATAATGCTAACCGAAATAAGTCAGAGGAAAACAAATACCAAATGATTTCATTCATATGTGGAATTTAAGAAATGAAATGAACAAAGAAAAAAAGAGACAAACTAAAAAACAGACTAAACATTTATTAACTATAGAAAATGATGGTTATTAAAGGGAAGATGGGTGGAGGGACAGGTAATATAGGTAAAGGGGATTTAAGAGTACACTTATCATAATGAGTACATAATTAGATTACATCTAATCTAATGTATAGAATTGTTGAATCACTATATTTATACACCTGAAACTAATATAACATTGCATGTTAACTATACTGGAATTAAAAATTTTTAAATGACTGGAGTGCTGGTGTGGTTCAGTTGGTTAAGCATCCAACTCTTGATCTCTCAGCTCATGTCTTGATCTCTGGGTCGTGAGTTCAAGCCCAGCATTGAGCTCCATGCTGGGCATGAAGTCTACTTTAAAAAACTTTTTAAATTCAAAGAAACATTAAAAATCTAACCAAAATCATTAAAATAGGCTCTCCTTTATTTCAACTATTGGAGGAATAGAATATAATACATACGGAGTTTGAGTTTTCTAATTTACCGTTTTAGAGGGCAAAAACTAGATTTATGAGCTTAGATGGTAAAAACTAGATTTATGACTTTAGACTAAACATAGGCTTCAGTCAAAGTTGAGATATCACTGAGGATCCGGAATGTGTATTTCAGAAGAGAAAATACTTTCTAGGAGATGAGATCTAACTTAGGATTTGCACCAAAAAAAGAAGCACACCCATCTCTTTGCATGTGAAATGTTTGCCACCCCCTTTCACTAAAGACCTCACTGAGATTCTTTAAGAGAGATAGAATTTACCATTCAGGACAAGATTGTACTTTTACTTTCCAAGAAAGCATTTGCATTGTAACGAGATCTCATCTATATGGATAAAGCCAATTAGCACTATACAAATAAAGATATTCTGAGACATTCTTGGATGTCTAAATGGATAGAAGAGAAAAGGTTTTTAATGGTCATATATACAACTTTAAGAGAACTATCCTGTTTCTATACCCAACCTGGGGCCTGAGAGATGCCACAAAGACCCTGGTCTTTATCCATCTAGCAGTTACTCATATGGTACAGCTTAGAATCCCAGATAAATGAAGGTTTATGATGAACTTTTAGTTCTGAGTTTTCACCCAACTGCCTCTAGCTGACTGGCATTCTCTACTTCAGAAAGTTTTCACATTTGAACCATAGGTGGGTGTAGTAGGTAAAGATGAGTGAACTGACAGATTTGTGTGGGAAAGAACACACTATCTGTCAGGCTTTTATAAAATGGAGAAAAGGCACTTTATAAAGTGGGAAAAATCTGATTCAAAAATCTATAGATTAAACAAAGGACCCAAAATGATGCTTTAAAACTTTCCTTTCACTTTAAAAACTATTCTCAGCCCAACAGCCTACAGTACTGCTGTGACCAGATACAGATTTTCACGGCATCTGTGGTGTGTAACTGGCTAAAATATGTACAACAGAAAGCCAGCTCCTGTGTTACAAGCACTGGCTCTCTTACCAGA
The DNA here is from genome assembly GCA_028646485.1 of Cryptoprocta ferox. Lineage (NCBI taxonomy): Eukaryota > Metazoa > Chordata > Mammalia > Carnivora > Eupleridae > Cryptoprocta > Cryptoprocta ferox. The sequence continues at coordinate 66,967,110 of CM053572.1, forward strand.
ACACTTCTACAGGATTTCAGAATCTATCCAGAGATTGACCATGGGGATCCAAAACAGCATTCCAAAGAGAATATAGTTCCATTTTCACTGAATATAGTCATGTACATTCCATGGCCTTTCTGTCATTAATTGAAACTGGAAAGACTTATGGGATTTTTTTTTTTTTTTTTTTTTTTTTTTTTTTTTTTTGCTGAAAGGGTAGTGGGAGGACTCAATAGTTTTGTCTTGGTCAATGCTAAGTTTCAGATGCCTATCAGAAATCAAAGTACAGACGCTAGGTAGGCCTGGACCATGGGAGAAGGCTAGCCTAGAGATGTTCATTTGAAAGTCAACAGTGTAGCGATGGTATGTTATGCCATGAGGCTAGTGTGTGAGCAAAGAAGAGGGCTGAGGACACAGCTCTAGCAACCTACAACCTTTAAAGGGCTGATGCAGGATGAAGAGCCAGCAAATGAGACTCTGAGAAAATAGCCCAAAAAGCAAGAAATGCATTACATCAAATAAAATTTAAAACTCTGTATAGTTCACAGAGGCCTCAAGATGAAGTGGTTCATGTAGGATACTGTCAACCATGTTAACTGCTGCTGAGATGGGAGGTAGGGTATTGGTAAAGAATAGTGGAAGGGTTCAGAGAAGAAATCCTGAACGAGACTGCTCAGGTTCAAATCCTGGTCCTACCACTTACCTAAAGTGAGACTTCTGTCAAGTTACTTAACCCTCAAGTGCCCTAATTTATAGAATGGATGTTCTAATGGTACTTACCTTATATAGGTAGTTGTAAGAATTAACTGAGTTAGTATCTATTAAGCACTTAGAACACTGCCTGACACATAGTAAAATTTATAGAGGTGCTGTTATTGTTATTTATTTACTTATTTACTTACTTACTTACTTATTTTTAGAGAGAAAGCACAAGCAGGGGAGAGGGGCTGTGGGAGAAAGAGAGAATCTTAGGCAGACTCCAGGGCAGGGCTCAATCCCACGACCCTGGGATCATGAACTAAACCAACGTCAAGTCAGATGCTCAACCGACTGAGCCACCCAGGTATTCTATGCTGTTGTTATTAATCACCACCACCATCATCATTATCTTTGGCTTTGGGAAGATGTTGACCTTGATAGAAGCCATTTGTGGAGTAGGAATGAAAGCTTACCTAAACTGGATTGAGAACATATGAAGTGAAGAAAAGCATGAAGCAAAAACAAACCAATAAAAATCACTTTAAGGTGTGAAGGGAATGGGTAAGTAGCTGAAGGATGACAAAAGCTGAAAAAGGAATTTTTGCTTCATTAATTATAAACATGTGGCATTAATGCATGTCTACATGCCAAATGGGACTTAACCAGTAAAAAAGGAAAAAAATCCAGAAACATGAGGGAGAAGAGATCATGGCAGGAGTCAAGTCTCTGAGCAGTGGATGGGAGCCAGCACCCCAAAGGCAGATGTGGCCTTACATGCAGCAGGAATATGACTGCCATTTTACAAGGCTGCTGGCCAGGGTCAGTAGATTTTGGTAGTGGGAAGAGGAAGTACAGTTTGTTTAACTCTGTTTATTTTCTCTGTAAGTATTTGGAGAAATAATCAACTAAGAGAAGTTTCTGGGGATTTGAGAAGAGAGAGCAAAGAGTGAAACCTTTATCTCCAAGGAGGTAACTTTATTCAAGAGAGAAAGTGGAATCACCCGGCAGTGCTGTAGTTACAAATCTGTAGCAAGTCCAGTCTGCATTATTCCAAAATATCCTTTTGAAAGTACTTCCAGTGCTTCATAAAAAGAATACATATTTCTCCTGTATTCTTCTGTATTAGACAGTTCCATAATTTATTAAAATTTTCTATTTAACTTATATATTGATGAATCTGATTATTTCTTGACTGCATATAAATGTTTTATTATTCAGTTAGGATAATTATTTTCATCCTGGAACATGAGACTTCCAAAGATGATGATTATTTTTTGAAATAAATTAACACTAGGGGCATATCCATTTTGAGAATGTATGTCAAGTCAGAAGTGACTAGATATCTGTTAGGCATTAGGTTCTGAAATGTAGTAACTGCTTGTTTAAATTCAACAGATTTCAGAACTGTATTCTGATATGATTTGCCTTTAAAATGACCCTACAGTATTTTCAATTCTTGCTCCTTCCATCAGAATCATTTATAATGCATACACTGAAAGTATTTTTCTAGTTTTTATAGGAAAGCAAAAGCATAATTCTGTATTTGTAGAACATACACACTGCATTATTTACCACAAATACATGATTCTGCTATCCTGGATTTTTTGATGACTACAGCACTTAGTCTAATTATTTAATAAAATCTAAAGAGTTGTTAAGCCCTCAAAGATATTTATCCCAATTTTTTCCATCTCTTCTTTCATCTTTTGTATGTCTTTTTATTTTGTTTTGTTAGACCTTAAAAGTGCTTTTATATGTATATTAAAGATATCACTTCACCTAGAAGAGGTTATTGTTAACCCATAAGATCTTTCTTTGAATATCCTTCAGTCGTGACCAGCAATCAAGAAATCTTAATGCATTAGACTTTTACCCTTGAAAAGCAAAACATTTTAAAAGGTCAAGAAATTTTTAACACTGAATTGCACACACATTAAATATTAGGATGTGTATGTTCTGTATGGAAGGGAAGGGAGTAATGTCCATCAACTATTAAGAAATTAATCCATTGTGCATCTCTTGATTTTGTCCCTCCCAGTCTAACTGCTTGCTTCGTTGATGGTACTTACCTTTTGAGGGCATTCAAATTATTCAAGTATTGTTATGGGCTAAATTGTGTTCTCCCAAATTTCCCATGTTTAAGTCTTAATTGTGGAGGTATTTGGAAATGGGGCCTTTAGGTAGGTAATTAGGATTAAATGAGATAATAAGGATGGGATCTCAGTTCAGGGTAATGAGTGTCCTTATTAGAAGAGGAAGAGACTCCCGAGAGTTCGTTCTTTCTCTCTGCATGCACAGAGGAAAGACCATGCGAGGACACAGCAAGGAGACTCTTCTTCAAGTCAGAAAGAGAGCTCTCACCAGAAACCAAATGTGCTCCACCTTCATTTTGAACTTCAGATCTGCAGAACTTTGAGAAAACAAATTTCTGTCATTAAAGTCACCAGCTTGTGGTATTTTGCTATGGCAGCCCAAGCAGACTAATGCAAGTATATATATATATATATATATATATATATATATATATATATATACTTCCAGTTAGATCAGCTGTCTGGTTTGTGTTCTTATAAAAACAATTTTAAACTTATAAATTGTTATATTGAAGAAAGAGTAATAATATGATCAAATTCTAACTCTTTGCTATTAACGAATTAATCCCAGCTGCCACCTGAGTCTCAGTGCCTTTGCCCTGATGACCCCTCCATCTGGTATTTGATAGCTCTAGATCTTCATCTGTCTGCTTCTTCAATCTTTTAGATATTAGCTCAAAGTTTGCCAATTCAACAAGCCTTTCTCTGTCCATCGAAGTTTTCCTCACCACCATGCAGTGACACTATGAAATCATATTGTCCTGTTTTATGCCTCATACTCATTACTACCTGAATGTTTTTTATTATTTTGTTGTGTTTTTCTTAATAAAAAGTAAACCTGTGAGGATACGTATATTGAGTTATTGACTGGCGTATCCCCAGATTTGAAATAGCATGTGGCACATAGTAGGTGCTCAATCAATGATCAGTGACTGAATGAATGAATAAAACCATATCTATGAAATAAACTTGCCTTGAAATTAGTGTTCACAACCTATCAAGTCTGGGAAATCTGATTCAATTCATTCGTCCTGCATTGATCTAATCATCCATACCTACTGTCTAATTATCCAATAATCTTCTTTATCTTCTATGCTGACAAATTTTCTACAACGACTCTCCAGATTACTTCAAAAGTGTAGGTATTTTTCAAATCTTTATCTTAAAGTCAAATTGAACATCCCAAACTCCAGGATATAAATAACCCAGACTGGGCCTAAAGGCAGTAGGTGTGTATGGTTTAAATCCAAAGACTGAAGCATGATATTGGAGGGGCATCAGGGGCACCAGGTGCTACTGGAACCTAAAATGGGAAGCAGAGAGTGGAACAAGCCAAAGCTGGAGAGATGGGCAGTGGGCAGATGGTGGGCACTTCTATACACCTCGTTAGGAAGGCTTGGACTTATCCAGGTGATGACGGGAAGGCGTGGGAGGGCTTACACAGGGAAATGACACAATTAGTTATGCTTAGACAGTTCACTCTGGTGGCTACACAGGGGGTGGTTTGAGGAGGAAATGTTGGCTGGATAGGAAAAGCTATGGTTAGCAGTGAGTACCCTGCACTTATCTAAATCTCCATGACCATCACCCACAGCTAGTTATGGTGATTCAAACCACAAGAATGGATGAGAGCTTTGGACAATATTCTGGCAGTTCCTCAAACCATTACCCAAATGGTTAAATGTAGAGTTACTGTATGACTCGGCAATTCTGCTCTTAGGAGTTTCACCCAAGAAGAAGGAAAAACATACATCCACACAAAAACTGATACATGAATGTTTACAGCAGCATTATTCATAATAGTCAACACAACTCGAATGTCCATCAACTAATAAATGGATAAAATGTTGTATAGCCATACAATGGGATATCATTTAGCAAAGAAAGGAATTGAAGTACTGATGCATGTAACCCCATGGACGACCCTTGAAAATATTACACTAAGTGAAATAAGCCAGTCATAAACAGATATCTATTGCATAATTCAGTTATAAGAAAAATCTATAGTAGACAAACCTGCAAAGGCAGAAAGTAGGTTGGTACTTGCCTAGGCTGCTGTGGGATGCCTGGAAAGTGGAGAACTAGATAGATGAGAGAGACTGGAGGTGATGACCAAGGGGCACAGGATTTCTTTCTGGTTAAGTAAAATGTTCTAAAATTGATCATGCACAATTCTGTGATTACATTTAAAGCTACTGAATTGTATCCTTTAAGTGGATGAATTGTATGGTATATGACTTATATCTTAATAAAGTTATTGAAAAAGAAACAGAGTAAGAGCTCCTACAACAACAACAAAACCATTGTTACATGGCCCTACAGTGCCCACCTGGAAAACTATCAGAAGTCAAGAGTGAAAGATGTCTTAAAAAATGACAGCTCATGTTTACTCTATTGGGATTACAAAATTATATCCATACTTATGAAGCACTATAAAGGAAACAAAGTGTCCAGTTTCTTCCAAAGATCACAGAAATCCTCTTTACGAGACCATGCATGGCTAACATAAATACTAGTTCAGGAACATCTTAGAAGAGAGGGATAGCACTGGACAGAAAGAACCAGTTATTGGCGTTGTATTTTTCAGCTCACATCTTGCAAGTTTCATGGTTCTGATCAGGTGCATCATATCTGTGTAACTCAATAAACTCACTAACTGAAGTGTGTTGTCCCAGATGGCTCATCACAATTAGTCTTCACTTAACTTCTATCAGGAAGAGTTACCTAATCTATAAAATAAAAGGCCTAAAGCATATGGGGGTCTCCAATCTTTTTATGGAGAGAAGCATGTTTCCTGCAACCCCCAAACTTTGTGATAACTGATGTGGGATGGGTCATAAGCAAAGCACAGGTGCTTGGTTTCCATTGGGAAGAGACTTTTTGCCTAGGTATCAGGAAATAGAATTTAAGGGTACAAATTATTCATTCCATAAATTATTATATTATCTTTAAACTTGTTTGAGGAAAAATTCCAGGTTTGTTATTCTTGTTGTTACTGTTTTAACTGAAATTAATACCAATGTTTAGAAACTAGAGAGTTCACTCTATGTTCAACTCACTCTGGCAACTACCGGTGGTCACAATTGATGTCAATTATTTCCCTTTCCCCTACTGAAATGCTCTCATGTTCTTCGGGGATAACAGAGGAACAAATACAGTTGCTTTTCCAGATCTTGATGTTGTCAGAGTTCTGTGAAAATAAGGAAGGAAACCCTGCCCTTCTAATACCACTTCTGCATAACTCTCAGATCTAACACTGCAATCAGGAGAAGAGAGAAATGCCAAGGCCCAGCACGTGAGAGGTACAGTTATTAATAATGCAGGCTGAGCTCCAGAAAACGTGATTCAGGGAATGGGTTGAATTCAATAGATCTGGTTCTGTTCATGTGGCTTGATTTTGATGCTGAAGACTTTTCCCACAATTACTGGATGATAATAACCCCAGAATTAGACTAATTAGTGGCCAAGGTTGTGATCATGAATTGGAATTTAGGGCAAGGACCTCAAGCAGGGTCAGGCTTTTTAATGATAAAAAGAAATTTTAAAAGTAGCCTCATTATTCACTATGGTTTTGGTCTCATTTTCAGTTTTACAGTGGAAGGTGCATTGGTCTGGGTACATTCCCAATCCCCTTACTCTGTTCTACTTTTTCTTTTCTTATCATGGTAATTATCACTTCCAACATACTATACAATTTAATTTCTTTTATTTTTGATTATCTACATTAGACAAATTTAAATTCCTCTAGGGCAAGGACTTCTGCCCATTTTATTCACTGATATATCCCAAGCACCTAAAATAAAGCTGGTCTCATAGTATATATTCAATAAAGAATGGTTGGGGACACCTGGGTGGCTCAGTCGGTTGAGCGTCCGGCTTCAGCTCAGGTCATGATCTCACCGTTTGTGGGTTTGAGCCCCGCGTCAGGCTCTGTGCTGATAGCTAGCTCAGAGCCTGGAGCCTGTCTTCAGATTCTGTGTCTCCCTCTCTCTCTCTGACCCTCCCCTGCTCACCCTGTCTCTCTCTCTCTCAAAAATAAATAAAAAATTAAAAAAAAAAAAGAATGGTTGAATGAGTTAATGAATGTATAGAAGTTTCATTATAAAAAGTAAATTAATTTCATACACATGAATTCAAAATTACATAAGCATGTAGTCTCTTGACATAGGTCAGGGGGGCTCTATCCTTATTCCAGTTACACCATTACTCAAAAACATCTAGAATTGCCTAAGCCGTAGGCACCTCAAGTTCTTTTCTGGTCAGGGCTCTGCTAGCAACACTAGGCAATTTCACAAGAAATTAATGTTAGCTTAAGTTTATATTTCATATTTTCATATAGTTGTACTTTTTCAGTGCAATCATCTATTTTCTTTATCAAACCCTGTTCTAAACGACTTTTAGTTTTTTTCTCCAAGTTAAATTCCACCTGAAAGGACAAAGATTTGTGACAAATCCATAGAGATTTAACAAAAACAACAACAAGGACAAATCTCTCAGTGCACAGCCAGCAGAATTGAAGAAAGAGACTGCATACACTGTCTTGGGCAGGACACATAACTCTTGCTCCTAAGAGGCATTTGGATAATCACATTTGACAGCATGTTTGTTCTTTTATACCTATGTGTTTGGCCATCTCTTGTTGATTTAATTAAAATTTTAAATTAAATACTCTGAGCTAGGTAGGACATTGAGTACAAGAAGCAAAGCCATGAAAAATTAGCAAAGTGACACTTCTTTACAAGATATTTCACGGGGCTATCTTTTGTAAAATTTTCCCAATATAAAAGTATTATGTGCTCAATGGAGAAAACCCAAAAGACATAAAAAACCAGAAGAGTGTTTTGATGGAATTTCTCTGTGTCTAGGAAATAAATGTGAGGAAGGCCTGGTGACCACAGACTCAGGCCTCATCTCAGGCTGCACTTCCGCTCTCTGCTCACCAGGCACATTTGCCTTCCTTTCTGACTGCTCTGTGCTCCTGCTATCTCAGCACCTTTGCAAAAGGCTCTTTTTTTTTTTTTTTTTTTTTTACCCCAGATATGCTATCTATCCTCCATTGTCTCTTCCTTCATCTGGTGGGACCACCTGACCAGGCAGATCCCAGCTTTAACATCATTTCCACAGGGGACCTTCTGTCACTTCCAGGTAGGTTAGGTCCCTCGTGTTTTGGCGTTGAGAAACTGATCACAGTGGGTGGTGATATACTGGGTGACTTTGATTCACACCTGTCCCAACAGTTACCTATGTAACAGGAGGGCAGGGGCAAGGCTGTTTTGCTCACCACAGTCCCTCCAGTGTTCCCTGCTGAGCCCAGCATAAGCAGGTGCTCCATAAATGCATTCATTCATTCTGTACACACTCCTTAAGTGATGAATGCCTGCCAGAAACCAGGTAAGGTGCTGAGGAAAGTGGACATAAATATTCCAAGGACTGACTTCTATGACAATAATCACACTTAATTACCAGGTCCCTCTAAGAAAGTCATGAGCAGATTTAAGATTTGATCATACGCACTAAGTTTTTTTTTTACCAGAGACAATACAATGTATGTCCATTAGAATAATATTTTTGTGGGACGTCGGGCGGCTCAATCAGTTAAGCATCCAACTTCAGCTCAGGTCATGATCTCACAGTTCGAGGGTTCGAGCCCCACATCAGGTTCTGTGCTAAAAGCTCAGAGCCTGGAGTGTGCTTCTGATTCTGTGTCACCCCCTCTCTCTGTACCTCCCCCACTAGCACTCTGTCTCTCTCTCTCAAAAATAAGCATTTTAAAAAATTAAAAACAAAAAAAGAATAATATTTTTGTAACTTCTGCTAAACAGTAGTCAGGAATCTACTGTCTGCATCTAAGGTCCATGTACTAAATTTCTCCTATGGGAAAAAAAAAGGGTCATTCTTGAGATGAATTTGTGTGCTTCCTACTCAAATAAGAACTGTATAAATTAAAAATATTTTACATTTTCTTGGCTACCCACGAGGTCAGACTGAAGTTGAGCTCCTGATAAAAATAATCAGTACACTCTTACTATTTATTTTTCATCAATTTCTCTTCTCTACCTAATTTTCATTCTACTCTTTTTTAAATTACCTGTTTCTGCATGTTTTAACACTACAAAATCTTCAAATCTGTTCTGTAAATAAGTGAGATTCATAAATAATATTTTTTACATAATTATTTTTTCCAACATCAAATGTTTTAATTATTTTAGTAGATGATTTTTAAAACTATGTTTTTCATATACTAAGTTATTAAAATATTATTCCACTGAAAACATTTAAAGACTTAATCTAGTTTCCATTCTGGTATCTATCTATATTCTCATGGTATAAGTGAGATCACATATAAGAGTGGTATACAGTATTTAAATGTTGCTGTGAAACACGCCTCTCCAACTTTGTAATTTACAACAACAATTGCCTTACTAGCTCAAACCTGAGTGGGTTGGCAATTTGGACTGGGTTCAGCTAGGCAGTTCTTTTGCTGGACTCATTCAAGCAGCTGCAATTAGGCAGCATGTCAGCTGGGCTGAGATAGTTCAAGAAGGTCTCACTCACATACAGTGATGCTGTTAGCAGGGCCACAGGTCTCTAGCAGACTAGCAGGGCTGCTTCACAGAGCAGATGGATTCCAAAAGCAGCAAGAAAAACACCTCAAGTTCTTTTCTGGTCAGGGCTCTGCTAGCAACACTTTGCTAGTATCATATTTATCAAAGCCAATCACATGGTCAAGCTAAGAGTCAGAGTGAGGCACTGATAAAGGGAGGTGTGATTAATTGGAGGCTATCACTGTAACAATTTACTACAGAATATAATTAAGTAAAATAATCTTGCTTCTCAGTTTTCAAAATATCATTGCAGCTACTGTAATTGACTAAACAGCAAGCGATCTCCAAGACGGCAATTGTCATTTATTATAACCTCTATGTTACATTATTTTTCTGGGATCTTAATTCACTTTTGCCTCATGGCAAAAGAAATATCATTTTTCCCCCAAGTAAAAAAAAGGTTAGATTCAGACACTGAGGAATGTGAAAATCAATATTTCATTAGATCAAGCATAGTTCCCATACCAGTGTGGAGAAATAAAACCGAAGAAAAAATTATGTTTGCAGAACAAATATGAATAGCTTCTATTACTATGAAAAAATATAGTCAATAATAATACATATTCTCAATTTTTCACTCAGGGGCCATAAATACCAAAAGATCACAAAGAACAAAAGAAAAAATAAATATATTAAATTGGTAAGCTGAGAATATTAATGTCAATTATGACTTACTGTTTATAATTTGAGTTTAAAAAGTCCTGTGAAATAAACAAGTTTCTAAAGTCAAATGAAATATCATTGGGTTCAATAAACATTATAGTTTGCTAGTTCAATAAATCGAGAAAAAGTTATAGCCTGGTTTACTGTTTTAAACCAGTTTATTAAACATTTTCTATTTCAGAAAATAACAAACATTAAGATTCAGGCTTTAGCATCCACTTGGAAGTGTGGAATTAGAGTGGATTTCAGGGTCACTGGAGTAGGTTTCAAAAATCTGTCCCTAAACTACTTTATTGTCCTTATCTCCTGCATCGCACAAACCTACCCTCCAAGTACACTAAAACATGAATCTTTCACATGTATAAGTTTTGACAATCATGATTTCTATTCCTTGACATTCCTTCCCTCGCTTTTCAATCTCATCCATTCTTTTCCTTACTGAAGACCCAGAGAAATGTCACTTTCTGTGTGAATGCCCCCAAGCAAAGATAACTGCTTGCTTACTTCTGTGGGCTCCCACAGGTTGTAGGTCCTTTGTCTTCCCAGATGGTTACCACCTGGGCTCCTTTGCTGGGTGGATGGCTCTGTCCATTCAGGAAGAGAGCAGATTGTCAGGTTCATGACAAGGCGTCAGGTTAAGCTATTTGCTCAGTTGAAGGTGGGAGGGTGAACTGGGATGAAGGAGGAGAGGAGAGGGAAGATGGAAAATGGGAAGTTGATGAGGGAAAGATGGGGAGGAAGGAAGTTAGGGAGAAAGAAGATCAAAAAAGGGGGAATAGGGAAGGAAGATAATCCGGGAAGAAGGAAGTCAGAGAGAAGAAGAAGTGAGGAACAGAAGCAGCATTAGCTCACAGAGAACTTACAATGTACCCGGCTCTAGGTTTTTACATACATTACTTTTTAAAATGTTTATAACAATCTTATAAGGTAAATACTATTATGATCCCTATATTATGGAAAAAGAAACTGAGACATGGAGATATTAAGTAACAGAATCTCACAGTTAGGAAGAGGAGGGTCAAGAGAATTCACAAAAGGTCTAGAACCTTCAAGCCAGAGCAATCACCACTAAGTCTTCCTGCCTCACGTCAATCTGCCTTGAATGAATAAAGAGTAACTCAGACTTGTTCCCATAACTATCTACTGATCAACTTTATCAAGCCCACATGGAGAGAAATTACATTTTACAAAGATTATTGGTGAAGTACATTCCATCTATTCATCGAAATAGCCTAGATTTTAAACCTCACTTAACAAAAATAATTATTAGCTAGGTGCTTAACTTACTCATTCTCAATTTGCAGCAGAAAATTTTCCCTGAATTCCTTCAGCATGATATGCTCCCAAGCTTACCTTCAGAGATAAAGTAAGCAACAGCTTTATGAAGTCTAATGCTATGTTTGTCTCTGGCTTGTTGGTTATGATTTTACTCCCTGCTAGAGAAGTCAGGGAGCACCTCACAGGGGAGGTATAACCTAGTGATGACGGGGACAGTCTGGGCCCTACCTCAACTGTTAGGAACTATGTGGCATGTAATGTTTATTGGATCCTCAAAGCCTAGGTTCTGTCATCAATAAAAGAGTAATCCTTAGCTCATAGAGTTGTGAAGATTACATGAGAAAATGCTTGTAAAATACTTAGGATGCCTAGCACATAGAAAGTGCTCAATAAATGTCATCATCAAAGAGTATCCCCCAACACAAAAGTACCATGCAATTTCTTTAAGATGCATATTCAAGGAAAGGCTTTGCCTCTCCTGGAGAGTCAACACATTTTCTTTTTTTAAAATATTTTATTTATTTATTTTGAGAGAGACAGAGAGAGAGCACAGGCAGGAGAGGGGCAGAGAGAGAGAGGGAGAGAGAGAATCCCAAGCAGGGTCCACACTGTCAGTGCAGAATCCAACATGGGGCTCAATCCCACCACCTGTAAGATCATGACCTGAGCAGAAACCAAGAGTGGGACGCTTAACTGCTTAACTGACTGAGCCATCCCGGTGCCCCAGGACATACTTTTTTTCATGGACATGGACCTTTTCTTTTAGCTTTGATCACTACTAAGGCCAGAGCTGAAATTTCACGACAACTTTAGCAGCTCTGTGGAATTCTGATGCTTGCTGATCTCTCGTCTGACATTGCTTTCCTTTCCATCTATGTTTTATTTCATCCTGTTTGTTCCTATTGATATATACATTTTGTAAGCTGTTTCAAATGTTTGTGGGGTAAAACAAAAATAATAAATAAATAATTTTGTTTGTTTGTTTGCATGTGTGGTCAACCACCAGGAGACTGTTTCCCTAAAGTTGGTAACATGCTGGTTCCCCACAAAAAAAAAAAAAAAATGAACTAGATGATCTGTATGCAACATAGTCTTAGAAATTGTTCATGGAATTAATACATGACTATTGAATTACAGGGAATATGGTAGTGAAAATCCTACCTATTAAAACCACAGCTCTAGATAATAATCATGCAAGTTTAACTGTTTTCAAACTGCTTCTAATTTATTTTTTAGAGAAGTGTTTTCCTCATTTTTTAGGTATCTTTAGTATCCTTTCTTCATTCTCCCAGAAGAAAAGCTGTGCTGTGTCTGCTAGTGAGCTCACCATGATGGAATACCATGATGTGGGTACAGACTTTTCCATTAGACCCCTCACCCCCATCACAGTGATAATGTTTGAGGGGCTGGATAGGAATGTAGAGAGCACTGAAGCCAGCTGTGTTACTTTTTAGATGAGAAAGCAAGGTCCAGGGAGTTTCTATGATATGCAGATAGTAGCAGCAGAACTGAAGAAGAACATGGGTTCCTCAGTCCCCATCCAACATCTTCTCATTATACTCACCTGCAACTTTCTAGAAAAGCAAGAATATAATGGCAGAATGCCAGATTAGTTACACATACAAAGAGTCATCTTTTCCTTCAGTTAGAGTTTCCTCTCTAAAATACCTTCTTATACAAACAAACCATTTAAATAGAAATTCCAGGGATGCCTTCGTGGCTCAGTCTTTAGCCTCCAACTCCTGCTTTCAGCTCAGGTCATGATCTCACAGTTTGTGAGTTTGAGCCTCACATCGGGCTCTGTGCTGACAGCCCAGAGCCTGCTTGGGACTCTCTCTCTCTCCTTCCCCAATTTGCCCACGTGTGCATATAAATAAATAAATATAAATACCATGGAACTGGTATATTGGTCTGGCAGGGCCTCTGAAAGGTTTAGAAAAAGGTCTGCTAATAAAAGGAACAGTCAACCTCATCACCTCTCAGCTCACAAGATAACTATCACCCCTTCCTGGAGACCTCTCTGACAATCCATGGAAGCATCTGTCCTCATACTGTCCTCATCCCACCACCTGTTCCCTACATGTCACTCTCTGGAGTCTTCATCACAATGCACAATCATCTTCTCTACTTCTCACTTGATTTTTGTCACTGGCACTGCCTCTAGAGTGAAATTCAGAACTTGCTTATTATCTGGATGATCATTTTTGATTAGTATCTGTAATGTATCTGGACAAAGTAATGTAGATTACATTCTATTATATATAAAAAATAATGGACTATATTTTATCTATTATCTTGTAATGATTCTAGACAATCCTACTGTCAGTTATTTTCAATTAGATCCTTTTCTGGAGTGTTGAAGTTGTCAAAGTTTTCATTGACATCTTCTATGTTTATATGTATATATATACATACACATATAAATATATACATATATTTAAAAATTGTTTATAGTACAATCTTAAAATTATAGTTTTAAAAATTTGGTACTTGTTGAAAACCTTTAGAATTATTTCTTTCAATATTCATATTATTTTAATATCAATTAAGACGTGTAACTATGATTGAATGCATTCACCAAAAATGTTAGATCTTCATGTCAAAACCAAAATATAAATGCCAAGAATAGAAGAATTGATGCATGCATGCTAATAGCCAGAAATATTTGCGGCTCAAAACAAAAGAAAATAGAAGGAAATTATATTATTCCTAATGTCTTTATAACCTAGGAATCTTTTGAGAAGATATTCAACATGGAGACAGGGTTAGAGATTTACAGATATTTGCATGTTGTTCCTTCTGGCAGATGCAAATTTTTTAAGGAAATAAAAAGATCTAGAAATTGCAGCATGTCCAATGAAAATGAGCACAGGTGAGAGTAGGATTTGCCTGGTGCATTACCTGTGGTCTCACTCTAGGGACAAGACAGCTTCTTTATACATTTTTCTCTTTTTCCCCAAACTATTTTAAATGAAATAAATTTTAAAAGGACTCTCAAAATCAACCTTATTAAAATATAAAAAGGTTAAAGATATTTTGGGCCTGAATCCAGCTAAGACGAGTTCTTAGTACTCATAGATGAGTTTCTAGACAAAACATTCTATTTGCAGCTACTTATTGAGGAGCACAGGCCAAAAACTAATTAACAGCAAATCCGCAGAAACTGTCTCCTGATGGGCAAATTAAGCGGCTATTAGCTCCACTCCCCACTAAACTATGATCTCCTTAAAAGCAAAATTGTCCTTAACTCCTGTATTATTATCTAGCACATAACCTGATGCATAGGAGGGATTAATAAATCGTTATGTTATATACCTGAAAGTAATATAATGTAAAAAAAATTGGTTGAATAATAAATGCATACGGGAATATTAATCAACTTTCACATCTATATGTTTTGTGTAAAAAAAGAAAAAACAAAAACACATAATCCAGAGAAGAATGAGCACTTATTTTAAAATGACAAAATTTCATGTGTAAAGGGAACTTCACTGTCATCTAGTCCAGGCTCCTCTTCCACACATCACGGGCTAAATCACCTTTTACTTCAGCCTGACCTTCTGCCGTCTTCTAATCCTACTGCTCCCAGATGTAGCTACAGTTGATGGTAGGAAACTGTCTCATTTCTAGAAAGGCTAGGTAGGATTCTGCTCTCAGGAGAACCATCATACATTTCTTTAAAAAACTGATATTTGCAAAAAGAGTGTTTTGGGCAACATGTTTCATTGACCTGTTTTCCAAAGCTCCAGGTTTCATTCACGTCTTTGTCTGCAATCTGAATCTTGCCACATGGTATGGAAGATGTTCTCGGCCAATTAGTAATGGAAAAAATAAGTGGACACAGTTGGCTCATTTATTATTTCCCTATACTCCAAAAGTAACCCTGTGAGGACAAAAGGAATCTTTCATCAAACAGTTAATTATTCTATGTAAAAACATTTAAAACAAACTAATTTTGTTTTAAAACAAATTTTAAATAGATGCTCAAATTTTGAGCATTTGAAATCTTCAAAAACTAAAATCTTTTTTTAACTGAAAAACAGTTTCCTCAATAAACCTTTGGGTCATGGTTTTGCTTTAAGAACAATTTAATGAGAATGTGTGAGAAAAGACTACTGATAGCTTCCATGGCTGGCAATTTCAGAACGGAGGTGTTTTCCATCACAGGAAGCACAAGACAAACCCGAGAGACTAGGGTTATCTAACCTCATTAAGAACATAACTCACTGCCCTTCACACTGAGGCAGAGTGGTTTACCAATGCTATTTCCCTTTCCTAAAAACCTTAAAGGTAGGATTGTACCAAATTGAAACTTTTTTCAGAAACTTACTCAGGCCTGCTAACTAAAATACATGCATTTTGACATTTTAATAAAATCTCATTAGTTTGATTCCTATACATTTGGAATTTATTATTGGAAAGTTAACCTTTGCTTTCATTATAGACATTTGAAAGGATATGACCAAGCAAATAAAAAGTGTGAAGGGACTGCAATGGAAATATGCTGGTTACTCAAGAGAACAAGTCTTTTTTTTTCCCCCTCAATACTTTTGAAACCCTTACCTACAGTTACTTTGTGGATTAAAGCAAGGATACCTGTTTTACTTGATTAACAAACCCCACAGGCTACCACAGGCTAGCACTTTTCTACATGATTGGGGGACTCTTGAATTATGACTCAATTTAGGTCACAGCAAGTAGTGTGCAAGGACTGAGAGTTGGCTTTTTTTTTTTTTTTTTTTTTTTTTGAAGCAAAGGTCCATATGTCTGGCTTATGTTTTGCTCCTTTTTGGCGTCTGATACCAAATTGTCAAGAGAGTTTCTTCACCATGATCTAGTAATTGTTGCTTCTGCTCATCCTTATCTCCTTGATTTCCCCTCCCCTCCCTTCTTTCCTTCCTCTCTTTCTTTTATTCTTTTTTTGGGGGGAGGGAGGAGGAGAGAGGAGATAGGTACCAGTGCTGCTTTTCATATAAGAATTTAACTTTTACCTTCATTTAAATCAATATTTGATTAGAACAGATCAGACACACTTATGGGAGGCAGTAAGATTCCAACTAAAAGACTTTTCTTTAGAAAAATTATTGGTGAAGACTTTAAGAAAAATTATCTGAATAAACACAATAAGACTTTACGTATTGCTAGTCTCCATTTTCAACACTAATGACCAGTTACCTGCTGCAGAGTTAGAAAATGTTTTTGTACAAGAACTACTATAAACTAAAGGAACTAAAATTTCATTTCTTTTACATATTTTCAAAATTTCTTTCTTCATCATTGACTCAGACTGATTTGTGTTTAGAATTACCTTTTTTTTTTTTTTAACTCAGGTAACTGTCTAAAGCTTTAATGTAGGTTTCATGAAGGCTGTACACAGAGTTAACTTCAGTTGTTAGGGATTTTCACAACACAGACTTTAGCACAGCCACTAGCTCCAGAAAGACCCCACGTGATTCTCCTAATTGCCAAGTCTCCAGTTAACAAGAATCATGGCTTATCATGATAAGTCCCTATTGTTAGTACTAATTTGAACTCCCTGCCAAGAAATAAAGCTAACAGGAAAAATAATAAATTTTAAAAATAGAACTTGTGCTTATAATTAGGAATCAAACATGAGATTCTGCACAGGGAACAACTCCTTAGCACGCTTGGAAATTTTACTCCAGATTAGATCCTATGTCACATTTCCTTATAGACATATGTGATCAAAGTCTTCAGCTCCCAGAAAATTGAAAATTATCATTGTTTGTTTTTCCATTGTTACAGTCACTATGGATAAAGAAACAAAATAAATATGAACAGGGACTATGGACCAAGAGCAGGAAGAGTTGTAAATTTAACTTCCATTTAACAAAAAAACTTAACAAAGGCCCTTTTCCAGTCAAAATTTGGAATCAACAAGAAGGAAAAGAGCTCACTGGGTCCTGGTCCAGGATTGCTCCGGACCGTTGACATTGGGCCCCCTGTGTGTAGCATGAAACCCTGATGATTCACTAACATGAAATAACATTTTAAGAAGTGAAAAGTGAAGTGGAAAGGTAAGCAATAGTAACTGTGCAGCTGAAAGTCATGGAGCAACTCAAGCTCAAGCTCATGAAGAATAATCTAGTGCTTTAAGTGCAGTGATAGATGTGGAAGAGAAATATAAACTACAAACATCAATGTACAAATGGAAGGTAGTCTATTTCCCAATGACAAGACAGTTAAAGTTCTAAAAGGAAAGACAAAGCCCAATGTCAAAAAGCAACACAACCATGGGTTACTGAGAATCTTCTCTCCCCTGCCCACCACGACCACCATGTATCACAAGCAGTCGCTTCTTGCTCAGGATGCCTGCCCACCTCAACACTCTGTCTCATCCTTGGCAGAAGGACTGGGAGAAACCACAGGCAGCTAGGAACACCTGAGAGGCTCCGCCCTTACCAATAGGCTCACAGGTTTTAACAAAAACTTCTATTTTCCAGGCCCCAAATTGGTCGAGTTCTCTACAAACAACACATTTTACTCTAAATTTGTAGAAAGAACTGTCCTACATTGAGTAAGTACAAGTTCTAGGAAACGAGACCTCAACTCCTCAGGTAACAAAAGGAGTATTTTTATATTTCCACCATTTTTGATGAAAGCTTCCTAAAATGGAGCATCCTTTCTCAATATGTGTTTTCAGTATATAACCTAATGATGAAAATTCAAACTTTTGTTGATGGCCGGAATGTTATATTTTCATTCTTCATTTTCATAATAACGCAACAATTATGTCTCTACTTTCTGCTTTCCCTTTTCCCTCAACATTAGACTGTACCTTCTGCTTGTTCTGTATAGACGTTGTTTGTGTGACTTGTCATGCATTTCTGCCCAGAGCCACACATACACAGTCATGGAGGGCTTAGTTGGCTTATACTCCATATATGGCCTCGGGATCAGAGCTGGCTCTTCTGTTCCTGATGCCAAGAGGGATTAACTTGCCTCACCTCCTTGAGCCAGACCAGGCTGGCACCCTGGAATGGATGGGGGGGTTGGGGAAGAAGAATATGCAGATGCCCAGCCTCCTCAGATTGTGAGAGAAACAGAGAAGAGAAAGGGAGGAAAAAATAGTAATAAACAGCTTGCTCGGGATTGCATGTACGCAAACTTAATAACTAACCATAAATCACACATGGGTAGTATATTTATTGCCCGGAGGGAATAGTTAGTTAGAGGTCTCACCTGAGGGGAGGACGCTCTGCTAATACCTTCATAGGGACTCCAACCTGGCTGTTCACCACGGGGCTGCCCAGCCAGAAGATTGGATGTTCTGAGTGTCCGATTTGATGTATTAAGCCTTCTTTGTTCTTCTCTATGCTTCTCTATCTCTTTATGTATACTTTAACTGTTTAATTCCTATATTCCCTTTCCCTTATAATTAATAAAATTTTCCTACACCAAACGGAAAATGTGGCTATTGTGAATTACTCTTATTCAGAACACTGCTATCCTAGAGCCACCCTTTAGCAGGACAACCTCCTTATACATTGCTTGTTCTGATCAGCTTTGGAAAAGGAGATAATTATATTATATACTTTGGATCCCTATGTAAAAATTAATGAATTATATGTGAGGCCTAAGCATAGAAACTTTGATTTAGCTGAGAGCTTTCTCATTACCAATCATACCCAATTATTTTTGGATTAAAACACAGACTTCAAGTTAACAAAAACAACAACAACAAAATCCAATTTATGAATAAATTGAATATTATCCTACTAGGAAATACAATTACTGTATCATTTTTGATTACCACAAAAGTATTAGAATTATTTAGCATTTCTTCTATGAAAGTAAAAAGAAAATTCAGGTTCACTGAATTTCTGTTTCATATGGCTAAAGCCTAGAGGATCTAAAAATGATGCCATAGGAAATATACATATATATATGTAATATTATTGCATTGAGCTTACTTCCATGTGAAATGATCTGAAAGGACCATTATTCTATGGCTCCACTGGAGAAGGACCTAAGGTTAAATATAGCCCCATTACTGACACCACCTTGGACTCTCTCTAATACTCTATTTCCATAATGATGTCAACCCTTTTCCCCACTTACCTGTCTTCCCCTTTGGCTTAGCTATTAGGATTAGGAGATCCTAACATTTGCCACTTGTTTTAATGTTCAGGCAGAATCCTTTCCACTCACCAGTAGTGGTCTCTTAACTGACTTTTCCTCTCTGCTCTTTGACTCAATGCCTCCAACCAGAGACACCAGCACTCTCACAACATCCCCTGACCACTTTCCACTTTCACACATGCACACCCGCACGCACACACACACACAACATCCGTTTCCCTCCCTAGACAACCAGCAATTGCAAATACCACCACATGTTTAGATCTTTACTGATGAATATTCTAGGTTAGAACCAAAGATAAAACTTTGTCATTTATCTTTCCTTTAAGCTAAACAGTACTTAAAAAAAAAAAAAAAAAAAAAGCTTTGGATATGAACGCAACTTACACCAGTTTTTAAAAATCTAAAATCATTTAATATAGTCAAAACAGTAACTGAAGAAAAACTGAAATAAAGCCTAAAAATAATGTCACTTGCTCTCCATCACCCTAGCAAGATTCAATGGAAATTCAAAACTGAGAGATGATTTGGATTTATTCCTGATTTAAATCTGATCAAAACACCAGGATCATTCGAAATTCTATTCCACTATTTTTGCATCTTCAAATTAGGCATGCAAGGGAAATGAGCTTGGGCAGCAAGCCTCAGGCACATCAGACTGAAAGCCAAAATCCAGAGAAATGCATTCTATATGAAGAGTACAAGATTTCTTGTGTATCCTGGGCCTTAACTCTCAGCTATCCTTTTGGACGTTCATCACAAGATATATAGATAATATCTAGGATAATTCTCTGTTTAGAATTTAGGGAATGTTGCCAGATAGGGGGGAAAATACGAATTTTAGAAAGTAGACAAATTTGACCCAGAAAGCGAATCTAGACCTCTTTAGCTTCATTAATAAAGATTGCAGTTAAAATGTATTCCTTTGTTGTGTTCTTTTGGCAAATATTTCTTCGGGGCTGGGTAGCAGGGGAAAGATAACTTTCCACTGAGGGGAAACAAAAGAAAACACAGCCACAGCCAATAACAAAACAATATGTCATTATAGTAATCACTGTAAACATACAAGAAGATCAATGATCCCAAACTGAATCCTGGCCAGTTCAACTAACCAGCTCAGCAGGCCAAACACACAATCAAGTGTGCCCAGGACAGCAGGTTCAGGCATAGTGATACTGACAGTTCTCCATCTGACCCTGAGAGATTTGTGTGCAGGGACAAAGGGAGAGAATGCAAACATCAAAGTTTGCATAGAAGTTTGAAAAGCTCACTGTAATGTCCATAAAGTTTTTGAAGCAGTGAAAAATGTGTCCGTAAATCTACTCTGTGGTTCCGTCTCTGAGGAGTGATCAAGAGTCACTGAGCCAAAATGCTTTCCCATAAAGGGGAAATGGAGCTTTCAGTTGCCAGAATGGTCTTCAGGATTCTGAAGTCTCATTAGAAGCAGTCTTTGTTTTTAAGGAATTTTTTTTCCCCAAAGAGAAAGTAATTAAAGGCCTTTGAATTATCCATGCTGGTCTTTCTAAAATCAAAGATATTTATGTATTTCTAAAAAAAAAAAATAAGAGACTATATTTTTCTCTCTCTGAAAATCATGCCTAAAAGAAATACTAAACAATTTTTAATGATGAAAGAAATACTCTTTTTTGATAAAATACATTTAACACTTTATTCCCTTAGAATTGATATGGCAACAATGAGGCTGTCAGCAGAAACCTTGGAGTTGGTGGTGGTTGTGATGCCATTGTTTTCACTGTACTGATGATGTATTTGTGCACATCTTGTCACACTGTGTTACTCAGCCACCAACAGATATTAAATACATTGTGTCACCCCTCAAAGGCGAGCAAGGTGCATGACCATGGCTTAGTGGTTTCTTGGGGTCTCTGGGTGGCTTAGAGGCTTAAGTGTCTGACTCTTGATTTGGGCTCAGGTCATGACCTCACTCGTGAGGTCAAGCCCCACGTAGGGCTCTGTGCTTACTTTGGGATTCTCTCTCTCCCTCTCTCTCTGCTCCTCCCCCTCTCACACTGTCTCTCTCAAAATAAATTTAAAAAATGAGAGCTAATGAAAATTAGAACACCTAGAATATTGAAAAAATTAACTTTAACCATGATGAATCTTTCAGAATAGAAAGAAGCTCACAGGTTTGGGGTGATACAATCAAAAGTGCAGCATATTGAGCAGCAAAATGAAGTTTTTATGCCAACAGAAACCTGAAACCCGGGAATCATTCCCAACCTTTGAACCCATTTCTACTAGATGTTAACTCCTTTGGTATTCATTTCCTCATCTGTGAAATAAAGGAATGGAATTACGTGAACATTCTTCCTTCCAACACAAAGAGGAAGCTCTAACATTCTGCCTTCCAACACAAAGAGTAAGACAGCTGCCACCACATTTACATACTAATTAAGTATTTTCTGGCCTACATAAATTAACTTCCTGAAAATGAAATTTTCCAGGATCCTAACTAAAAACTCAAGGACTGGGGCTCTGTGTAATTATGGCAAACAACTTATTCAATCATGCAACTAAAAGTTTGCGGATGTTGCCCAAAATTCCTACAGAGAGCAATTTTGAAAATAAATGAAACAAAGAATGATGAAAATTAGAGCACCAAAATATTAGGAAAATTAACCTAACCATGATGTTCCTTCATACTAATGTTAAATGCCAGAACTGTTTTTTTAAAAAATGAAAAGTGTGACCATGATGAATCAATTTGTAATAATTTTGTCTTTTCCATAATTTATTAGGGGGAAACCTTGATGATGTTATCCTACTTAGAGAAGTTTTCTTTTTCAATACATAAAGGAAAGCTGGTTTAACTGCAAATATGAGTTATAGTTTGTAGAGAAGACAGAGGTTATCAAAATTTAGGCACTATGGTGGCTAACTATGTTTTGTAAACAGAAAGCATAAGCCTGTATAATTTTATAGTTAATATAGTCAATGAATATGAACAGAAACAAAATAGATAGCATTAAGAATATAAACACACCATTAATTATTAATGAAGTCAAATTTTCCTTTTAAGACTTTGTTTTAAGGAAAAGTATTAGCTATTCAGAGTTCTGTTCATATGCAGTGTATTCAGAAGAATAATTAGAAAAAATAAGCAAGGATTGCATGATTAGAACATAAAGACACAAGTGAGGAGATGTTGAAATACAATTAAAGGCATTTTGCAGAGGTCAATGTTATAAGGAGAGAAAGGCAGGAAATAACATATAATTTATGGAAAATCAGGCTCAGCACATTCCTATGTTTTAATGAAGAGTTTTGCCAAGATTGTTGAACTCGTATTCACCTAATCACCTTGCATATAAAATTTGCTAAAGTGTATATTTAACATGTGAAATAAATCCATATGTCTATGATTGTTTTGCTTTTTAACAGCTGAGAGGGAAAGTGAGGGTGGAAATATGTTATTTATACCTTAATCCTTAATATATGTAACTTTGAGCCCCCAAATGGAGCCTGTAACAAAGACAAAAAACTAAAGACTGGCAATCAAGTTTAGGATTTTAATCATATTCCAAGATCGCAACCTACATACAAGATGGTAGAACCCATTAAACTGCACAGACCCCAAAGCCGTGGATAGAGACCAAAATTGCACGTTAATTATACCAGGCCAAATTATAAGATGGCCCTCCAAATTCTTGCCCCCTGGTACTTATGCCCCACATAATGCCTTTTTCTTGAATGTGGGAGATCTGTGAATATGATAGAATAGGCTTTCCCTTGTTTTGGTTCCACTATGTGACGAATGGGATAGATAATACTCCCTTGTTTACATAATACTATATAAGACTGGTGGTAACAGACTAAAGAGAGTTTTCTCTGGCTGGCTTTGAAGACATAAGCAGCCATATTGTGAGACTGACACATGGCTAGGCCCTCAAGTGGTTTCTAGGAGCTGAGAGCAACTCCTGGACAACAGCCATCAAGACAGCAGGGACCTCATTCTATAGTCATAAGGAAATGAATTTTGCCAATAACCTCACGGGGCCTGAAAAAGTACCCCTCGCTCCAGATGAGAACAACAGTGTGGCTGACACCTGGATACAGCCCAGTGAGATTCTGAGCAAAGGGTCCTGAGAAAAGCTAACATGACTCCAGACCTAGGGAAAATGTGAGGTAACAAATTTGTGTTGTTTTAACTTAAGTTGATGACAATTTATTACATACCAAAAGAAAACTAATGACCAATACTTGGCTGTACATGATACATTTCAGGGCCAACAAACACACTCCCAAGTGATGATCTGAACTGCAAAGTGAATTAGAGATACTCTGAATCAAATGCCCAAACCACTTTGGAAACCTCTTTTGTGGGTTTTAATTACACAGCACATATATTATACAGCAGTGTGGATAAGTGAGTCTCAGTTTAAGCAATGATTCCTTTTCTCTACCTACCTCAACTCAAACCAGACCTGGTCATGAACATTACTTTCCTGGCATTGACATTTCACAGTATTTCCTTAAAACTCTCATCTGCTTTATTCCCAGCCACACTTATACTGGTTTCATGGATAAAAAACAAAGAGAGGTAGATTAAGTAACTCACTAACAAATACATTCCTAATGAGATTCCAATATGAGAAACCTGGGCTTTTGTCACAATCTGTACATTTACTATAAATGTCTTTGCCTCCTCTTGTAATTAACTGTAAATGTCCAAAAAACATCAAGTTTTTATATCCATGTCACCGGTCAGCTAAAGCTACAAAACCAAATATTTCAGCACAATGATTTGGCAATATAATGTCCCCAATATTTGATATACAGATGAAACTTTAATAATTCATATATTCTCATGCATTCATGGCTGGTCCTTTATTACTTCATATTTTCTCATGCATCTGGCTTCCCAGAGCAGCCAAGCTCACTGGGAAGTTTTATTTGAGATATGACTAAACACTTAACTAGAAAGCTCTCATATCACCTCAGTAAGATGCCCAGTGTTAATAATAAGATGCAATTATTAAGGTGACTAAGGGCCCCCAATACTTTTTTTAAGCAAATATGTGAAAGTTCTAAAAAAGTAAGAACAAATACGTATATTAAAAAAATGAGAGTTATACTTTTTTGGAGTTAAAATTATCTTTAAAAAAATTTTTTTTTTAAATTTTTGAGACAGAGAGAGACAGAGCATGAGAGGGGGAGGAGCAGAGAGAAAGGGAGACACAGAATCCGAAGCAGGCTCCAGGCTCTGAGCTGTCAGCACAGAGCCCGATGCGGGGCTCGAACCCACAAACGTGAGATCATGACCTGGGCCGAAGTCGGAGGCTTAACCGACTGAGCCACTCAGGCACCCCTGGAGTTAAAATTATCTTAAGAAATCCTATGGAAATCCAAATACATTATAAAGTAGGTGATAGGTACTAGAATATATTAGCCAATTGACTAGCTCCTATCTTTCTAGAAGAGGGTGTTTCCATAAAAAAGGCCCAGGAGAGCTAAGAGACAGGATAAAGGCACTCGGCCCTGGGGTGCCCTCCAGATAAAGTGAATACTACATGATTAACTTGCACTGCCTCTAGATATAAATATGACATAGAAAAATGACTTTCTACTTTATGTTATTCTATCAAAGTAATTCAACTGCCCATATAGAAACCCCAAGAAGAGAAAATGTTAGCACCTTGCCCATGGTCAGTGATAGTGGTGGGGCTAGAGGAGACAAGTGGTAAGCATTTAATCTATTTTTTCATATTAAGAAATAACAACTAAATATATCATTAAAAATACTAGGAAAAAAGTCTAAGAGTTCTGGTTATGAAAAGTAGACAATGCACAAACAAAACCATCACAACCACAGCCAATGCTAATTTCTCATATTTGGAATCAAATATATGATTATGTAGGGCAGGGATCAGCAAATTATGGCTCATGGCCAATTCAGCCAGCTGTGTGTTTTTGTGAATAAAAATATATTGAAACACTGCCATGCCCTTTTCTTTATGTATTGCTTGGGGCTGCTTTCCTGAAACAATGACGAAATTAAGCAGTCCTGACAGAGATAGCATGGCCTGTAGAGCCTAAAATATTTACTATCTGACCCTTTATGTAAATCTTCTACATCTACAATACCTAGAGGAAACTATATACGACCCTATTTAAAGAAAGTCCTTAGTTTCTTTAAATAAATAAACAGTAAATAACAGAAAATAAAGTAAATAAACAGAAGTAAGCAAATAAGTAAATAAACAGAACTGACATTGGGGTGCTGGGTGGCTTAGTTGGTTAAGAATTCAAGTCTTGATTTTGGCTCAGGTCATGATCTCACTGTTTGTGAGATTGAGCCCTGTGTCGAGCTCCCTGCTGACAGTGTGAAGCCTGCTTGGGATTCTCTCTCTCCCTCTTTCTCCTCTCCACCTCCAAACACTCATGCTCTCTCTCAAAATAAATAAATAGTTTTAAAAAATGGAACTGATGTTAAGTGTGCAAAATTAAAGTGTTATGAATTGAGCCTAGCTGTTGATTCCACAAAGCCCCAAACAAGATGAACTGTGACATCTTGCTCTTTTTTTGTAAGAATTTCCAAAATGATAAATATGTCTCATTGGTATTTTTGGTCATTACGTATCATTCACTTACTGCAAATCTTATCCTGATATTTTAGTTACAAAACATTTTTTGGGGACACCTGGGTGGCTCAGTCGGTTGAGCGTCCGACTTCAGCTTGGTCATGATCTCACCGCTCGTGGGTTCAAGCCCCACATCGGGCTCTGCACTGACAGCTCACAGCCTGGAGCCTGCTTCAGATTCTGTCTCCCTCTCTGCGCTTCCCATGCTCATACTCTGTCTCTCTCTCTGTTTCTCAATAATAAATAAATGTTAAAAAAATAATAATAATAAAAGAACTTACTCTTAAAAAAATAAAAAAATAAAAATAAAAATAAACATTTTTTGATGGATTTCACTTTTCCACAGACCTCTATGTAATACAATTCTGTATAAAAATTTTATAACCCTCTGTGTACAAATTAATTCCAGAACCTGGCCGAGAGGAAAAAACAGTGAAAATGGAAATTTTAAAAAGTCATGATAGCTTTTGAAATTATAAGATATATTTTTGCAATAAGTATTAAAACTAGTATATTCTAAGGATATGATTATCAGGTATCTAAGGGGAAAAAAGGTTATGGCAAACCTATTTCCAGCATTTTCTAAAAGGCATATAGTTTAAAAAGCACATGTAATTTTAGATAAATGTTTAAACTCAAAAGCAAATTATTAAAATTCAAATATATTATTTTCTATAGTGCAGAATTTTTGAGTTTCTGATGAGTATTTATTCATATCCTTGACATGATTATTTTTTGACAAAGTGTTTGATGGCACCTGTAAGCGACCATCCCAGTTTACAATCATGTGAAAGTAGAATGATATTATGTCTAGAGAAGAATTCAAGTTAGAGTGCCTGATTTTAATGACAGGTTGTCAATTTCATAAAAGAATTTGTCTGTCCCTCTAGTATAAAAAATTCCAAACCACAATACCATGTCGCCAGATATGCCTTCAGAGAGTTCAACCAATACTTTAAATCTCAACTACTCAAAAGTTCAGAAAACATATCTCACATTTGCAATATTTAAGAGATTCAATAGGCTAAGATAATATTTTCTCTGGCTTCTCTGAGCCCTTTTAATTAGTTAGTTAATTAATTAATTAATTAATTCAATCATTCATATGTCCAACATCACACATTTTCTGATGACCCACTAACTTCCAGGTATTTTAGCTGCTCTATTGCTATGTATGTGAGCTCAACAGAAACAGAATGCCATATTTTATTCCCAAGAAGCATTTGTTAAATACCATAATATATACCTATGTATTATGCAAGATTCTAAGGGTAAAGGAATGAGTAAAACAAAAGAATGATCTAAAACACTGGTGTGTACAGAAATCTGGAGATTTCATAAAACATACAGAAGCCTGGCTCCAACCTGATCCACTGGATCAGAACTTCTGATGGTGGGATCCATGACTTTGAATTTTGCAAGTTCTACTTGTGATTCTCAGGCACACTGAAGTTTGAGAGTCTTTTGTCTGGAAGATGCACCATGTAGCAAAGAGATAAGGAAAGTACCATGAATAAAATGCAAATACAAGGAAAGCAGCAAGTTCAGAGAGCTCTTCTCTGAAGAGATAGCCTCAAAGCTAAGTCTTAATAAATGAGAAATATACCAATAAGATATGCAGGCAGAGGTAGATTACATACAAAAGAGATAATCTATGTGAAAATAAATGAAGACATGAAAACAGCATGGTATGTTTGGAGAATTCCAAATAGCTAACTATGGATGGAGGGCATGCATGGGGAAAGCCCAGGAAAAGAAATTTAAAAGGAAGCAGAAGAAGCCAGACCATGAAGGACTCTATAAGCATGGCCAAAAATTTTTATTTGATCTGTAGACCATAACGGAGTTACTGAAGTTTTGTAATCGAGGGAGTGACATTATTAGACAAATTGCAAACAGGAAAGGAGAATTCCATGGAAGTAAGAAGATAGGTTGTTCTGGTGAGAAATGATGAGTATCTGAACTAAAACAGTAGTGTTCAGTGGAAAAAGGACAGATAAAATAGACTTTTAGGAGGCAGTAATGACATATCCAGATGATAAAATAAATTGTGAAGACAGAAAGAGGAAAATTACTAGTTTCTAATTTGAGAAATTGACTAGATTATGCATGTTGTGGAAACAGGAATAAAAGCTAACATTTATAGAACACAGCTATATGTTCTAGCAGTTCTAGGACTGCTGACAGATTATTTATTCAATTCTCGTTCAACACCAGGAGACAGGTATTATGCCTATATTAAAGATCAGGAAACTGAGGACAGAAACGTTGAGTAACTTGCATGAGGTCACCAACCAAAAAGTGACAAAGTCAAGATTTGAAGCCAGATAGTCTGATTTCATGACCTTTCTATTAATTACTCTGCTATACTCTCATAGTTAGATAATCTAGAGAAGCAGAGGGGAATTTAGGAATTAGAGTTAGTTTTGTAGCAAAGGCACCGCGGTCCATTGGGAAGACAGGTTGAGATGTCAAGTAGGCAGTTGAGAATGTACATCTGGAGGTGAGCAGAACAGTTGACAGGCATTTAGAATTGGAAGTCATTTAGGATGTAGGCAGTTTGATGCTACTGGTGTAAAGGAGATGCTGAGGAAGAAGATGTGAAGTGAGAAGAGAAGTAGCCTAAGAATAGCATCAATAATATTTTCAAGAAAGACAAACTCATAATGTTTATATTTATAATGTAATGTTATATTTAGATAGATGTAGATTTATATCTATTTATCTATACACTCCATTAATGTTTTTAATGTTTATATATTTTTGAGAGACAGAGAGCACGAGTGGGGGAGCCGCAGAGAGAGAGACACTCAGAATCTGAAGCAGGCTCCAGGTTCCGAGCTCTGAGCACAGAACCCAATGTGGGACTCGAATCCATGAACCTGAGCCGAAGTCAGATGCTTACCAGACTGAGCCACTGAGGTGCCCCTCTATATATTCCATTATAAACAGAATTTCATTTATTTGAGAAGGCTGCCTCTTAGTATATTTTTGAAAAAGAAATGAAATAATTACTTGGCCGGGTTTTTCAACACTTCAGTGTTGGCCTAAAATTATAGGAAAGGAATGCTATAGAGGGAGACTGTTAAAACAAAGTGATATGACTTCTTTCAAATCATTTATGGTCTATGAGGGAAACAGTCAGGTTATCATACATGTGGCTAAATCTACAGACTTTTATGTCAGCAAGATTTTATCAAACTATTTTTAAAGGATTATCTATAAAAAACTCATTATATTACTATGAGACATGTCAGCCAAAATATTAATAGGATGCCATGATCCAATGGGAAAGTGTGAAAGCTGCACGTACATCATTTCGGTGGCAAGGAAAATTTTAGATTGCTTTCATTTCTCCCACCTTCAATAATGGCTGACTTTGTTCTCTACTAGTGAGATTCCTTGTCACTATTACCATTTATCTGTCAACTATGAACATTACTTAACTTCATGATTTTTCCCTGAGGATTTACATATAAACCTGGTGGCATCATTTGGCACCATTTTCTGGCTCTGCTCAGCAAAGGCACAATATTAGCAGGAACTAGGTTTAAATATTAAGTCGCATCTTATAAATGGCCTAATCTATAAAGCCATATTAAAAATATCATTCTTTCTCTTCACATAAATATATGTCATCCAGACTGTCAAAATTTTAATTTTATGGACTTAAAATATATGTAAGAGTTTTAAAAATTTATACATCAAAATTAGTTTTTTCTGTATACAAATCTACCCAAAGCACACTTTTCTGATTACGATTTTACCCCAAAATATCTTAACTTTGTATTAATTTTTAAGGAGTTAAAGATTTAGAACAGTGAAGTGGAAAGAATAAGAAAGCCCAAGTTTGTGCCAGAGCCTGGCACAGTGCCCATCACCCAGTCAATGATCAATAACTATTGAATGAACATGGCCTCGGTTGCCAAGGTGACAGATACATCATGACTTTTTGGGTTATAACACATTTTTTAAAGATGGAACACAATTATAAATACTTTTTGACATAATTTAATAATTTTAGATTTCCATTTTTTAAAACACTCTATGTTATTGCATATTTCACTTTAAATTTACGTTGATAACAGCTAGACATTGTTTTAGGACTGAAAATATTTTATCTAAATAACAATGATTAAATATTCCAGGGGTGCCACAGTGGCTCAGTCAGTGAAGTGTCACACTTCAGCTCGGGTCATGATCTTACGATTGACTTTGAACTGTGCATGGGGCTCTCTGCCATTAGCACAGAGCCTGCTTCAGATCCTCTGTCTCCCTCTCTCTCTCTGCCCCTCCCCCACTCATTCTCTCTTCCACTTTCTCTCAAAAATAAATAAATATTTAAAAAATTTTCAGAAAGAATGGTTAAATATTCTGAATGCTATAAATTCTCAAATCTATTACCAATTCGATATATTACATATTGAACATCACCATTTGATAATACAGCATTCTGCTTGATTTAATGCCTTTTATAGTTAAAGTTTCAAAATACATATATATTAAATGCTAATGGTCTTCACTTGCTTGCACCTTTGCCTTTAGTCACTTAATAGTCTATATTTTTATTTACTTAAATCTGGCAATTCTTCTTAAGTCCTATTTAAAAAGGAATTACATAGTCAATGTATAACAGCTGCTGAACACAACAAGTGGTCTAACTCAACATAAATCTGTTTCTCACTTTCTAAAGTGAATGTTCCTAGTTGGCAGGTGGCTTTTCTCAATATGGTTATTCAAGGACCCAAGTTCCTCCTATTTGGTGGCTCTGCCATCACAAAGGGACTTAGGGGGAGTGACTTGCATCCAGCTGACAGAAAGAGGGAGAAGGATGGATAAGGCAAGCCCACTTCCTAACTGTCTGGACCCAGAAGTCACGTTTCTACTCACAAGTCATTGGTGAGAAGTAGTCATGTGGCTCCACCTAAATTAAACAAAGGCTGAGAAATACAATTTCTTGCTGGATAGTAACTTCCCAGAGACAACTCTACGTAATCAAATAGAGATAACATTTTGGTGAAAAGTTAGTCATTTGTATCCACAGTTTGAAACCAAAGGAAACAAACACAATAATCACCCTAGACTATATCACTTTGTATTTTGGAAAGATGAAACACTGAACATATTTGGAGCTTTCCCTCTTTGCACAAGTGGTGCACAATTTGTGATATTTAATAAATAGTAGAAATGAAACCAGCCAGGCTGATGGTTTTGTGTGGAACTGTTTTTCCCGATACTAAAAAAAAAATCATGATTATGTATACATACCAACTTATGTCAAAGATCTATCATGAGAATCAATAAGATAATAGGTGTGAATTGCTTTGAGGAACTCAAATGCCATTCACACATAAAATCAAAACACACATCATAACTGCAGATTCCTCAGAGGATCTAGCTGTTTGCAGCAAAGACCACCAGCAGCCAAATCTTCCCTCATTCTGGCTTGTGATGCAGCTGTTAACCCTTGAAGTCTGCTGGAAACTCAACCACAAGGATTAACCATGACCTGCATGTCCTAACCTATGAGTCTCCATGATTCCACCTCTGGGGACTCAGTTCCTTCCTTGCTTACTCATGCCTAGTCTGAAATGAAATGAAGACATAGTTTTGTACTTTCTGGTTCTGTCTGGCTCTTTTCTGTGTCATTGACCATGTTGGATTTCTCCCCACTGCCTCTGACCTCCCCACTTGGTCCAGAATTTTACATTTGACCTGCCTCACTTTCAGGACTTGTAATGACCACAGTCACACCCCTTTCCTTGTAACTGGGTTTCTGGTCAAAGTTTCCACAACCCCACTCTTAATGTTTCTCTTGCCAGCTCCATGGGCAATGATATTAAATTTCCAGCCACTGTTGATAAACTGCATTCCCTCAATTAAGTCTTTATAAAAGCATTCTCCCAACATATTTGAAAGGACAGAAGGTCACCTCTTGCTCTCTGTACCAGTAACAATGAGTTTCAGTAGTATATGGATGTGAGAATTGCTCAGATTGCTCGAGATCTGGCTTTCTACACTTTTTCCCCCAAGGAGAAAATGGAATTAATGTGTTTACTTTTTTTCTATGTCACTCAAAGGAATTCCTCTCTCATTTTTCTTCTTTCGGAAGAGCTTTAAGTGCTCCAAAGAGGTGAGCCTGCTCTATAAGCACTCAGCTCTTTAG
This sequence comes from Cryptoprocta ferox, assembly GCA_028646485.1. NCBI lineage: Eukaryota > Metazoa > Chordata > Mammalia > Carnivora > Eupleridae > Cryptoprocta > Cryptoprocta ferox. The sequence goes on from CM053572.1 coordinate 66,999,301, forward strand.
ACCAAAACATTCTTTCCCCATAGTAATATAATCAGAATGCAAATTTTTCATGAAAGCACTTAAAACCTAGATTCTTGCAACATTTTGCTGTCCTTTGGCTAGATTTTTAACCTCTCTTATCAAAAGCAGCTCATAATTCTTGTTACTTTTAATACTCTTTCCTGTATTGGTAGCTTCACTGAAGATTTTATTCTATTTAACCCTCAGAGTGCTAGAAAGCCCTCCCTGACCTTCTTCACAGGCATAGATGAATTACCATTCTTCATCCTCCATCATTTATTTGGTGCCTGTATGATGCCTGGCACCAGGAGGCAATGCAGAGATTTACCAAGATGTAAAATTTGCTCTTTGTGGTGTCTGGTCCGTAATCTATACAAAATATATATGTACTGGATGAATAATAAAGTGAATAACTATCAGTATGGGAATTTCTGTGCTGTTGTATGCCATCTCCTTGCATTGAGACTTAGGACCTCACTGCTTACCCTATTGTCCCATTGGTAGGGGCAGTGTTACTACAGGGCAAATCTCCAAGAGTTCATGAGTGCAAAGGGCTCTGAGAGACCACAAGAAACCCCTGAAAGCCTAACAATAAAAAAGTATATATGTTCCTTAAACAGGAACATGTTTCTACTTTGTTCACACATAGTAATTTACACAAATTATATACTATATAATAAAAATGTTTTCTGCTGTTTTTCTTAAGGAAAAGAAATTGTGTTTTGAGGTATTTTGTTTATATAAATTGTTGAATCGAACACTGTCATTTATTTTACTTGGAATTATAATTGACCTTTGAACAACACAGGTTTAAACTGCAGGGTCCACTTACATATGGATTTTTCCCAATAAATATATGTACAGTACTATAAATGTATTTTCTCTTCCTTATGATTTTCCTCATAACATTCTCTAGCTTATTTTATTCTAAGAATACAAAATATAATATATAACTCAAAAAATATGTGTTAATTGACTGCTTTTAGTAAGCCTTTCAGCCAACAGTAGGCTATTTGCAGCTAATTTTTTGGGAACTCAGAAGTTACATGTGGATTTTTGACTGTGCAGGGAGTTGGTACCACTTACCCTCATGTTGTAGAAAGGTTAATTGTACTTAGAACAAATGAAAGATGATGTACTATGAACAAAGACTGAGAGTGTTACTTTTTTATAACTAGTTACTAAAACATGTGCCTAGAAAATACACACTATTGAGTGACTAACATTGAGGCCAATGTGACTGTAATTGATTTCAACCAGTTAGAAATCAGCACTTCCCTAGACAGCAATAGTATAACTGGGTAGAGTTGTTACTTGGTATTTGTACTTAAAATGCAAGAATTAACTACACTACAATAGATATAACAATTAAAAGCAATGACTAATATTTAGTCACTAACACTAAAATATTATCAGAGCCAGGGAGAAATGTTTATGAGAGAATGGAACAAAGGCAGGAAATTTGCATCTAAAGGGAGTAACTTCAAATGACTCACCTCAAGTATAAACATCATCTGATTTCTCAGTGTTTACAGAATAAAGCTTAAACTGCTTATCTAGGTACACAGGGCATACTACACTCTGATCCCAGCAATCATGTCCAGGATCAGTTCTACTTTGTCTTCTCTTTTGCCTCCTGGACACCTGATTGTTTAACAGATTATAAACTCACACATAGAGGCAAAGTGTCTAATTAGCATTTTAGTGCTTACCTCTTAAATACTAACACATAGGCAAGAATCATCACACATTTAGGGAAATCCACTGACATGAAAGAGACCCAAGCAAATAAACTACAAAAGCAATTTAGAATAAATAGAGACCATGCAGAGAACAGAAGAATACTTTTTTAAAAATGTGTTTTAGTTAACGGTCTCAGAGACAGAGACAAAAGGAAAAAAAAAGCAAAAAAAGCAGGACTCTATAAAAAAGAAATCATCAGAGAGTAAGAAGGAGCCACTGGAAATTTAAAAACTAAAAGAATTGAAATTAAAAATAAGTCAGTAAAAGATCTGGAAGATAAAGCCATGGACATCTTTCAGAAAGTAGAACAAAGTAGATGAACAGATGGATTACAAGAAAAAGAAAATTAAAGGCTCAGTTGAGAAAGCCCAATATCTGACTAACTTGCTCAGTGAGAGCAAGGCTTTCACTGATGTGACCTCAAGCACAGAATCGCTGGCATAGAGAAGGTGCTTAGTAACTCTATTTGTTGAATAAATAAATGAGCGTTCCACAGAGAACAGAGAGCTAGCAATGGAAGCAAAAGAAGAGCAAAACTGCATTTCCAACAGTGAAGTACATCCATGATATGAGATGGCCCACAAAATGCCAGAACAACTATTTAAATTTTTTTAAATGTTATTTTTGAGAGAGAGAGAGAAAGAGAGAGAGAGAGAGAGAGAGAGAGAGAGAGAGGACACGCAAGTGGGAGAGGGGCAGAGAGACAGAGACACAGAATCCAAAGCAGGCTCCAGGCTCTGAGCTGTCAGCACAGAGCCCTGTGCGGGGCTCGAACTCACAAACTGTGAGATCATGACCTGAGCCAAAGTTGGACGCTCCACTGACTGAGCCACCCAGGTGCCCCCAGAACAACTATTTAAAAAAGCTTCACATTTGTGCTCATTATCATACAATTTCAGAATGTGGGATAAAGATCCTAAAAACTCAAGAACAAAATCAGATGTGTTACAAAAAATTAGAAACAAAATGGCTTGAACTTCTCAAAGAAATATTAGAAGCTTGAAGTCAAAGAAATAACATCTTCAAATGTTAAGAGAAAATGATCTCTTGGCCCAGTACTATTAATTGAATGGTAGGACTAAGACAAATGTTGTATGTGAAAAGTAAAAGAAAATTTCTGTCTCAAATATTTTTTCTGAAAAAACTACTGGAGTATATGTTCTCCCAAAACAAAGAAATAAACCAAGTAAAAGATTCACATGGGCTCTGAAGTGGGATCCAACTTAAATGAGATGCAATAGTAACTCCAAGTTGATAGCAAAAGAAGTCCCTGGATGACAGTTCACCAAGCTGAAAGAGCAATTGGTTCAGATGGAAGCCAGGGATGGAAAATTCCAGCAAAAATGTCTCTTAAAAAAAACCCCAAATCAGCATATTTGACAAAGTTAGACTACATGAAAACCTACAATTACCAGAAAATGAGGAAAAACATAGATTCAAAGAAAACTAAACAAAAAAATTAGGAAAATAAGTTACACACGAAAGGAAATTAATCATGACTTGACCTGGAAATACATTTACATAGTCATGAAACTAAAATCATTAACAATGCATTAAAAATTTTTTTTTAATCTTTATTTATTTTTGAGAGAGAGACCCACAGTGCTAGCAGGGGAGGAACAGAGAGAGAGAGAGGGAGACACAAAATATGAAGTGGGCTCCAGGGTGCAGGCTGTCAGCACAGAGCCTGAGGCAGGGCTCGAACCCATGAACAGTGAGATCAAGCCCTGAGCCGAAGTCAGACGCTTAACTGACTGAGCCAGCCAAGCACCCCTAACTGACAATGCATTTAATAAAAATTTAACCCAAGTACACTAGGAGAATGTGTAGATGGGATGAGAGAACTAAAATCCTCATTTTAGAACTAAAGGAAGTTGCAGGCTATGCCAAAACAGGGAAACATCAACAGCTTTTCATTCTAAGCCACGGGTCATTATGTGACCTATGGATCAGAATGTTTAAAGCTAATACATTTTTTTAAAAAGCAATATAATGTAATTAACAGACAGGCAACACCAATTTTTAAAAATCATATTTAATCACTGAATTTGGTATACGTTGGACTCAAAAATTAGAAGTTCATTGAATTTAATCAGAACTGGCTTAGGTGAACAATTTTAAAAAGTTGTTTCCACATACAGCCATCTGAAAATACCAATGCAATAAGCAGCAACAACACAAGCCACGTCTGTTTGGCATGGTACATAGGTTAATGGTGTTCACTCTGGGGCTAGGCAGCCTTCTACCACTTACTAACAGCATGGCCTCAGGCAAATGATTCCATCAATTTAGTCTCACTCAATTCATATGTAAAATGTGACAGTTCGGTTAGTTACTTCCTAAGGTTGTGTGGATTCTGAGACTTTTTCATGGAAAGTAGGGAAAACAGAACCAGGCAAAATGTTAGCACTCAATAAACTGTCAATTACCATTTTTAATTATTTTAAAATACAAAAAACAATGTCTACGAACCAACAGGATATTTACTAAATTCACGTACACATTTTATTTGGTTATTAGAAAGCCATTTGTATTTTTCTACCCTCACTGTGTTAGCCATCCATTGGATTCTTTATTTTTTCCCATTTTGTCCCCCTTTCTTACTTCAACATTTATTATATTATTGGGACAAATGTTAAGTTTTTGATAAGTGAGGAGAAAATGGTGTGCTTAAGTCAAGATCCAGGCTTAAGAATGTAAGTAATGAGAAAATATCTATGTGGAGAAAAAAGACAAAAGACAAAAAAATTAAAACTTCCTTACAATTACAGCCCATTGACAAGTACTTGAGACAGCCAGAGTGACCTTCTTTCAGGAAACTCAACTGCCTGGATACGAATACTATGCTAGAGGCAAAAGGCAACCTTAGCTTGATATCAGCCCAACCCACAGGATCCTGTAAGTCTTATTTAACATATGAAAACTCTTTTGGAAACATCCTTTATCTCTTCCCTCACCATGAGATATATGTTAGCAATCATCCTCCAAACAAATGGCCCCCTGATATACACTTGAAGGGTATGATTAATGTTTAACTAGACAGTAATAAATGAGCTTATCTTAAATAGCAACTAGCCCCTCAAGGCCCTAAAAACCTAACTTCCAAATTACTTAAGACTTAAGCTATACCTAACCCCTTCTCAACTTAAAAGTATATAATCAGGGGGCACCTGGGTGGCTCAGTCAGTGAGTGTCTGACTTCGACTCAAGTCATGATCCACACAGTTTGGTTCATGAGTTTGAGCCCTGCATCAGACACACCCCTGTTAGTTGTCCTCCTCTCTCTCAGCTCCTCCCCTGCTCATGGACAGGCAAGATATCTTCCTCTCAAAAAAAAAAAATCTTAAAAAGAAGTATATAGTCAATCATTCCTCACAAACCCAGTGCAGCCCTTTCTGTCCTCATGCTTTAATAAAACCACTTTTTTTGTATTTAAGATGTTTCAAGAATTCTTTCTTGATGGGTCACCTGGGTGGCTCAGTGGGTTAAGCATCTGACTTCGGCTCAGATCACATTATTGCAGTTCACGTATGAGTTCAAGACCTGAGTCAGGCTCTGTGCTGACCGCTCACACACAGAGCCTGAAGCCTGCTTAGGATTCTGTGTCTCCCTCTCTCTCTCTCTGCCCCTCCCCCACTCATGCTCGCTCAGGTGCTCACTCGCCATTCTCTCTCTCTCAAAAATAAAAACATTAAAAAAAAAGAATTATTTCTTGGCCATTTGCTCCTGGACCCCTATATTTCACATCAAATATTACTTTAAATTTTTTTAATGTTTTTTATTTATTTTTGAGAGACAGACAGAGACAGCGCAAGCAGGGGAGGGTCAGAGAGAGAGGAGACACAGAATCTGAAGACAGGCTCCAGGCTCTGAGCTAGCTGTCAGCACAGAGCCCGATGTGGGCTCAAACCCACAAACTGCGAGATCATGACCTGAGCTGAAGTCGGCGCTTAACTTCCTGAACCACCCAGGCGCCCCCAAATATTACTTTAAAAGGTACTAAAGAAATAACTTCAATACCATTAAAGAATACAAGAAAACACTTGTTTTTCAAATACAATGGGGTAAAAACAGAATTAAACTCATGTTGTACCTTTACACCAAGTTTTTGAGTGAAACATTACAAGTGAAAATCATCCTGTGAGATTGTAATTCATTCATCAATGTTAAATACAAGTATGTGAAACCACTTCAGCTCTTAATGCTATCCTGAACTAACCAGCTTCTTTACTGTCAAGCAATTTTAAACTAAGAGGAACAGTTTTGAACATTTGCTGATCTTAACATAGCAAACACACAGGAAAAAGCACATCAGGCTTTAAACCAATCTCCTGTTCTTAGACTCAGTTTGTTTTTCATTTGGAGTGACTGATCAGTACCTGTTGTACAAATATTGATACCCTCATCTCTATTTTTCATAAAGCTCTATTTTCAGTTGAGGAGAAAACAGAAGAATATTTTGGATGGTAGGGGGCATATGGAAGAAACTAGGAGAATTTCCAAAGCAAATCCTCCTTCCTTGACAAAAAAAAAAGCAAAAACAAAAACAAAACAAAAACAAAATCAAACAAAAAAATCCCAATTTCTGTATCAGAACAATTCCACTTTTAAATCAAATTCTGAAGGATTATGACTTTTCGTAAAAACTGCTTGGGATAGCTTCTGGGTAAATCCAGATTTGCAGTACAATTGCATTTTAAGTGTAAGGGGAAATGCCTTTCCACAGCCACATTTCCTCTCTATAAACAAGGTATACTTGGCAGTCCTCAGAAGCCCCACCCACTCCTACCTGATGGGGTATCCTTGGTCTCCACCAGCAACAATCCTATCCACCACACAATACCCCTGGCAAATTTAGTTCAGCCTAAGAGAAACAAAAATTTAAACAAGTTCTCAAACATAAAACAAAAACAGGAAAAAATGACATTTGTATTTGCTCTTTGTCTTCCAAGAATGCTCCCAGGACATGAAGACACGATGGACAAAACACAGAGTAAGAGGCAAGAAACCTATTTCTCACACCAAAATCTGATTTAATCTTTCTAGATCTATATTTGTTCTCTGTAAAGTAGTGGTAGTTCCTATTTATACACCTTATTGCATCTTTAAGAAAAAAAACATGAGTTAATTGATATGAAAGGACTCAAAAACTGTCGTTGTTATTCCAAATGATAAAATTTATGTTTTTAAAGAAATATTTGTTGAGTATGCTCACCTCTATTCTAGGTCCGGGGCACATAACAATGAGCAACAGAAAGTCTGTCTCCAATGAACTTGAAAGAAAGAAAGAAAGAAAGAAAGAAAAAGAAAGAAAGAAAGAAAGAAAGAAAGAAAGAAAGAAAGAAGAAAGAGAAAGAAAGAAGAAAGAAAAGAAAGAAAAAGAAAGAAAGAAAGAAATACACACACACATATATCATATAGTTATAAACATGCACACAATATGTACTTATACATTATACATAATTATATATAATACATATATTATCTATTCCCCAAAGAAACACAACCAATTAGATGTGCATGTATATACATATATATGGGGAGAAAGAATGATAGAGAGAGAAAGAAAATTTACTTTTGTTTTTTTAATTTATCTTTTTAAAGTTTATTCATTTATTTTGAGAGAGAGAAAGTATGAGCAGGAGATGGGTAGACAGAGAGGGAGAGAGAGAATCTGAAGCTGTTAGCACAGAGCCCTACATGGGCCTAATCTCACAAACTGGGAGATCGTGACATGAGCTAAAACCAAAAGTCAGAGACCTAACCGACTGAGCCACCCAGGTGCCCCTAGAGAGAAATTTATTCTAAGGAATTAGCTCATCTGATTGTGGAGGGCTGGCAAGTCCAAAAACTGGTGAAGTGGGCTAGCAGGCTGAAGGCTCAGGGGAAGAGTTGCAGAATGAGTGCAAAAGCAGTCTGCTGGCAGAATTCCTTGTGACTTGGGGGGAGGCAGTCAGTCTCTGTTCTATTACAACTTTCAATTAATTAAATGAGGTCTACCACATAATGGAAAGTAATCTGCTTTACTCAAAGTCCACCTCAAAAACACCCCCATAGAAACATCCATCCAAAAGACAGTTTCACTAAATATCCAGGCACTATGACCCAGCCATGTTGACACACAAAATTAACTATTACATTATATAAATAAATGCAGTCCTTGCTTGGCATGGTACTGTGGGACCATGCAAGTTGCAACAATGTGGGGAAATAGGTTCAAGAATTCTTTATACTTATATAAATCGGTTTAAAAAGCTTAGGGTGGAAAGCTACCACCACAAGGCAAAAGCGCCCAAGGTTAGTGAGACAATATAATGGAATCACAAGTAACTTGTTATATCACCTGCAGGAAACTACTTTCCATCTGCTGCCAATATACTTTGATCACAGCTTCAAACTCCATTTGCTCCCCAGACCCTTTCCTTCTTACATAAGTTAATGCTTACTTTTGATTGTTTTCTTCACATTCACCACAAGTAAGATCTTGAGAGCTCAATAAATACAGGGACAAAAGCCCTGTTTGTGGTTCTTGTCTCCTCCCAAACATTAGCTTCTCTTGTATTCAATTCTGCGTTCACTCTCTTGCTGCACAACAGAGAACTCCAGACTTGTAGTCTGTAACAGGTGGTGACCCTGACATGACTAAGGAGCCAACGTGACTAGAAGCTGACGTGACCAGAAGATGACATGTACTCAAGGACTGGAGAAAGCCATGGAAGGACTAGAGCTCTAAAAGAAAAGTGCATGGGACTTTAATCTCTCCTGACAAGGTAAGAGAAAACCCAAACTATATAAGGTTTTGCTGCCACAGAACTTTCGAGAGACTCACAATGGGAAATGTCTAGGAGCAAAGACCCCTCACTTCAGATTTCCCCACCAGTGCTCCAGGTAAAAATTAACCATGGGGAACAAACTGTCTTAGGTGGACCCAAGTAAAATGTTCTCAATGTTTAAGCTAATTGGTTTGTTGGTTTGAAATAGACCTATTTATCAACATTAAATGAAAAAAAATTTATTCTACCTAGGTTTGCTGAAGGTCAAATAAGGTCATACTATCTCTGTTCGAATTTGTTAGCCAAAGGATGACTTAAAGTAATGGTTAACTTTGTCTGTCTCATAGTTTTCATGGGTAATTGTTAAGATAGCTTTCAAAGGCTTTGGTAACCTAAAACATTACAGTTTTGCATGCATGACAAATTGGGATTGAATTCATTGGATATCTAATGAGATAGAGGCTAAAACATTAATTGCTAGATATGGGTTTGTGCTTTTGACTTACTGCAAAAAAGGGTCTTAAAATGGGTCTTAAAAATGTGCTTTGTGCTTTATTAAGATTTTACCATTGAAAACTTGCTTTGTGCTTAACTGATAAATCTAGCATTAAAAAAAGTAATTTTGCACTATACATTAAAAAAAAGTTAAGGTTTTTTTTTCTCTTTTGTCTGCCCAAAAGATGGAAAGAAAATATGATTTTAACCCAAAGGGCAGAAGAGCAGGACAGCACACCCTTTTGAGTTGTTCTACTCAAGTATTGGTTGAAATTACCCCTCCTTATGATCCACAAGGTCAATAAATTGTAGAATGAGTACATAACACACTTAAAAAACATGTTTAAAAAACAAAAAAGGGGGAATTGTCCCTGGCTGTCTATATTACAACCTCAAGTTCTCCTCAGTCGCACTATAATTACTCTTAACTTTTTAAATCCTGACCCTCAAGGGCTAACTGCAGCTTAGTGACTTTCTTTAAAATTAGATAAACCCTCTCATCCCATGGTGCTATACAAAACCACTGAAGGGAGACCCACCTGGATTAGACCCACTAAACTCCTCACCTGGGGTAGAGGATACACTTGTGTTCTTTCAGATTCCCGACCTCTGTGGATTCCCTCTAGGTTGGTGAAACTGTATTATGGGATGGTGGAGACCCCCATAATATCTTCCAATCAACCAGGGCTTCCAGAGTATGACTCTGAATGAGGGACCACCACCGCCTTCTTTCAACATGGAAGAAGCCTCTTCATTGACTCCTTATCCTGAAGCCACTCCACAGACTCAAAGCCTTTCCCCTGATATAACATGGGGAAGCCTTAAACACCTGTCTAACCAGACCATCATCCTCTTATAACACAACGGTATTGTATATACCCCTGATTTGCATCTCATGGTCATGATCTCCATCACTGACAGGAATTCCATGCAGGAAACCCAGATTTTTCTCCTTACCCTCTTTTTTCCAGGCCAAGCTTAATATCTATGCAGAAGACCAACTTAGAAATGAATGGGCTGATTCCTGGGCAATATTGCATAACCTAAGTCCTCTTTCACTGATAGGCAGCACCCATCTCAAATTTTGGATAATTCTGGGAAACAGAATACTTTTACGGTGTCTTTTTTTATACCTTTGCAGAATCAGCCTCCAAACCACCTGACAGCAAAGGAAGAATCAGGAGCTTATCATGACAGTCCTTTCACGTAACTGACTGTTTTCCTCACATTCACCGTATGTAAGATATTGAGAGCTCAATAAATATAGAGACAAAATCCCTGCTCAGGGCCCTTATCTTCTCCCAGATATTAGGTTCTCTCATATTCAATTCTAGACAAGGGAGAACTCCAGACTTGTAGTCTGTGACACAACTGTACAAAACTATCTTAATAATCAATAGGAAAAATTACAATTGCCCAGGACTTAAGAAATTTATAAAAACATTAAAAAATTCTCCTATTGTTAGTTATAAACCTATAGAGAAATGAAAAAAATAGTAAAACTAATTTTTATTTAGTATACTGTACTTTGAAAAATTAGAAACACTGAGAATTTCAAGTGCTTTATGTAGCAAGAGTAATTTGAACTACATTTCAAAACTCACCTCCTTCTTATTGTATGACTTACAATATGAAGCAGGCATCTTTTCTGTGCCTTGGTGAATCTAAGTTTGAATAAGCCTCTAGCATTTTACCCATTTTCAAAGTTGTGAAATGCCTCCCAGAGTTGCTTTAATGTAGTTTTTTGCCAGTATCACTTCCTATGGGACACATACATGACAGCCACTTTTCTCATCTATGATGTTAAGTTTGTATTCACTAAATGGCTGCATATCTAGAGTACCTTGAATCCAGATAGTGTTAACACTTATAGGCAGCATTAAAATTTCCAAGTTTGCTCTTTCTTCTATAAATCCATTTACATTTGATTCAAATACTGCAAAGCTATTTGTAAAGTGAGTTAAAAGATTTTGCCTTACTGCATGCAGGTTATTCACTGTTACTTCTTCCCGTGATGTTTGAATGTTTTCAGTTACATGCATTAAGCCTTTTTTCAAAACTCAGTTAAAAAATGCATTATTTTAATTCAGTATCCTGTCTGAAAGTCCATGTGATAGGTTTTAAATATTGAAATAATTCTATGCTCCATTAGCTGAATTAATGAAGTTGTATTTGAAGATAAAAAGCAAATTTTCATATTTTATTCAAGTCCACAAGGCAATCAGGGTTATCTGAAGCCTTAATCATCAGAACAGTGCTTTAAAAACTGACTTATATGGGTATATTACTGAGAGATAAGCAATATGACTCTATACATTGCAGTTTGTGCATGGTGCACATAGGTTAATTACATCAAGATTTGTGTACTGGAGAGGTAGCAGCGAAGTTCATACTTTAGTCACAGTTAATATACTGAAATTTGAACAGTGTTTTTGAGGGTCCAGTGTTAACTAACCTGTGGCAACTGCACTCATGTGTACAAACATATTCTGGAAAAAAATGCATATATATATATATATATATAGTCCTCTCCTTAGACCTAATATCTTGCTCCAAACAGTATCCCATTTTTCTTTCTTCCTCCTTCTAACAAATCTCCTTAAAGAGGGTAGTCAACATTTGCTCTCTCCATTTTCTTACCACCTGGCCCATCCTCAGACATTCCAGTTGGGTTTCAGGCCTTATTTTACTCTGCCTAAACATCCCCTGTTAATACTACCGAATGTGGTGTTTCTTCCATTTGGATGGGGTCCCCCACATGTGAGGTGATAAATGGGTGGAAACCAGTTGTAGCTCAGTCAGTTAAGCATCCAACTTTGGTTCAGGTCGTGGTCTCACAGTTCTTTTTTTTTAAATTTATTTTTTGAGAGACAGAGAGAGACAGCGCGAGCAGGGGGAGGATCAGAGAGAGAGGGAGATACAGAATCTGAAGCAGGCTCCAGGCTCTGAGCTGGCTGTCAGCACAGAGCCCGACGCGGGGCTCAAACCCATGAACCGTGAGATCATGACCTGAGCTGAAGCCGGACGCTTAACCGACGAGCCACCCAGGCGCCCCACAGTTCTTGAATTCAAGCCTCGCATGGTGGTAAGGTCAAGTCCCACATTGCATCCATAGCTTCACACTGACAGAGCAGAGCCTGCATGGGATTATCTCTCTCCCTTTCTCTCTCCCTCCCTCTCTGTCCCTTGTACCCTCACTCTAAAAAATAAAAATATAAATAAATAAACAAATAATTTTTAAAAAGAATTCACCTGAGGCAGAACAAAGGTGATAGAAGTGTATTGAATACACCACAAGGGAGCGGCAGGCAGGACAGCAGAGGAGAGGCTGTCTGCATGGAGGCAGTGGATGGGGACTGTTTCTAAAGAGGGAAGGTGAGGAGGTGTGGGGACATACGGAATTTTCCCCTTTCAGTAACTGTGCCTGGTTATAAACAGTCCATTGGTCAGGGTTAGGGCCTATGGATATTTTGAAGTGGACCCCTGAAGGGCTAGTCTGTATTCAGCCAGGGGGTCACTGTGGGCCCCTTTCTAAATTTTATTGCTCAATCTTGTTTGCCTAAAAGCAGCCTCCACACCAAATTCAATGGTTTATTAGCCCACATTACTTGGCCTTTTGGGAACATTTTGACAAAACTGTTAACTTCCTCTTTCATGAAATACTATCAAAATTTGGTTTCTGTGCACTGTGCCTTCGTTTTCCCATGGCTGCATTGGCTGTTCTTTGTAATCTCTTTTGCTGAATTTTCCCTTTCTATCTCACCTATCCAGTTGGTTGCCACAAGGTACAGTCCCTAACCATCTCTTGTTCTCTAGTCATTCCCTGTATTATCCTCATCCAGTTTGGGGCTCTAAGTAACATCTCTACATTGATGAGTCCCACAATTGTATCTCTAGCTCATATCCCTTCCCTGACCTCTAAATAGGTGATGAGAGACATTTCAATTTATCATATCTAAGAGAACTTTATTTTTTTTTTAAGTGTATTTATTCTGAGAGAGAGGGTGAGGGAGGGAAGGGCAGGGAGAGAGGGAATCCCAAACATGCTCTGTGCTGTCAGTGCAGAGCCCGATGTGGGGTTTCATGATATCATGACCTGAGCTGAGATCAAGAATCAGACGCTTAACCTACTGAACCACCCAGGCACTCCTAAGAGAACTTTATATCCTCCATTCCCGTCTGTTGGGTCCCCCATCTTCGTCTATATGATGCTATCATACCTTGTTGGGAGCTATCTGAACGCACCGGTTGAGTGAAAATTCCTGGTGATGGTACGGCAAGTTTGCACGGTCTCTTGCCCCCAGACAGCGACCAAAATCTACCTTCTCGTAACTTTCATTTCTGCTGGGGCACCAAACCTAGGAGTGCTTTGCTGATTAGTGTCAAGAGCAGCCTGTCCCCCTGCCCGGTCCCTGAGGCATGATTGCACCTGGTCAGGGAAAAGATGAGTAAAATAGATACACCCTAATGCAACTAAGGCAAGCAACATATAATTTTTCTCCTAGCTGAGCAATTAACTGATAACTTACT
>CM053572.1:67012941-67067880 GCA_028646485.1 Cryptoprocta ferox
TTATCTATGAGAAATCATTTACTACTCTTTCTGCTTCTTGTACCTTTCACTGTAAATAAAGCTAGAGAATCAGAAAGAGCAGAGATGGCTGCTCGGTTATCAGAAAGAAACGTGAGGCTCTCTCACACTCTCTCGTGTCGACACCGTCCATCCTTCAGGGAACCCTGGACCTGCTGGAGCTGGACTCCGGCAATACCTCAGTTGCCCTAGCTAAAACCTTAGTAATGATCATTAATCCCTGTCTTTTCCTCATACCCCACACCTAATCTAGTAACAAGACTGCTCAGTTCTGTCTTCAGGATATACGTATCCTGGAGCTGTCCTCTTCTCTCAACTCTTTTACTAAAACTCTGACCCAAACCATAATTATCCCTCACCTGAACTGTTCACAAAGCCTCCCAACTGGTTTCCTTCCTTCCACGATAGCTGCCCCATAACCAATTTTTATAGTTCAGCTGTCAGAATGATTGAAGAAAGCACATACAATTATATCACTCCTCTGCTTAAGACCCTCTGGCGGCTTCCATCACACAAAGTATAAAATCCAAACTTCTTATTATGGTCTGTAAGGCCCTGTGTGATCTGTCCTCTGCATACTTCTCCAAGCTAATTTTCTGATTACTCTCCTCTTGCTCACTCTAGTTGCACTGGCCCACATTCTGTTCTCTGAACGCTCCAAGTTAATTCTTGCCTCTGGGGCTTGGCTTTTGCTATGCCTTCCACCTAAATATTTTCTTCACACTGATCGTAGCAATCCTTTCTTTCTTCACTTCATTTGGATGTCTTTGATCGAATGTTAGCTCATCAAGAGGACTTCCGTAATTATAGAAAACAGCACTTCCCATGCACACTCAAAGTCCTCATTCCCCCTTCATTTCGCTTCATAGTAATTATCACACATCGTGGCATTGTATTATACACACACACACACACACACACACACACACGCAGAGGCAGTCCTCACTTTGCACACTTCCAGTATGCCTGGGCTTCAGTTACCATGAGCTTCAGTTACAAACACCAGTTCCTCAACAACATAGTTCAAATATTAGTTACCATATTAGATTAACTGTAAGTAATTGTGTGAAGTGCAAACTTTGTTGTCAGCCCTTCAGTCAACAAATCATTATATAAAAAACAGATGTGGATGGCAGTAACTGTTACATCAGTTCTTTTTAAATCTATCAGTGATTGGTCATGATGTATCTGTTATTCAGTTCATTCACAGAAGCAAAGCTTATACTTTTTACTTTTTTTAATGTTTATTTATTTTTGAGAGAGAGAGACAGACGGACAGAGTGCAAGTGGGGGAGGGCAGAGAGATAGGGAGACACAGAATCCAAAGCAGGCTCCAGGGTCTGAGCTGTCCACACAGAGCCAGATGCAGGGCCTGAACTCACAAACTGTGAGATCACGACCTGAACGGAAGTCAGACACTTAACCCACTGAGCCACCCAGGCACCCCTTTTTAAAATTTTGTGTTTAATGGCAAAGCATACACTTTTGATGTTTCCTTGTCTCCCATTGATACATTCATGTGATATTTTACAACAATGGATAATTGAAAGAGAGAACTGGCCAACAAAGATGATAATGTATTAAAGTGACAACACTGAAAGTGAAATTTGAATCAAATGTAAACGAGGGTATAGAAGATATATTCATCGGTAGGAATGTTGACATTGCCACCATGCAAGAAACTAGATAAACAGCTAGAGGCACTTTTGACATAAATGAGAAAAGTGGTTCTGATGGAAAAGGTGATAATGTCCCAGAAGTCATCCATGCCAAAAACTTCCTCTTAAAAGCACCTTCAGAGATATTTTGTGACATTACGGGCACAAAGGATAACCCATTGAAAATGGATCCAAATGTAGAAAGGAGTATGACAATTTGTCGGTGTATAAGAAGACACCCCTCTGTATCAACGAGAAGAGGGCAAGCACTGTGCAAAAGACTTTCAACACCTATTTTTCCAGAAAATAAAACACTGTAATTTTGAATGTTTCTAATGCTTGCAAGGTTGCAAAACACAAGATCAACTCAGAAAATCTATCAAGTTCCTAAAAATGAATCTGCAGAAACTGAAATTAAAACATAACACTATTTAGAATCACTTTAAAGAAAATCAAATGCTTAAGCATAAAATTAACAAGCATGTATGGGACCTTATGCTAAAAATTGCAGAATGCTGATGAACTAAAACAACAACATAAATAAATAGTGAGACATACTTTGCTCATGGATTGGAAAACTCAACACTCTAAAAGTATTCATTCTCTCCAAACTGGTGTACTGGGTTAATATAATTCCTATCAAAAGTCCATCTTTGTAGACACTGACAATCTTACTCCAAAATTTATATGGTAAATTATGGCTCCTACGAGAGCTAAAATCATGTTGATAAAGAATAAAGTGAGGAGAAAAATCACTCTACATGATAATAAAGCTTATCTGATAATCAAGTCAGGATGGTAGGTGGAGATATAGACAAGAGATCAACATCAACAGCGAATGGGGAACCCAAAAATAGACACACAAAATATGCTAATGGATTTTTGACAAAGAGGCAGTGGAAGAAGGATAGCCATTTCAAAAAAAAAAAAAAAAACATGCTGGAGCAATTGGACATCTTTAGTCAAAAAGAAAATGAGCCTGGGGGCACCTGGGTGGCTCCGTCGGTTAAGCATCCGACTTTGGCCCAGGTCATGATCTTGTGGTCTATGAGTTCGAGCCCCGCATCGAGCTCTGTGCTGACAGCTCAGAGCCTGGATTCTACTTCAGATTCTCTATCTCCCTCTCTCTCCACCCCTCCTCTGCTCATGGTCTGTCTCTCTCTGTCTCTCAATAATAAACATATTTAAAAAAAAAAAATGAACCTGGACTAAGGCTCACATACCTTTTCGAACAAAAATTTACTCAAAATGGATCACAGACTTAAATATAAAATGAAAAAAATATAAAACCTTTAGAAAAAAACACATTTTAGAAACGAACATTGGAGAAAATCTTTGAGATCTCAAGCTAAGAAAACAGTTCTCAGACTTGATCCCAAACACATGATCCACAAAAGGAAAAATTGATAAAATAAACTCGTTTAAAATAAAAAATGTGTGCTCTTTGAAAAACCCTTATAAGAGGATGAGAAGACAAACTATAGGTGAGAGAAAATATTTGCAAACCTCATATCCAATAAGAAACTAATATCTACTATATGAAGAATTCTCAAAACTGAACAGGAAAGAAAAAATCCCAACAGAAAACAGACCAAAGAGATACTTCCCTAAAACAGATATACAGTGGCAAAAAGCATATGAAAAGATGTTCAGCATCATTAGCCATTACAGAAACAAATAAAACACAATGAGATATCACTACAAAATAAAGAATAGTTAGGGGGCGCCTGGGTGGCTCAGTCAGTGAAGCCTCCAACTCTTGATTTCGGCTCAGATCATGATCTCGTGGTTGTGAGCTTGAGCCCCGCATCAGGCTCTGTGCTGGGTGTAGACCTTGCTTAACATTCTCTCCTTCCCTCTCTCCACCCCTCCCCTGCTCTCCCTCTCTCTCAAAAATAATAATAATAATAATAATAATAATGCCTGAAATAAAAACGTGACAACATCAAATACTGATGAGGACATAGAGAAGTTACATCACTCATACTCTGCTGCTGGATATGTAAAATGGTACAGTCATTGTAGAAAATAGCAGTTTCTCTAAACTGAACTTATTATTACCATATGACCCAGCAATTGCACTCTTGAACAGTTATGACACAGAAGTGAAAATTTATGTTCACACAAAAACCTGTATACTAATGTTCATGACAGTCTGATTTATAATAGCACAAAGCTGCAAATAGTCTTCACTGGAAGTAACAACCACTGGTGGATGTGAAATTTAGATTAATCTCAATAAAATTATGTTGATTAAAAACTTCAATCTCAAAAGTTACATACTGTGTGATTCCATATTTATAACACTCTTGAAGTGACAAAATTATAAAGATGGAGAGCATATTTGTGCTTTCTAGGGGTTAGGGATGGGGGAGATGCCTGTGGTTATAAAAAAAGGTCCACATGAGAGATCTCTGTAATAGAACTGTTCTTTATCTGACTGTAGGGGTGGATGTACAAAACTACATGTGGGATAAAATTACCTAGAACTAAGTGCACACACACATGTACTAAAACTGGGAAATCTCATAGAGATCAGTGTATTATATCAATGCCAATTTCTTGGTAGTGATAACATACTATGATTTCATCAGATATTACCAGTAGAGAACACGGGATAAAAGGTACATGGAATCTCTCCATATTACTGCTTAAAATTGTATGTGAATCTATAATCATCTCAAAATAAAAAGTGTTGTTAAAACAAAAAGACTATATACACAATCTCATATAACATTGTTTATGTGAGTCCCAAACTGGGAATAATCCAATTGTCCATCAATGGGTAAATGAGAAACAACTTACGGTATAGTGGTATGATAGAATCTCACTCAGAAATAGAAATAAACAAATTGCATACACTGGCAACACCAGAGATAATCTGAAAACACGATCTTGAATGAAAGAAATCGTGAAATGAAAGAAATATATATTTCATTTATATAAAGTTCTAGAGTTCTATGGTGGTCAAAATTAAATCAGTGGATGCCTGGGAGAAAGAGAGGAGGAAAAGTGATTCAAAGGGACATGAGGGAGTGCTCTGGAATGATGGAAATGCTGCGTATCTTGATTAGCATGCTGGTCACATGGTATACATATGTGTCAAAACCATAAAAGCATACTCTTAAGACCTGAGCTTTTTATTGTAAGTGAAACCTCAATAAGTTATTTTAAAAAATAAGTGTCCACACAGTTGGAGGACAGACAGAAAAGGAAGCTAGGATATTGAGAATAGAGGCAAGGAAATGTTTGAGGAGGTCTTGGTACAGGAATCTTCTATGCTGGTCAGATGGCCTTAAAGGACAGGGTACATCCATCATGGAAAGAGAGGATATGCATTAGTTATAAAAGCCAAGACATGGAAACAATCTAAGTGTCCATCAATGGATGAGTGGATTAAGAAAGTGTGTTATAAACACACGCAAACTGACATATTATTTAGCCATAAAAAAAAGAAAGCAATCCTGCCTTTTATGACAACATGGATAGATCTTGAGGACATTATGCTAGGTGAAAAATGTGAGACAAAGAAAGACTAATACTGTATGACTTCATTTACATGTGTGATCTAAAAATATCAAACTCATAGAAACAGAGATTGAATGATGGTTGCCAGGGGTGGAGTGGTGGTGGAAATGGAGGGATGTTGGTCAAAGGATACAAACTATTAGTTATAAAATGAGTAAGTTCTGGGGATCTAATGTACCAAATGGTGACTATAGTTAACAATACTTGAAAGTTGCTATGAGAGTAGAGCTTTAATGTTCTCACTGTCACAAAATGATAACTATGTGAGGTAAAGGATGTATCAACTAACTTTACTGTGGCAAATATTTTGCAAGAGTTATATGTATCAAATCATCATATTGTACACCTTAAACTTACACAATATTATATCTCAATTCCATCTCAATAAAGCTGGAGGGGGGAAAAAGCAAGCAAAGAAATCAGTGAGAGATAAAGCCTCTTTCCTGTTACAATACCTTTTTACACCATAGGGCGTGTGGGGAAGTGGAAACCCTAGAGCTTATATTTCAGTGAGATAATGTGGATGATGACATAATTTGCACAGCCTGTAATTTGCATTTTCCACATATGCTTAATTAGAGTTTTGTTTAAGGTTTAAATAAACAAATAAACTTGTTAGTTCAGGAACACATCTAACTTATCATGCTCCCCCTTGACCGTGAACTTTTGATTACCAGGCACTTTCAGAGAATCAATAAATACACCGGGAGATTAAATGACATGGAAAATATTGATTGGTGGCTCTGATATCCGTCCTTGGCAGAAGTGACATATATGCAAAGAGACTGAAGTATATGCCAGAGAAAAGTAAGCTTAGAAGACGAAGCTATCAGCCTTTTATTAATGGCCTTCAATTGCCTCAATTTTGCTGTGTTTTTAAAGTAACAGAATGTGTTTCTACCACACATACTCCAGAGCACACTACAGCCTGGAAGGGAAATCTGGTAAGGACACAAACATCTCTCTACCATTTATGTCTTCTGGAACTGGCAGTGAATTCTGATGCCCAGATATTTGGAATCTCCAAATACCCTGCAGATAAGTCAATTTAAGGAAATTCATCATCATCTTAACTTTTTTAAAAAAAGAAATGAAGACATGGGGAAAATATATCTGAGATGTTGAATATAAAGATAGCACTCAGTTATTCTGGAGTTGGTTATTTAGAAGTTCAATTCTTCACCATCAAAAGCAACACACCAAGCTGTTTTTGTGTATTTTTTCTACTAAACTTGGTCTTTTTAGACACTTATATTCTACAAATATTGACTTTCTAATCTGCCATTCAAAACTGGGAGGAAACCTACTAAGGGTATTCCAATATGGAACACAGGAAAGAGTTGAGCTACTGAAACCTGAAATATCTAACACTTACTAGCTGTCTGCTTCCCAGTTTCCTTACTGGAAATACAGGGATAAAAATACTTAGTTCCCTATTTTCCTGATAAGACTGTTTGGAGGGTCGAATCAATGAATGAACACACCTAAAACACAAAGCATGTTTCATGTAATAAGTATTATGTAAGTGCTATTTGATGCATTTTGGGGGAGAAACTTGACAGAAGCGATAGATTTACTATATGGATACTTGATAAAGTTTAAGAATTAACTTTTGTTTTGACAACACGAACAACCAAAAATAAATAAAACTCCTCCAGGGACTAAAATTCTGAAATCTTTGAGATTCCAAGAGTTGAAAATTAACTTATATTAATGGTGTGAAACCAGCAACAGACAAACACAAAGAAAGGTCATATATACAGTAAAATAGGTCACAGCTAGTTCATGAATTTCCACAACCTTGTTACAAGTTATTTGATTCTGAAGATCGAAGTACCTAATAGATTGAAATATACATATAAACTGTAAGTAAATGTTCTCTATTCTTTACATTTTACTTTTCATAATGAAAACATAAAATCTACTCATCATGGTATATTAAAATATGCCAGGGAACACTAGACACGTATCAGTAGAAAGGGTTCACATTAAAAATCTCTGTGTTCAGACTAAAACTTAATTTAAGCAGAATGAAACTTTTTTAAAACTTCTAAATGTCCCAGGTTTGGGGGAAGATGGAGGAGCAGCATGGAAACTTTTAAATGTCCCTAGGTTTCAAACAGAAGTTTTAATAATGCTAACAAAAATACAACAGTATATGCCAAACTATATTTATATTACTTTCTATCACATATGAATCTGCAAAGGAGGCTATTAATCTAAGAAGCCATCTGCCCAAGTCTTCATAATTTTACCCAAAGGAGAAATTTGTTTTTTATTTTCTTCCCTTTCACCTTCTTATTTATCTCATGGCTCTCAGTTATGAGTTCCTATGAGTTGCTTTCCTTTGCTTCATTTTTTCAAACTTTTTAGAAAGGTAAAAATAAGTGTATTGGTTTGCCTGAAGATATTTTCTCTACTATTCTTTTTCAGGTGGTCAATAGTATGTCTCTAACAACCAGGAAGAATGTATGCTTCCTGAACTGACCCCAACCAGTGCCGTAAGTTACATTGTTTTGGCTGACTAATCCATTGTCTTCCCCTCCTATTGCTTAAAAAGTGTTTCCCAGGCTAAGATTTCAAAGGGATTTGTGCTTTGGGAATCGAACTCCAAGTAGGTATACTGAAAATAAGGGTTTTCATTCTCTAGACAAATTCCCAAACTTTGAAATCAATTTCTTTTGAGCCAAATTTACTACCCAATTATTGATAGAGCTAGTTACTATGCAACAAATCAGAATCCTAATTATATAGCAAATATTCTAAAAATTAGATACACTCAAAATTTTCACTTTTTTCTCCGCAGCAAAATTTTCCCTCACTCATACCCTGCTGCTACCCAAAGGTGTATGCACAGAGAGAGTATGCCCAGGGAATGAAAAAAGCTTTTACATCAACTTAAGTGAAGTAATTAAAAATATAAGTAGTGAAAGAGACATATGTTTTGGGTTGGCAAGTCTTTTCCCATGTGTGATGAATCATATATGGATAACCACATTCGTAATAGAGCACAATAAGAATTTGACATGTTTTACCCTCTCTGATCCTGAGACTATGTATTTCAGCATATTTCCATTTTTACGCCTGGCTTCCAGGAAGCTAAGAGTCAAATAAACCAGTTGCTCATTATGTAACTGTATTAGCCTCTTGAACAAATTTGCTTCCTTTTCTTTCCCAAGCACTAGAGTGTTGTCTAGTAAAAATTCGTTAATTTCACTGTGCCTATGTTATGTATCATATTCATTTCCAAATCTCTCTTAGGGAGTTGGGAGGATACAGTACAAGCACACACACATGTACACACATGTTCAAATCGAAGGAGTGGGTTCTGATTTTAGCAAAAGCTAACAGCAGTTGACAAATACTTTTACAGGTCTTGAAAAAGTGTTTAATACCAAACTGCCTAAAATAGTACATTTTATTTTAGCTTACATATTTGCCACTTTCAGGCCTCCTGGGAGGGCTGGGAGGCCTCTAATTAAAGAATATCAGAGGATTTAAGAGCACAAAGCTGTGTGTATCAATAGTGAAACCAAGATTTATAAAAGCCTATTATGGTTCCAGTGACATTTCCTTTCTATTTTTCCATATTAGCAGGAACATCTTAAGGGAATAAATTGCTAGATGTTGGTGAGATCTTCTCACAGTGAAGGTAGGCTAGGTGAGAAACTAGAAACTAGAAAATAAAGAATTGCCAAATGTAAAGCATGTAACCTTTCACCTGTTATGTAAGTGGATTTACCTTGAAGTAGGGTCATTGCTTTTCCTCAAAACTGTACAAAGTTGTACCCTAATCAATGCAGTGGGCAAAAAAATATGCTTTACTAAACTCAGTATATTATAACACCATGTTAAGCATGATTGAAGTTTAATAAATAGCTAAAGATATTTACAAGCAAATAAGTAATTGTAGTCACAGAATGCCAAATTAGAGGCAAACATCTCATGCACTTTTTATAATCCTCAAAGCTTTTTTGACTAAGTGAATCTAACCACAGCTGCCTTATTTTAACCTGAAGATAACACAGTATTTTTTTGAGTCCAAAGGATGTTTATTCATATATTACCTCACTCAAGCCTCACCATTCTGGAAGAACAGATTGTATTTACATAAAAGACATAGGATGAGGTTTGCAAATAGACCAAATATACAAACAGTTAAATCAGGCTGTTTAAGACTCCAGGATTTAAATATTCTGAAAGTTTTAGAAACCCAATACAGTGTACTTTATCATCAAATTCATTGAAAACCTTTTATTAAGTAATATTCGTATTGAGCATTGTGCTCTAAGATAAACTATAAACGATTAACATGGACAAACGCTAAGAGCATACAGATAGAGAATAAAGACACGGTAAATGTATATAACTTCAGGGGAAAAATTTGAGTCTTTCATCAGTTAAAGCTCAGATGAATATGGTAGGTTGAATTTGTCCCTTGGTTTTTTAGTTCAAGATAATAAGATAGGCTTTAACTTATGTAATTCATACAAGAACCCTATGATGTAGGCACTATTAACATGCCCGTTTGATACATGGAAAACTCTAGAACTGAGATTAAGAAACATTACTTGAGGGGCACCTGGGTAGCTCAGTCAGTTAAGCACCCAACTTTTGATTTCAGCTCAGGTCATGATCTCACAGTTTGTGAATTCGAGCCCCGAGTAGGCCTCTATGCTAACAGTGCAGAACCTACTTGGGATTCTGTCTCCCTCTCTCTCGGCCCCTCCGCTAGCTCTCTCTCTCTCTTTCTTCCTCTCAAAAACAAATAAATGAACATTTAAAAAAAAAAAGAAAAAGAAACATCACTCAAGATCACACACCTAAAAAGTGGAAAAGTGGCCATGGTGAGAATCAAACCCAGGTAGTCTGACATCCTACAATTTGGCCCTACCCCCACTCTTCTGCCAAGACAAGTTGTCTGTTACTGGGAACTGGAACTTGAAACTGTGTGAAGGAAAGGGGAGGGCAGTGCTTATCTATGGTCAGATGGTATCCAGAGGAGTGATTTAAGACAAAGATTTGATGCAAGTATTCAGGGATGTGTAGTTACTATCCAACACGTTAGCCTTCTGCTAATATCATGGAGATAATAATGACTCTTATAACACCCACATGAACAAAAAAAAAGCCCATGTCTAGACCTGAACCATTTAAGGGGAAAAAGTAACCAAAACAGCCTGTTCTGCATTTGGGCTG
This sequence comes from Cryptoprocta ferox, assembly GCA_028646485.1. Lineage (NCBI taxonomy): Eukaryota > Metazoa > Chordata > Mammalia > Carnivora > Eupleridae > Cryptoprocta > Cryptoprocta ferox. Next base: position 67,023,345 of record CM053572.1, read on the forward strand.
AGGACCATGGCAGAAAGTGGATGGCGTAAAGAGGAACCTTCCAAACACATAAAACAGTACCCACAGGAACAGAGTCCTGGCAATGGGGGTGGTCATTGATCAAATGCAGCCAGAGGGATAAAAGGGAAAAGGCGGGCCTTAAGCCTTCAAAACTGAGGGCAGAGACCTTGGCAAACTGCTGGAAAGCTTTCAGAGAAGGTTCAAAATAGAAAGGCAGATTGGCTAATTTGGCACCAGCAGGAGAAGTACAAAGTGCAGTATAGCCAAGTCTACAAGACCTTGAATCTTGAGACTAGAAGATGGCAGGCCACCAAAGTGCAGGAGATAGCACCAAGAGCACTCTTATTCATGCACATTCTAGGATACACTCCAGGGATTAAGAATGACAGATGACAGAGAAGAAATTCTTGCTTATGACGTTTCCAGGGAAGATTTGGGACACAGCAGCCTCACAGAATCTTTGCCCCAGAGGCAACTTGACTGGAGCAGACAGTTTCAATATACACTATCTGCTTTCATTTTCACCACACTGATGGAAGCTCAGAAGAGATGCAGAAATAAAAATTCACTCTTTAAGATGAATGGGATAACATTTCATATCTATTTTTAATTGAAGAGAAGAGAGAGAAAGAAAGAAAGAGAAACTGTTGTGACAGAAGACAAAAGCAAATAAAAAGCAGATGTTCAGCAATGGTGGGGAGCACAGGATAAAGAGCTCCAAGGTCATCACGATCACAGAAATGGCTTCTACTGGTGACCTGTAGTGTTCTAGAAGGAAAAAGAGAATTAAAGAATGCACATAAAATCAGAAAAGAAGAAGAGGACCAGAAAGGGGTTCAGGAGCAGAGAGTACATTAGGTACCAATTTGACAGGCAGACACTATGAAAAATACAGGTTTGGATCCAAATGTCTAGTCAATAAAGCACTGGGACTTTCTGAAATAAATGACATGGGGAAGAGTGAGCAAAAAGTGACCACACTCAGAGGTAAATAATTCCTAGACCCAGATTTCAATGGGGGCAAAAAAGTTCATAGTGGGAAGAATAAACATTTTGTGCATATAGAAGTTAGAGGGATATATGAGTTAATTCCCGAAGGAAGATTAAAGATCTGGGAAGATGAGAATGCTAGCCATGAGATCGCATTCTGCAAATGTTCAGTTGTTTCCTTTATACATGATCCCTCATCCTTTTGAAATCTCTACAGTGGGCCAGTTAAGAGACCACTGATCTCAGTGTGCTGGCTCACTCTTAGATATTTTGGTAACTATTAATAGTAAGTGCTATGTCCTCTGCCAAATTTTAATTGCCTGATTAAACCAATATCTTGAGAACCTGACCATATTTTACACTAAGCTAAGTCTGTGCTGAATAAATGCATAGAGATGCAGCTTATACTAGATAAAAAAAAATAAGTAACTCATCTCTATTCCCTATACTGGAAAATAAAAAAGACTGGGAAATTTAGGCTACATTTTTATAATAGCTTAGCTTTCTTTTACTTGGTCTCAAGAGTTTTTCTTACATATTTCTTCTTAAACTATATTTCAACAACAATAATCATAATAATAGCAGCTATCAATTCACTTATCATACTGTGCTAAACATAAAAATACTAAAACTAATCCCCCCCCAAGCAACCTTTAAGGTAGATAGCCCCAATTTACAGATAAGGAAACTGAGGTGTAGGTGTCTTGAACAAAAAGAGCTATATGGAGATGTAGGGGTGAAAAGTATCCAGCCAGGAGAGCCAATTATCAGCTGGTTAAGTTCATTCTAAATATCCCTGGAAGGCATCATTGCATAGTATTACCAGTTGAGGAAGATCCTCATTTTAGTGGTGATTTTTTTTTTTTTTTAGAGAGAGTATGTGAGCAGTGGGGAGGGGCAGAGAAGAAGAAAATCTTAAGCAGACTCCATGCATAGCATGGAGCCTGATATTAGGGCTCAATCCTACATCCCTGGGGTCACGACCTGTGCAGAAATCCAGAGTTAGATGCTCAATGGACTAAGCCTCCCAGGCGCCCCTACTGGTGACTTTTTAAAATTTTTTTTAACATTTATTCATTTTTGAGAGAGAGAGAGACAAACAGCCTAAGGCCCCCCATTATTCTTAAACTGTGTCCAGTTTTATTAAGTCAGCTTTTTATTCCATTCATTTTTAAAAAAAAATTAAGACTATCAAACCAGAGGAACTTCAGAAAATAATTTCATATTGATGCTAAGTTACTGATTACTGGTTTTTGGCTTTGGTGCTACAGCTAAATGAGTTCCTAACCACTGTGTATTTGAAAGTAATTTTACCACATTCACTAGTTAAGAAAATTATGTAATTCCAATACAAATCTTCATTTCCAATAAATTCCTTTCCTTCCTTCCCCTTATCTACAGGGCTGTTTGTTACTGAGGAAATTAAACTGCACAGGAACAATTTGTTTTTCACAAAGCCCCCTTTTAAGATTTAATACTTTGTAATATCAATGATTCAATCTGCACAAGCAAATTAATTCAGCAATTTAAAAGTATCTAAGCAAACATAAAATGTGTATACCTATAATAGAGCAAACTACTCAGCTGTTACCCTATAGGATCTCCACACAGATGGGCACGATGAAGCATGCCCAAAAAGGTTCAATGCATAGTATAGGTTTAAGAGCAAAAGATGGAAGCAAAATAAATAATCATCCATCAGGCAACATTTAAATAGAGATCCTGTGTGCCAGGTAAAAACAATGAAGTAAATCTTTATGGACTAACATAGTTAGATCTCCAGGACACATTGATGAAAAGAATCAAGTTGTGCAGTATGTGTAGTAAGACACCAATTATGTAGAAATGTCACACACTCACATGCAGTCACGTAAGTATTTGTGTAGGGATCTCTCTAATCTGCATTAGTGTGGGTCCCAAATTCTATGGCAATTCCTTAGAGAGAGAAGAGAAACATATACACAGGCACATAAGGGGAGGCTATGTGGAGACAGAGTCAGAGGATGGAATGATGGATCTACAAGCCATGGCACACCAAGAATTTCCAGTAGCCACTAGAAGCTAGGAGAGACACGTGGACAACTCCAGAAGAAAACCAACCCTGCTGACACCTTGATTAAAATTTCTGGCTTCTGGAACTATATGACAATAAAATGCTGTTGTTTTAGCATTGACTTTGTGGTAATTTGTTGTTAGGACAAATACAGTTTCCTTGGCTTTATTTTTCATATTCTAACTTTATTTTCAACTATAAACAACTTGTGATTTACTCAATTCAAATTAATTGTAATTTATTTCTATATATTTAAATTTCCAGGTTATTTTCTTAATTGTATCATATGGTTTGTCTTACTTTGGAGAAACAAAAAAAACTAGAGGATATTAATTGATTCTTAATTTCTATATTGTTCTTTTTTATTCTGGAGTTGTTTCTACTAATTCATCTTTCATTTTGCTGGTTTTTCAAGTATATACTAATATTTTGTGTCTGTTTATGAATCACAGAATCTACTGGTTAGCATAAATAACAGGCTTCAATTTCTTCTATGTTGTACTGTTTTCCAAGCTTGCCTCCTCTTTGTGCCGATGTGTGCATGCCATGTATGTGTGAATATGCTGGGGCAAAGGGAAGCTGACACATGTACTCAGGCTGCCATCTTGAACTGGAAGTCCCTATCAGCTACTTCATATTATCTTATTTTATTTTAATTTCTCTAATAAATTATAAATTTCTGCAGAACAGGGATTTCTGCTTTTATTTACATCTCCTGTAGAAATTAGTATAAATGGACATTTTAAAAATTAATTGAAGGGACGCCTGGGTGGCTCAGTCAGTTAAGCATCTGACTCTTGATTTTGCCTCAGGTCATGATCTCATTCTTCCTGAGATCCATCACTAAGTGGGGCTCAGCTCTGAAAGCAGGTATTCTAGCTCTCCCTCTCTTTTTCTCTCTCTGCCCCTCCCCAGCTTGCTCACTTGCACTCTCTCTCTCTCAAAACAAATAAAAGTTAAAAAATTAATTGAATAAAATGAACTGGTGAGTAAGTGAATGAGTGCCTAAAAGAAAGCCATTAAAACAATGTTAAAAGCTAATCTGCCCAAGTGAAGGAAAAACTCAGTATTTTCACTATTTGAGAACAAAAATGGCAGAAGTGAACTGTGACTTAATATACAGGCAAGTAAAAATCATTAATCTTCAGTTTTCAATTAATATGCCATCTTACTAAAAAATCTATTTCACTGGATCAGACAGCTCACAATCTCTTTTCTAGTGAAGGATATTTAAAATTTATCATTTTAGATCTTCTATGTTTAAGACACATTTTTATTAGATTTTTGCAAATGCACTGATTACTAACTATACAAATAGATGTACATCAGTTTGTGCTTTGCAAATGCATTCCTGCTTATGAAAATTACTGAGTTTTGCACTTGAAATTCACAAGACAGGTTAAAGGGAATTATCTGTGAGGGCTCTGTGATCTTTGTGCCTTGAATTCAAAATTGGACATCTTCCAAATTGAAAAAAGTCTTTTCAGTAGTGACTCAAAGTCAACTTCTTCCATTCCTTAATGACTTACAGCTCTACAAACCACAAGTAGAATAAAGGAGAGGATTAGCTTTTTTGAATGAAGACATGTAAGCTGGTCTTAGGTAATTTTACAAAATTCACCAGGTAGAAAAGAGAAGAAAGGGCATTCCAGGCAGAGTAAGCGAAGAAAGCCTCAACAAACCAGGATTAAAAGGAAGCAAACTTACCACAATAAAGGGCATCTATAAAAAACCCATAGCTAGCACCATACTTAAAGGTGAAAGACTGAATACATTTTCCCTAAGATCAGGAACAAGCAAGGATGTTTTCTTCTTTACTGCTATTCAGCATTGCACTGAAGATTCCTGCCAGAACAATTAACAAGAAAATAAAATAAAAAGCATCCAGATTAGAAAGGAAGTAGTGAGACTATCTCAATTTGTAGATGACATGAATTTAAATATAGAAAATCCTAAGGAACTCACTACAAAACTATTAAAACTAATAAGTTCAGCACAGTTTTGGGATACAATAATATACAAAAATCAATTGAACTTCTATACAGTAGCAATGAGTAAATGAAAAATTAAATTAAGAAAACAGTACCATTTATAATAACAGCAAAAAGAATAAAATACTTAGGAACAAATACACAAAATAAGTGCAAAATTTATACTGTGGAAACTATACAACATTGTTGAAAGAAATTAAGAAGACCCAAATAAATGGAAGATATCTCATATTTAAGGATCTGAAGACTTGGTATTATGAAGATGGAAATACATCTCAAATTGGTCTAGAGATTCAGTACCATGTCTATCAGAATCCAAGTTAGCTTCTTTGCAAAAACTGATAAGCTAATCCTAAAATTCACATAGAAATTCAAATAAAATAACCAAACAATTTTGAAAAAGAAAAAACATGAGGTACTCACACTTCCTAATATCATAACTTGCTACAGAGTTGCAGTAATCAAGATAGTGTAGTACTGTTATAATAGAAATATAGTTAAGTGGGATAGAATTAAGATTCTAGAGATAAACCTTCACATTTATCGTCATTTAATTTTTGATGGGGGGAATAGTCTACTTAACAAATGGTGCAGGGACAAACACATATCTACAGACAAAGAATAAAATGTACCCCTTCCTCATACTGTATACAAAAATTAACTCAAAATGGATCAAATACCTAACACCATAAATCTTTTAGAAGAAAACACAGGTATAAATTCTTCATGACCTTAGATTAGTCAACAGTTTCTTAGATAGGACATCAAAGCACAAGCAATAAAAGAAAAATAATTGTGCTTCATCAAATTTAAAATATTTTGTGTTTCAAAAGATGCCATCAAGAGAGTGAAAAGAAAACATACAACACAGGTAAAACTATTTACAAATCATATGGGTTTTTTGCGGCTTTTTTTAAACTTTTTTTTATTTTTGAGAGAGCAAAAGCAAAGGGAGGGAGGGAAAGACAGAGGGAGAGGGAGACAGAGAATCCAAAGTAGGCTCTGTGCTGACAGCAGAGAACCTGATGTGTGTCTCAAACTCAAGAACCCTGAGATAGTGACCTGAGCTGAAACCAGGACTTGGACGCTTAACCGACTGAGCCCCCTAGGTGCCCCTATAAATCATGTTTTATAAGGAACTTGTGTCTAGAATATATAAAAAAAACTTTACAACTCAATAATAAAAACTAATAAAAAGACAGTGAGCCAATTAAAAATAGGCAAAGGATCTGCAAATCTTTTCTAAAAAAGACACACAAATGGCCAATAAGCACATGAAAAGATGTGTAATACCATTATCCATGACAGAAATGCAAATCAAAACCATACAAAATGCCATTTCACAACCCACTAAGGTGGGTGTAATCAGGAATACAGATAATAGGGGCTCCTGGGTGGCTCAGTCGGTTGAGCATCCGGCTTCGGCTCAGGTCATGATCTCACAGTTCATGGGTTCGAGCCCCACATCGGGCTCTGTGCTGACAGCTAGCTCAGAGCCTGGAGCCTGCTTCGGATTCTGTGTCTCCCTCTCTCTCTGATCCTCCTCTGCTCGCACTGTCTCTGTCTCTCAAAAATAAATAAAAAACATTAAAAAAAAAGAATACAGATAATAACAAATGTTAGCAATCATATGGAGAACATGGAATCCTCCTACACTACTGGTGGGAATGTAAAATGATGCATCACATTGGGAAACTGGGAATTTCTCCAAAGTTTAAACAAAGAGATACCATATGACACAGAAATTCTACTCCTAGTCATAGACCCTAGAAAAATGAGTGTATGTACAAAGGAACACAAATGTTTAGAGTGACATTATGCATAATAACCAAATAGTGGAAACAACCCAAATGCTGATCACTTAATGAATGGATAAATAAAATGTGATACATCCATACGATGGAATAGTATTTGGCAATAAAAATTAATGAAATACTGATACATGCTACAACATGGAGAAATCCTGAAAACATTATGCTAAGTGAAAGATGCCAAACACAAAAGCTACATATTGTATATGCCATTTATATGAAATAATAAATAAATAATGAATAATTCCATTTATATGAAAGTTCAGAATAGGGAAATCTATACTGATAGAATGTAGATTAGTGGCTGTATAGGGCTCAGAAAGTTGGAATGAAATGGGGAATGAGTGGTAATTGGTACAGGATTTCTTTTGGAGGTGATGAAAATGTTCCCAACTTATAACAATTGTTGGACAACTCTGAGTCTATTAAAACCACTGGATTGTACACTTAAAATGGATATGTGAATTATATCTCAATGAAACTGTTAAAAGAAAAAAGTTAACAGAATCCATAACTACTTGGAGTCATGGGATTACAGAAATGAAAGAACATTTATATCCTTAATTGTATAGATTATCTTTAAAAGAACACTTGGAGAGTTTTACATTAGGTCATAGAATTTGAATAGTATCTACATTTACAATTCAATTTGTGATTTCAGGAATCTGTTCACTATATATATCAAATTATATATTTATACCCACTGATATATATATATCATATTATCTCTAGCTAATAGACCAATGAGTCTTTTTTCTTTTCCACTAATTCTAACACACTGAAAATTTTGGCCAATCCCATCAGAAACTTTCCTCTATACAGGGCAATGGGGGGTAGGGAGTAGAGAATATGCTTCCGGAATAAGGGAGGAAGATAGATGTTTGACAACTTCTAAGCTGAAATATATATTTTGAAAGTTTGCTCCCCTCAAATTCTGACAAACACATATAGGGTGCTATGTGTATTCTGATCTAAAAAGAATCACTGTAGAGATGATATTCAAAAGTTCCTGCACACTCTTCAGAAGGCTATTTAAATATTTCTGCTAACTTTGATTAACCAGACCAGAGTTTAAACAAAACAAAGTAGGTCAAGGATAGTAAAGTTGAAGTACACTGAGGTCTACAATATGAATAATGAGCTTTTTCAGAGTGAGAGAGAGTAATTGCGAGGGGTAAATGCAAATTTTCATAAAACTGCCTGGTAAACACACATAAATACAAAGACTATAGACTAGTATATGCCCAGATCCCAAAAGAATTCCTAGCACACAGCAGATGCTCAACAAATATGTACTGAATACATTAATAAAAATATTACTGAGGAGGAGAGAGAAGGTTTGAGAGAAAAGAATAAGAAGGAAAGTTAAAGAAGAGAAAGAAAAAATCTAATGATCAGAAAACCTGGGGAGATGGAGGAGACAGGAAACACAACCAAGATTTTGCTACATAAAGGAAGCCATGAAATCACTTTCTAACACATCCAAAACTAAGAGAAAGAATCATTCTTTGAAGCAGTAAGAAGAAACAGATTAATAACTTGTTATTCTGTATCTACTACTTCATCAAAAGTCAATACAGATATTGTAACAGCAACACTTGTGTAGGACTTAATTTATAATCCATATAATGCTTTCACATGCATTAACCATTCCTAATATTCTCTGAAGTAGATATTATTTCCATTTAGCAATTAAGGAAACTTAGACTTTGAGAGTTTAAATAACATGAGCAGCAGCATACAAATAGAGTAACTGAACTTCAGCCAGACCTAAACAGATGCATCTATAATGGATGTCAGGAGCAAAGAACCACAGAGTAAGACACAGAATAGCAGAATAGGTACCAAGCCTGTTCATCTTGAATATTTTCTAAAAAAAAAAAAAAAAAAAAAAAAAAAAAAATCTAAAAAGCCCTTATTGTCCTTAATTGGAATGTTCTTGCTTACCTAAAAATTACTTTCTTATAACTCACCAATGATATATTAATCATAAAAGTCAATGAACTCTCAAGTTCCAATCTGCTTTTCTAATCTATAGCATTCATCTTTGTGGACCATTCCTTCTTTCTTTTCATGATGTTGTTCTGTGCCATCTCCTATTTGCCATGATCAAAATGGAATTTTTTATCTTCATCCACTGTCTTCCAAAATTCCAAAATTCCCATCTTTCGCTAAGAGCATCACCATTCTCCCAGTAACTAAGTCAAAATGCTGAAAAGAAAATTTTTTGACTTCTCTCTTCCCCTTCTCCTTGATGGACAATTAGTCATCAAACCCCAGCTATATTACTCAGAAATTCATTATCACTGGACTTTCTCATTTCAATCTACTCTCTTTGAACTACCTGTAGCCTCCCAAGAAATATCTCTCCTTGGTCCTCTCTTTCTTCTTTCTTTCTCATTCTCACCTACATCTTTCCTACTGACATCAGAGTTACTATCCTTAAAGATTATTCCTCTACTCAAAAGCCTTTAGAGAATCCCCATTATTCACACAATAAAGTCCAGATTCTTCAGCAAAGCCTTTAAGCCCTTCGTTGGTTTGGCCTCAATTTACCAAAAATATGGACCATTTGATGCTTCCAAATCTATCTGAGACTCAACAATGGCCACACCTTAATTCATGTTAGGCAACTTCACCACCAACCCACAAATGGAATGCTTCCACCTCTGTCCTAATTATCTTTCAAGGTCCTGTTTAAACTTCCCTGTAGGAAGCTCCTTTTAATATCGCCTCTACTCCAAAGCCTCAGTCAAAATTAATGCTATATTTCTTAATATTCTATTTTGTTTACCTCTCTTACCCATTTTACCCATACTTATTCATACTATGGTCACCAAATATAGGTATTTCCCTCACTAAATTATAATCTCTCTTTTTTTTAACTGCACATAGCTCTTAGCATATAAATGCTGCACAAATGTTTACTGAATTGTGGCATCACCAAGCAAAAAAACACATTAAATTGACTTCTGGCAAAAAAAAAAAAAGTGTACTTTTTACTATCATTGCTAGATAAAATACCTTGTATAGTAGAACTTATAAGGAATTACACATTTTAATAGAAATTCTTAAGGTTAAATTATAGTTATAAAGCAAACAAAATTGTTTCATCTCTTTTTTTTTATTACAGTACAAAAAAATGTAGCCATCTTTGTTCTACTTGTAGATCCATGTATAATCAGAATGAGCTCTGGAAGGAGTATACAAGCTTGAGGGGGTAAAAGAAGACTGGTTATGATGCTGTTTCTATTCAAAATTTCTAGTCATAACTTTTAGCTACAGCCAGTAGTATGTCCTAGAAGCTTGACTGCCTCTGCTCAATTTCCCTCAGTGAACTGCAACTTCTGATTTGTGTGCTCAGGGATGTTTTCTAGACCTGCTACAGACTCTATAAATGTGAATTAAAATCCTTCTATTTTTGCCACTCTGATGCTGTATAAGACTGAGTTTTTAAACAAGCAAAATGAGGCCAGAAAAAAAATAGTTGTGCTATGCTAACTTCTCTCTTTGCCAAAAGAGCATAAGAAAATATCTTAGAAGTAGATGAAAATGAGAAAGCACAAAACATCAAACAGGAACATCTTGTCCTATACATGTCTGAATCTCAAATGTAAACAAATTTAGTACCAGTTTGAAGGGGGGGGGAACTAATTGCAAGCACTAATTGACGGTAGATTGTGGCCATCTGGAGAATCAAAACCCTCTGCTATATCAAACGATATTATAAGGTATTACTACACAAAAAGTGAATAAACACTCTCCGATTTGTTAATTTTCTCAATATAGAGTTATGAATTTCCAAGATAACAGTAGCATAAATTTCATAAATTTCCTTTTCATGAATCACCATTTGAATTGTCTCTACTAATTACTTACGACTAGAGAAAAATAGTCCAAAGAAGTAATTCATGTTAAATTATCTATTGTAAATTACACAGCAGATTTTTCTTTGAATTACAAGGAGTTCATTGGTTTGAGATTACTTTTATTTTTAGTGTTTTTGTCAGAGAAATAATGAATTATTCATCTATTTGTCCATTCTCCAAAGAACATATGATTCTTAAAATAACAAACCACATGGTTACAAAACAATTTTTCTCTATGTATAAGAATTTTTAAATCTTCATGTGGAAAACCAATCTCCTTTTCCTATTAAAAAGAAATCTAAACGTGCCTAAGCTTATCATTCATAAATTTCTCTGCATGCAAAGTACATAAACAGACTATCTGTTCTCTAATCTAAAAATAGATTTTCTTGGGTACTTGATTAATTCTCTCAACAAAAGCACATTGATTTTTTTAAGGATTATTTCACATTATGCAATGAACTAAAGAAAATAAACACCATAAAAGGAAGTGTGAAAAAAAGAACTTTGGTAATATTTTATTTCATATATTACTTCTAGGGGAGATAATTATCACACAATAATCTTTGTTCAGTAAATGACAATAAATTTTAGTTTTAATTAAAGAAAACTAAAACTCTCCAGCAAAGTGCTTTAAAGTTCTACAAATACACCGTAATACAAATGGGTACTCAATATATCAGTAATCTCTAAAGAAAGGAGTTATAATACTATAGACTAGAGGACTATAAACCAAGCAGTGTCACAACACTTTCTCTTGTAATTACTGCTTACTTTGCAGCATCCCTAGATTCACTCTGATGAACGACTCAAGGTCAAGTTTGGCTCATTAGCTAATTCTGATCCAACAGACCAAGGAGGTGATTATGCTATCTGTGGTAAGACCAAAAGTCTCAAAACAATAGAGAAGGTAGCGCATGACCATGGTTTTATGGTCTTTTTACTAAACATATTTCTGATTGGTCCCTACAGAACCTTCTAAGTTTCCCCAAAATATGTGGAAAATTCACTTATTTACTTCCTATCTTATGTTATTAGAGCTTCCAAGCTTGGAAGAATTGTAACAATTAAGTGGACTAATATGTAAATAATAGTAGATTAAGACAATCTACATGAATTCAAGAGATGACACTGGCTTTCATTTTTAAAAAGACTTCACTATCAATCCTATGATTTTCAAACACGAGTAAGGATGCTTACTATGCAAGAATGAAATGGAATGAATGGTTGCAGTAATTTTATATTGTCATTTAAAAAGATACAATGTATCAATAGTGCCTCTCCTTTTTCATGTAATCTCATCCCTCTAATAGGTACAGGAATATTTTTCAAATATTTTTCAAATATATTTCTGTCTTTTTTAAGCTAAAGTGATAGCAAGAGAGAGATAAGCCATACATACCAGTCTAAGAAAAGGAAATTCACTGAAAGGACCCTAGATTATCACTCAAGGAAAAGTGAAGTTGAGCCAAACCTCTAAGAACTGGAAACTTTGATGTCTTTGGTTGCGATACCTTCCCATTTCCTTCATTTTGCACTCTGTCCATGTAGAACGGCTTCCTCTGTTTATTCCTGTTTTATGGCCTCTTCTCCCCTCTATCTGCTTGTCACTGACCCTACTTCCAGATAGCCTGGTAGTTTTGTTACTGAGAGTTAAACTATGAAGACTCTCAGAAACCCTTAAATTCTCAAAAGAAAATATATTTGGTTCAAACAATCTGCTGTGAATGAGCTTCCTCTGACTCAGGTGGTCTATGAAAAAAGAAACATGTGTAGAAGAACCAACATGGAAGCCTAGGCCTAACCCCTTGAGCAAGGGCTTTGGGCCAATTCCATGAGAGTTGGTGAGCAGGGGACAATTCAATCTGATTTGATTCTATCAATATACAAGCACTTTCTATGTTCTAAGAAGGTGATAAAATACAAATTACCCTAAAAACTTAGAAAATTCAAGGTAGCCTCCAATATAATGAGTATAGAAAAGGAAAGTGCATATTAAATAGCTATTGTTGGAGGCTACATTTAGAGATAAGTTTCCTTCTTTTATAGACCTTAAGAATCAGAGCTTCTCTTGGGACTATAATTTGGATTGCTTTATGCTTCTCCATAATGCTATATAACAATCAGATCTGAGCATCTGACACAATTCTCTCCATCCATTCTACTTTTTAAAGAAATACCTCTAAGATTTTCCAAACATCTCAGGTCATGCAAGTCTGCTCTCCTAATTGCCTCTTTGCCCACAACCATAATCATACTCTTATGTACCATGATCACTTCCATTCTGAGACTTTTATCGCTTCTGCTTGGAATTCCTACCCTGCTTTCTTCTCCAAATTATAACTAAACTTCAAAACTCATCTTCAGGTCTCACATCTTGATGATATACTCCTTGATCAATCCAATTAACTGACACCTCCTTATCTCTAATTTGTTAAATGTGGTGACAGGGAAATAACTAAATATGAATAGATTTGAGAATTATGTGAGGTAACATTAATGATAGACGAATTTCCAACCATTTCCATCTTCCTTTCTAAGGGAATGTCAATTTGGGGAATGAGGAATAGTAATGTTTTCATCTAGAAAACAATAACCACCTGCTCTGGCAGGCAGACGATGTCTTGTAATACAAGTTTGGACAGTGAGATATAAATAGATGGAGCAGTTTCTCAAAAAAGGAGTAAACTCATGCTAACTTAGCATGAAACCTTTTACTTTTTCCCTTCCTTTCCTTCTGCCTGGAATATGGATGTGATGTTGGAGATGGAGCAGCTGCATTATAACCATAATACCACAAAGAAAAGGGCAAGCAATTTGTAGGACCTAGACTCTGGAATCCTTGAGCCAGCAACTTCCTACCTCCCAGCTTTCAGTCTGGTGAGAAAAATATACTTTCTAAAATATTTAAGCTGCTGGGCTTTTCTATGGTTGGAGAAGGGGGTTGTTGGAGGGGTCTGTTATGTGGAGAACACAATTCCTCAGTGATTAGTGGCTCCTCTAATGTATATCACTGTTGGAACAGACCAGGCTCAAGCAAGTCAGCACAAACTACCCAGATCATGTCCTTACTTAGTGGAGCTATTCTTTCTATTTATTTATTTTCAGAGTTATTTGCTCTTAAGAGAATTGAGAAAAGGGTAACTCAGATACAAAGTAGCTTGTCTACAATATTAACCTGAGACTTGCTCTTAAGTAGGATTTCTACCCTGGAATTCAAAGTCATAGCTCAGGAGTTGTCTTACCTACCCTTCCAAGAATATCAGGTATTATAAAGAAAAATGGAAAGCCAGGCTTCAAGTCCAATGCAATGGAACAGTCTTTGATAATAAGAATCAAAATTGCCCCAGACTTCACTTACTTCTCTCATTCTTCAATCATTCCACCCACTGGTGATGATTTTTCAAGGACAATTAAAGGATTCTTTGAAAAATATTTATGGCAAATGACAGTGATAATCCACTGTTAATTTGTTGCCAAGATCTCTCCTTAACTCAGGCAACCTCACTTTCAGTGCATATTAGCCCCACTGCATTCAATCAACAACTACCATCTGCAACAACCCAAATTTAAAGTCTTACAAACTCATGATATTTATTTTTAAATAAAGAGGAGTATATACACTGAGAATTCCTTAATACTAATATTAGAATTCCTAATTTTAGTCTGTGAATATTTTTAATATCTAAAGAATTAAAAGCAAAACAAAAAAGCATGAACAAAAACTTTTATACAACCTGAAGGGATAACATATTTGGAACAATTCAAAATTTTCTTGATGTCTTTGAAATTAAGCATTTCAAATAATTTTCAGATTAATATATTTAACATATTAATTGGTTAATTTAAATTAACCTATTTCTCAATTTGATGAACCAAGAATTTACCCTCTTTGGTTTAAACAGAAATAAATAACCAATAACAATAACAGATCTTGGTTTGGCATTTATTGTAAATATTTTTTTTATAGTAGTCTAAGAAGGCCTATGGTAAATAGAGATTCCTTTTTCAGTGAGAATATATATATACTAAGTGTTATCTAAAAATAGTCGTGACTTTGTCAATGCCCTTGTGTCAGTGTCCTTCCTATTCATAGATGTCTCTGTAAATGTGTGCCGGCATAATTGGAGACACTACTATGTTGCCAGGAATTCTTGCTATGGTATGTCCATAGGAAGCCTGGGCTTTCATCCAAAGAGCTAGTGCTGGGAAAATCACCTCTTGCCTTTCCAGAGAATTACTAAGAAACTACTTCATCTTGCAGATTGTCCTTTTCCCACAGCTACCTGTAGCAAAAATATTTTCTTGGCTTTAATCCTCTGACACTGTGTTCTATTGGCATTTCTTGAGCTCAAAAGAGCGTGAGGCTCTCAAACCTGACAGGTAACTGCTGGGATTCCCCAACAGAAATGTCTACATGAGTTTCTCTTAAGGTGTTTAGAGGAAATTCCACCAGATGTCAAAGCTCCTCCATCATCACACCACTCAGAAGCAGGCATTTATAAGAGATATAGGTCACACACACTGAGGAGTGAGATGGCAGAATTAAAAATTCTTGTTATAAACACACTGTTATAGCAAAGTGAGAAACTGCAGAGTTGTATTAAGCTGATGGATAATCTGGCAGCAAACAAACACAGACTTATTGTCTTGTCAATCGAAACTGTACAACCGTTGCCTGCCATCTTGCATGCTAAACTTTTCAAAGACTTCATCTCCAAATTACTATCATTAATAAAATACAAGAAGGCAGCCAGTATCATCTCCCCTGAATCTATCTCTGGAAGGAAAAGACAAAATAGAAAGAGAGCAATTCAACTCTTTTCGGTTAGCATTCTATTGACTACTCCGAGGGGTGCATGACTCTAGCAGATGTATATGGTTATATACAGCCCTAGTGGAATCCACAATTGAAGGCACACATAAAAAACTTTCAAAAAACAACAAGACAGATTTGCTTTCAATAAGACCACAGATGTATGCTCAGTGATGCCACTGTAAACTTTAAAAACTACGTATTACTCATGCATTCTAGCACATTCATACTTCCTAGTATTGTTTCCAAATATTCCTAGCATATACTGTAAATAGCTTTTCTTTCCTGGAATTACCATTGACATTACTTTTTAAATTTGTTCATGGGTTTCCTTTCTTCAGAATTTAAAGATTTTTCTTCCCTTGGAGGATGTCAAAATTTGTCATATCTAAATTTAGAAGGATAATGGAATAGGTATACCCCTTTGTCAAAGCAGTTTATATAATTATGCTGAAGTTCAGTCAGAACAACAAATGGAATTTGGAGGCTTCACATTTCAACTAGACTTTTTATATTTGTTCCAATAAAGATGAGGGAGGCCTATTAACACAGCTGGTCATGGCCACAGCTGCTTTCTTCTGGCAAATGGAAGATGAGGCCATGATCTTTGTTATTAAACTCTCATGACATCGGATCATCTACACTGAAATTAACTGGTATGGGGATAATGAAGAGTTAACTGAAGAGATCGTAGGCATTGACTCAGAAGATGTTCTCAGGCTTGGTAATAACACCGAAGGCAAGATTTTATGTGGGAACCTAGAATAGCACTTACTGGTATACTAGATCATGTTAATAAAATAAATATCTTTTGAGTTAACCACCTGCAGTGAAATTATTTTACCAGGCAATGTTTAGATACTTGATGTGGCCAGATTACTTAGTCTAGATCCCAGAACACATTTTGGGATCAAAACCAACTTATGATCAAATAGTAGCACAAATGGAATGAATAATCAGGACCTTGGACCTCCTAATATTAGATGTGCCTCTTGGCTTTCTCACTCATCTGATCCTGTAGGAAGTTCAGGAATGGCATAAAAAATTTGAAATATAATTTAAATTTGCTAAAGGTTGGAGAAGTTCTGCCTGTGGGCAAGATCAAGGTGCATTCCAAGGGTGAGCTTTAGACAATGGGAACAGATTGATGTCAGAAGAGATAAGGAATTTCTAGTCACCACAATAAGTTACATTGGACTAGGGAAACAAGTAAAAAGAGCTGGTACAGAAAAAAAAGAGGGGATAGAACTGTACACATGATATAAGAGGTTGGAAGGAAAGATCTGTGCCCCATGGTAAGTCCATGGAGGCAACGATTTATGCGCTTTGTTCAATATTGCGTATACTCAGTTTGGGGGCACATAATAAATTGAATGAACAAATGAATTACTGAATTGATTAGGACTTTAGCTAGCTAGCTAGCTAGCAGGACTTTAACATCTCTCCATTCTTGTCTTAACAGCAGAAAAATGTTCATAGGCACTAATTCTTCAGGTAACATCATTCTGCTTAGAACTGTATACATTTTTTGGTTTTCATTCTATTTATTTTTATAGTTACTATCTATTTTTAATTTTTTTTATTTTTTTTAATTTACTTTTGAGAGAGAGAGAGAGAATGAAAGAGAGAGAGAGAGAGAGAGAGAGAGAACAAGCAAGGGAGGGGCAGAGAGAGAGGGAGACACAGAATCTGAAGCAGGCTCCAGGCTTTGAGCTGTCAGCACAGAGCCCAGCACAGGGCTTGAACTCAGGAACTGGGAGATCATGACCTGAGCCAAAGCTGGATGCTCAACCACTGAGCCACCCAGGCACTGCAGTTACCATATATTTTTGAATAGGATTTTTCTGATTTGTGGTAGTAATATAAAATTTCCCTTTAAAATAACTTAAATCCCCAAACTGAGTTGACTTACAGTAAAATCAGTAGGTAATAATGAAGGTAGTATGAATATATATGGAAAAAGTGAGATAATACTCAAATGAATTAAATTTGGGAGTCTATATTGTAACTGCCTTAGGCCTAATGTGGGCCTTAGGTCTCACAGCTGTTGTAATAACAAGAACTTAATGTCGGCTTTGAATGGCCCTCCCAGAGCCCTCTCCCAGTGCACCAGACAAGCCACAGGCCCAGAATCCACTACCTCATCCAATAGACACTGCAACCTGAGACAAAAGTCCAGCAAACAAATCCACATATATTCTTCGGTCTCCTGGTGAGCAACTTAAATTAAAATACAGAAACTCCAATTTCCCAAATTTGCCATAAATTTTATATTCTCATTGAAAGAGAGGCCTATAGCTTCCCCTTCATTTTTATTCATTTGATTCTCTACAATTAAGCTCATTTATAAATAAAACCTAAGTGAATTAATTAATGAGCTTAAGAAGTAAGAGAAAATATAAATTTAGAAGGCAAATATCAATTAAAATTCTCTTAAACACCACAAACTCTTTTGGATGATCCTAACTTTAATTCCCTAATAAGTATCTGATAGATCTCAAACTCAATTCAGCAACAGCAAGCATCATCTAAATTGGGAGCCCAAAGTTCTTGAACTAACTTGCAGAGGTGGTATGAGTTGTTAACAGATGACATTTCATTTCTGACATTCAAAACGAGAGATAAAAAAGGGCTAAACCAGAACTGAGATTCCTTATGTGACTGCTAATGGCCTTTTACCGACTACTGATATTGGGTAGTCAGTAAAAGTACTAATGAACTACAGAAGAGAATGTTTCCTATGTTAACCAAGTACAACCGGGTTGCTACAGTGCAACACAATTTTATTTTTTTATTTAAAAAATTTTTTTCTTAATGCTTTATTTTATTTTTGAGAGAGAGAAAGAGACAGCATGAGCAGGGGAGGGTCAGAGAGAGAGGGATATGCAGAACCCGAAGACAGGCTCCAGGCTCTGAGCTAGCTGTCAGCACAGAGCCCAACATAGGGCTTGAACCCACAAACTGTGAGATCATGACCTGAGCCGAAGTTGGACGCTAAACCGACTGAGCCACCCAGGCATCCCCACAATTTTAAAATAAAATAAAATATATGCATTCAGTAATGGGACTGGATTCTCATTTTCTGCATTTTTCACAAAAGATTCCTTAATCTGTAGGCCTCTAGAAGGATGTCTAAACATTGACAATGCCATAATTTAACAGGAAGAGAGTCAAGATGGTGAAATTTTATATTATCCTTAATAATTCATTCTACCAAATTATTTTCTTTCTCTTTTTTCCTCTAACTTGCTTGGCTTCTTGCCATTTCACAATAATTAAGACTTGGATTTGGGGACCAAGCAGGAACTGGGAAGAGAGTAAAACTCATTCATCAATCTAATACAATCATTCCCACCTCTCATGTCATTACACCACCAAAAGCATTGTAACAACTTCTTAATGACTCAAAGCAACAAGAATAACCTCATAATAGACATACCTAAACTCTACAGTGCCTGAAATATTTCCTTCTATCTGAAATAAGTCATACTACTGTTGAAATTCTCTCTAACTATAAAATTCTTTACCTCACATGGGTGACATTGTTTAATATAATAGCTTTATAAATATACTTTGAGTTTCCTGGAAAAGTGACATGTAAATAAAGCATTATTGCCATAACATCTCCCTTAATGATCTAAAAGAGGCAGTAAATAGCAAGCTGATGGATTCACAGATGGTACTAAATTGAGAAGTGTTGCAAACATCAGTAAAGGCAGGAAAAATTATGCAAAAGAGACCTAACATGCCTTAAATAAGAGCAAAATATTTTTAACTTTATGGGGGAAAGAAAGTGACATTTTTTAAGGGAGCCTGAAATACACTGTCCAGCATAGATGCTCCAACCAGCATGGAAAAACATACCAGCCAGAATCATTTTCAGCTCTTCAAAATCAGCTAACACGCCAATATGCGTTGAAGGGGGACTGGCAGTCACATAATAAAAGGTGGGAGAGGAGTAGGATTTCATTAGAAAGTGCCATTGAGAGTTTGGGTTTGTATGTTTATAATTTTGAAAGAATACAAAATTCCATTTAGGGAGGTCAATTCAAGTAAATCTGCTTTATCCAAGCATTTTTTAAGACTAAATTCGTCTTCCATTTAGGCAAAGCCATCTGTCTGGGCAGATTTTGCATATGGACCAAAACAGAAATAATGCTTCTTGAGAGTTGTGCTTCGGGTTGCAGGTGGCTTTGAGTTTGTCCTCTACTTCCCATGGTGACTAATGGGGCACATCTGAGACATGCAGTTAGAAATACCATCTGTAATAGTGGTGACAGACTCAGGTAGACATCAAAGATGTTGACACCATCACCATCTCCACACTTCTCTTCTATGCTCTAACCTGTGTCTTTTGGAAAATTTAGACCCATTTTAATATCAAAACATTTATATATACATATATCTCCTCTTGGCTCCCAATATACCTGTTGGTCACTTCATTTGTTCAGGTAGGTGACAGACAATAGTTGCTGAATATAAAGTCATGATGAACTCAGTGTACGTTCTTTTTTCAGGAGCCAGATCCATTCACCTGTTCTATGCAACTGAGTTTGTTGATCACTGAGGTCTGACACATGAGGTCTTACTGCAAAATTGTAAACCAGGCCTTCAGTGCCGTTGTTGATTTGAGAATGTGCCAATGAACTTTATTATTCTAAGGAATTTATTTGCACAGAAAATCATCTTACAAGTGATCAAAAAGAAAAATAATTTGATGTATCTGCCAGAGTTAACTTCAGTACACTTGGACCCTAAAAAGATATCTCAATCCTCATAACTGAAAACAAGTTGATTAAACACAACAGTTTATTTCTACTGAAAAAAGAAAATGGCTGGACGTCATCCTCAAGCAGGGTCTGGTATGGCATTCCATGATGTCAGGCACCCAAGTACCGCCTACTTTGCTGCTTTGCCATCTTCAGCATGTAGTTCTACCTCCCAGTCCAAGATGGCTGTTCGTGTTCTAACAGGATGAAGTCATATGGCCACTGCTTGCTGCAAGCTGACTGGTAAATAAGGTCTTCATTTCAAGCACCCAAGTACCCAAGTAAAAATTAGGGGTTCTTATATGTCTATCACTGAGTAAGAAAGAGAGAACAGATTCTGGAGAATAACTAATTTTAATTAAGAATCATATTTTAATATTCAAAGTTTGTTAATGGTAAAGATTCATTCAACATCAGTCCTTGGTTAACAAAAGAAGCAATGATTCTTGACTCTATTCAACAGTTTCTTTGAGCTTAGTGACTGAATAAAATTTATATTTTCTCAACTTTTAAAGATTCTGCGGCATGGTTTTACAGTTGTTGTACCACAGCAATGTCTTTATTTATACTACCACAAAATGAAAGCGGAAGTGAACAATGTTTATGAAATGATAAAAAAAACTTTAAGTCTTCCCTTTTTCTGCTAAGGCCTTTTATCTTTTAAGATAGAATTTTAGGACTAGTTAAAAGAATCACTTTAGTTAGGTCCATTTTTAATATTTCAGTCACATTCAATAGTTTTTTGTATATCTTCTTACCTTTTATAAGTATGTACTTAATATACATTCACTGTGCTTTCTTATGTTACACATCATATTATATGAACAACTATTCATTTAAGCTCTCTTTCAGGGGAAATGAACCATGTATTTTTTACTTAACAAGTGGCTCAATGTTGGTTATGACTGTTAATCGGGGACATTAATAATTTTATCACTTATTATTTGTTACTGATTCCACAAGTCTTCTTTGCATATTTCTAGAAACCAAAAAAAAAAAATGAACTTGGGGACATATGTGAAAGGAATATCAAAATGTTGCAACAACAGAAGGGGTTTCCTTCAGGTGTAACAGCAGACAGTTATACTTCCTCTTTCAAGTTAGCTTGAACCTAAGTCTAAAGTTCACCTCTAAAGTCTCTAAGCATTCCCCCAACTTTCCCGAAAAACTGTTTATCTGCTTGTTTTTAAACATCATACCAAACACTTATGATCAGTTTGAATAGAAACATTTTTCTTTTTCCAGGTCTTTTTTTATAATAAACAATGAGGCTATTTGAAAACATTTCTAAGAAATGTATCTAAATAACAGGAAATCATGTGTAAACTTTGGGAAATAGAGTACAAATAAAAGGAAATTCTGAATTTTAGCAACATGAGAAATGCAATGGCTCTGGTGAAGTAAGTGTCAGCTACTCTAAAGAGCATGTTCTGAAATTTTATTCTCCAATCACAGTAGGTCCCAGTATAACCAAGTAACTGCTGGACTGAAGAGAAGCGAGCTATTCCTCCCTGGAGTAAGGTTTCTACCCTGTAGAGCAGCTCTTCAAGCCCCTTGGGGATGGGAATTAGTCTTGTAGACATCTTTCTGATAAAACCAAAAGGACTTCCAAAATTCACTCTTGCCTTATCAACATCTATGGGAATACTTAGATTCAGCTATTAGCACATAAAGCATAGCGCTCAAGCATCCAAAGAATCAGTCCACGGTCCAGTTTCTCTGCATTTAAACAATTGTCTAAACCAACCAAGGGTGTCAATGACCCTGAATCAGCACAATTTCAGGTGCTCACAGATTGACCTAAAGTAGAATGGATAAATGCATTTTTTCTTAATTCTTTACCCAGTTGCTGCTTCTCATGTTTAAAGAGTGTGTCCCTTTAAATAAAAAAAAAACAAAAAACAAACAAAAAAAACAGTATCTGTGTGCTAATACCCCAATTAACAAAAAGGCGGAAAACTTCCAAACAATGCTCTGCAGCTTGTTGTGGTTTTCACTGCTCAGAAGAATAAAATTTATGAACAACTATCAATTATGTTAATTCTCTTTCTCTCTCTCTGTGTGTGTGTGTGTGTGTGTGTGTCTATATCTTTGTCTCTCAGCTCTCTCTCTCTCTTTTATACACAGACAGCCATATGTGCAGACACAGACACAAACACACATTCCCTACTCCCTCATGGGCTCAGTCACACTAAAAAGCCATAATGGTTCAAAGACAGAAAATTCTCTGTCTCCACATGCCAACTAAAATCAGGATATAAAGCTTTCTCCTGCTACCCATGGTATAGGAACTAGCAAAGAGTACAGACTTTGACTTCAATTTTAATTCTAGCTCTGCAACATTGGGTATAAAGCTTTAGCCTCTCTAAACTTCCATTTTCTTCTGCCTTAGAATTAGGATAACACCCAACTCACCTACATGTGATAAGGACTAAAAGAAATATTTTCAGGAGCTTAGCACACAGCAGGTAGTACATTAGCTTATGCAAGTTTTTTCTACTCTTCACTTGTGAAGCAAGATTTTTGGCACTTCTGTAAACTCTGGGGTGAACATTCCTTTGTATGTTGTGAGAAACTAAACAGTCAAATTAAACAGAGTATTTATGTTAAACTACTAAATGCCATCATCTGCTTTTTTTTTTTTCAGAATCCATCTGAAAAGCAAACCACAAAGGCATTTCAGAAGTGACCAGCACTTCTGAAAGCAAAATAAAAGTTGTCAACTCACTCATTATGAATAACAGAAACCTAATACCTCCTATGGCCTTAAACAACAGCATCTAGTATCTTCGACAACCCAAACAAAAATCCTTCCTGCTCAGGTGCCTTAGCAGAGATAAAAGTGCCTGGAAATCAATGTCTCCCCAGGAGCAGCACTTAACCAGTGCCCAAAGGATGGAGGAGTATGGTGTGCTCTGATCTGGACCTCCGGGGAGTGGTCTGTTTTGTCCCTACTGCCCTCTGTAAGACTGAGCCAGCCATTCCTCTGACACTGCTTGATATCACAGCCTTGTGGACTTGCTTCCTTTGTGGTCCTACCTTCCCAACATTCTACCAACTTTTCTGAGCAAACTTACTAATAAATAATGTTCCTAGAAACAAGTCCTATCAAGGTCAGCTGATAGGGACCACAGCCTAAGATAGGCATCCATTCTGGGACACATCTGGGTCAAAACAGGGGTCTGTGCCTACTCCCTCAAGGATGTGGGGATAATTATCTAGAGACAGATATACACAATCCATACACAGATGAGAGGTCACGGTCCTCACTCACATGTGATAAGAATAACTGACCCATACCTGGTGTTACTCCATGCTAGTCATGGCTATTAGTGCACTACCCACATTAACCCATGTAATCCCCACAACAACTTCATGAGAGGTAGATATTGTTATTATACCTATTTTGTTGGCCGAAGGAGTTATGTGACTTCCCTAAATTCACACTGCTAGTAAGTGGTAAGACCTAGGATTCAGACCTCCAGAGGGCAGGGCACACTTTTAACCTCCCTGCCATATAACCTCTACAGATAAGTCACACTCATTGTAGTTGGCCATAGGATGAAAAATAGATAATATTTATAGTTTGCCACAGGATCTGTAGTATTTCAAAAGCAAAAAAACATTAACAGGAATATTTAAAGTACAATTTTATTTTAATATGACAGCTTTATACACATTCTAAAATTAATTACATGCCCATGAGTATGACTTCCTTTTTCTTTAATTGTATGGCCCTAATTTTTCAACTCAACTTTTAATTTTTGTTTATCAGGTACATATCTTCTCCTTAATTTCCTACTAGATTAAAGGACTAAAGTTATCTAATCTTGATTTTTTAATTTACTGTCTAAAGCATTAATTCAAATTTAATTTCCCAATAAAATATTGTAACTTCATATATACCTAGGCAAGACTTCTGATATTCTAGGTTAGAGGATTTCATTTCAATAAATATCATAATGATATTGCCTTGTGTCAAGGGTATCTTTGAGGCAGTTTTGTGTTCTGTTAATCAGTGATATCTTAGCAGAAAAAATAGAAATTTTTTTTCCTGAAAATGTATCGTTATAAAATGCCACAAGGTAATGAATCTATATGCATCATAAATTCCTATGTCATCATTACAAATGTTTGGACTGACACAGTTTCACATCTCCTCAAAAGAAACTGACAATTTAATGACACAGAAATGCATGACTTTGGTCTAAATAGCATACGAAGGGTGCATATGTCAGGTAAGTCATCTATGTCCAGAATCCCATATGTCCCTGAAATAATTCTGAACTAATAGGAAATAAAAGGAATTCAGTTGTTCCTATTCCTGTACTCATTTTCCAGCACTTACAAGGAAACATAGTGATAAAAATGACACAACAGTAAGAAAAATACCAAAGACAAACCAAGGAAGGCATAGTTGTGAGAATTATTACTTTATTACAATGGTTCCAAATTTGAAGAAGGTAGCATCGCCCCCTAGGGTACATTTGAAGGTAACAGGACAGTTGTGATGAAGTATTTAAATATTAGGATACTGATATTTACTATAAATTGCTTTTCTCTTATTTTTCCTTTATAATAGAGTTAGATCATATCAATCTCTTGAAACTATACATTTTAACATATTAAACAAGTCATTATAAATTACTTGTTATATAAAAAAAGGGCATTTTCTGATAGAATTGAAGCCACTGCTTATAATTATCACAAATATGGAAAAGACGCCATCAAATGGCCAATTTGTAAAAACAGACTCTCAGAATTGGATGGAATTTTAGTGGCATCATCTGAGGACGTATGTCTGGTATGTGAATTGCATCTGCAAAACCCCGGTCATGTGCCCTCTTCCTGATCACCTCCTCTATTCAAACATTTAAAGAGAAAAGCATTGATCTTTAACTTTTCAATGGAGAAGACATGCAATTACTTCCTTCAGCTTCCTCTTTGCCAATATAAGTGAGAACATGCAGCAGAACATGCTCCTAAATGGCAGTGGACATATTAAAAGTCTTCAGCTAGGGGTGCCTGAGTGGCTCAGTCGGTTAAGCGTCCGACTTCAGCTCATGTCATGATCTCAGGGTTCAAGAGTTCCAGCCCTGTGTCAGGCTCTGTGCTGACAGTTCAGAGCCTGAAGCCTGTTTCGGATTCTGTCTCTCCCTCTCTCTCTGCCCCTCCCCAACTCGTGCTCTGTCTCTGTCTCTCAAAAATAAATAAACCTTAAAAAAAATTAAAAAATAAAAGGCTTTGGCTAGAGAGTATAAATTAAAATCTGAAAATGAAACCAGTGAACTACAGAGATTTTTTTTAGCTTATGAAAAGAATTTTGCCCTCATTTCTCAGATAAATGCACAAAAACAACTCACGGTGTCTCAGAGCAGTAGACTAATGCAGCTCTTACATGGGAATGTTTCTTCTGCCTTTGCTACAAACTCAGCCTACTGTTCATAACACCTGACAGCCTATTTATTTGCTACTATTTAAAAAGACCCACAAAAACATGGCAGTTAAAAGGTCATTTATTCACTACCTGATATAAGTGTCAGAGTAGAGCTGAGAGATGTTACAATAATTCAAGTGATTTCCTGCTGAACAAAAATTCTTAGAACACGTTGGGTGACTCCAGATAAGGTAGTGATGGCTTCTGACCTGAGATATGAGAGCATACAAGGAATTTATTTAAGTTTATTAATTAATTTTGAGAGAGATCATTAGCAAGGGAGGGGCAGAGAGAGAGAGAGAGATAGAGAGAGAGAGAATGAATCCCAAGGAGACTCCACACTGTCAACACACAGCCTAATGTGGAACTTGATCTCACAAACTGCAAGATCATGACCTGAACCAAAATCAAGAGTCAGATGCTTAACCGACTTAGCCACCCAGGTGCCCCAGCATACAAGGCATTTTAAGGTACAAGCTCCAAAAGAGATTAGTTGCCAATAGGTATGCATAAACTTCAATACTCTGGGAGCAAATGAATATATGTGTGTGTGTGTGTGTGTATGCATAGATAGATAGATAGATATAGTCGTATGCTATTAATTAGCTCTTAACATTTCCAAGAGTAGTAAGTACTCCCAAGTTCAAGCAAGAAGGCTTGACATTTCACTTCCACTTTAGATTCCACTGAGACTCCATAGTGCTTACTGCTGCTGCCTTCACTTCTTTCCTCAGGGTTCCTCTCTCTCCCCTAAATCTGCCTTGCTCTGTTCCTGGGATTTTGTTTTGTTTTTCTCTGTGTCTATGGGTCTTTCTCCATTTTTTCTTCTCTCCAACTCCTCTTCTGCCCTCCCTCTTCTCTCCACCACTTTTACTAAACCATCAGCTGGACCTGAGACGTATTTATTATTAATGTATCAGCTCTTATGTCTTTAGGAAAGAATGTTGTATGTATTTGAGTAGAGTATCACAGCTATGTCATTCTTTATAGTTATTTAATTGAAAGAGAACCTTTCCTCCTCTTTTGAGTTTACCACCACCTGCCTGAACAAATAATCCAGTCCACCAAAGAAATACCAACAAATCTGAACAAATTAATGTGAGCAATATCAAATTGGCACAAAAAGCTTGAGAATTTCAATGTGATATATGCAAGACTTTTCTTGTTTGGAATGGATTTCAATCAGTGGCCTATAGGTCTACGGCAAATGCCTTCCATAGTTATTCTCCCTGTTAACTAATCCCTTGCTCACCATTTGCCACACTCTCAACACCACTCCGTTTTTTAAAACTCAACACCTATTGAGGGTTCCTTTCCCTACTTTCTAAGAGAATTCTGTTAAGTTTTATAAATTTGGAATTTTTTTCACTTGAGAATTTTGAACATATTTACTGTTAAGAAAAAAATGCAACTTTTCAAACACTTTCCAAATATCCACCAAAATCTAATCACTTGCTTTTAAAAGGCAGTATCATTTTAAACTGTACTAATTTCAAGATAAATTTGAAGCAAAGAAAAAATTAATTTGAGGTCATTTTCTGTATGAGGTCATCAAGAAAGAACACTTCATTTTCTGAGGCCATTGACAAAATGACTATGCAAGTCCAGACAGATGCTGGATTATAAAATATGACAGAATTTTAGGCTATCCAAAACAGAAAAGATCACATAATTGTAAAGAAAGAGGTTCTGAAGTGATGGTCTCTAAATCTCCTTCCAGTCGTTTCCTGCCCCCTGCACAAATGGCCTCAGACAAGCCCATTAAACCTTACAGGCCACAAGGAAGGATTTGATGCATTTCTTTAGTTTGAGAAAAAAAAGTAAAAACTGACAGTTCAAATCCGGATGAAGCTGGTAAATTCAAGCTTAGATTTGAGTCTGCCCATGTTTCACGTGAATAGCCTGTGATTTTACTGTGGTACAACTACATTTTTTCTCCTTAGCTCTTTTTGTTCCTCCCCATCCCAACCTCTAACATGTAAAGCTGAGTAGAGATAGTGGCTTTCTTTTAATGCAAGAACCCCTTAAAGTTATGTTCTGAATGACTGTTAATATTAGTAAAGGAAAATCATGTTACGTGCACAGATGTTCTAGTCAGGTATACACTGAAGGCTTAAAGCATTTTTCTATGAGTGCTGAGAAAACCACTCATCACTTCTTCTTAGATGGAACCAAGGACAAAACTGAGAATCTTAACAGAGTCCAGGATTCAAAAAAGAAGAAAATGAGAAGAGCCAAAGAGAGATCAGACTCCCATTTGAGACAGACTTTGTACCAGCTAAAAGGCAACTTGATGGGGAGCATAAAAAATAATCGATACCATTTTCTAGAATCTGTACAAATATTGAGGAGTAACATCATTTCCTTTCTGGTGATACAGGCTATATCTATCTACCTTTCCAAAGACAGAGGGCTTAATGGAAAGATAACATTTTATAATATACATTATATCATTTTTCATCACTAGATTATTCTTTTATATTAACATCATCATTAATAAGTCTTTATTTCAAGAATAAGTATACAAAGGATTTATCAAATTATAAAAAGTACAAAGAAATGTAAGGCATACCTCTACCCTCAAGAAGTTTTTCATCTAGTTGGGTAGAAAGCTCAGTACATGTCAACCAAAATAGTTCAGACAATGTATGCTTGAAGAGTTTAAAAGAAGGCAAAATCATATTATTCATTTAAATACTTACTTAAAATATACCATATATAAGACACTGTGATAAACACTTTTTCAATTGTGTCTGTTTTTCCTTAAAGTTTATGATATAGTGAGAAAAGACATGTACACAGATTACACTAAGAATAAGTAGATTCTAAGAAATTACTATAGTAGTTCAAACAAAAAGCTATAAATGCTGAGATGTTTCCTTCCTTCCTCTTTCCAAGGAAAATTTGTTTACAAGGACAAAATTAAGTTTCTCCCTCTCTCTCTTTCAGAAGGGTAAAGTTCAACATTTACCTAAGTTTTCACATTCGAATGTTTGCAGTTCCTGACATACAGTTCAAACCCCAGTACATGTGGGCTGACTTCTGACTCTCATCTCCCAAAAAAGGAGAAATGTTAAGGATAAGGAAGCCAATGTCATTATTACTGTAAGTAATAATAGTCTGTCCTTGTCTCAGAAAGCTTACATCTACTTTCAGAATAATGTGAGTAAATATATATATTTAAAACCCACGAGTAACAAAATTACACATTCTACATATACTGAAAGGATAATGAATGAATACTGTGAATGACAATCCCAATCAAAACTGACAACTTGGTGGGGGGGGGGGGTCTTGGTGGCTCAGTCAGTTAAGCATTTGACTCTTGATCTTGGCTCAGGTCTTGATCTCAGGGTCACAAGTTGAAGCCCCAAGTTGGACTCCATACTGTACAGGAGCCTACTTAAAAAAATGATTTTTTTAAATTCTAAAACTGACTATTTAGAATGAACAAAATTCTTGAATTTCCTGGAAAGACACAAACTACTAAAGCTGACTCAAGAAGAAATAGATAACTAGAATATCCTGGCCCTATAACTAGTAAATAAATTCAATTGGGGGGAAAAAAAACCTTACCACAAAGAAAACTCAAGGCTCAGATGGCTTCACTGGTGCATTCTAGAAAACATTAAAGAAGAAATAATATAAATTCTACACAAATTCTTCCTAAAAATATTGAAGAGGAAATACTTCCCAACCCATTCCAGAACCCAGCATTTCTCTATCAAACTAGACAATAACATAACAAGAAAATAAAACTACAATTTCATGAGCACAGATGCAAAAGTTTAAAATAAAACTGTGGCATATCAAATCCAACAATATATAAAAATCAATATATCAAGTGGGGTTTTCCCCAGGAATGCAAGGTTGATTTAACGTTTTTAAAAAGCAATCAATATAATCACTACAGTGACAAACTCAAAAAGAACTCCCCCCCTTTTTTTGACAGTTGCAACAGAAGCCAAGAAGCATTTGGCAAAAATCCAACATTTATTCCTGATAAAAACTATCACCAAACTAAGAATAAAAAGAAATTCCCTCAACTTAATAAAGGGCATTTCCCCAAACAAAGCAAAACACTAAACTAAAAATCCTTACAGCTAACATCATAATGATGAAACACTAAATGCTTTCCTCCTAAGATTATAAATAAGACAAGGATGATGGTCAGTCTCGTCACTTTTAGTTAGTATTTTGTTCGACATTCAAGCTAATGTAATAAGAAAAGACATCTAGAATAGAAAGGAAGAAGTAAAATTGTCCTTATTCACAGATGACATAATCATCTATGTAAAAAACCCAATGAATCTACAAAAAAGCTACTAGACTTAATGCAAGAGTTTAGCAAGGTTTCAGGATACAACATCAATATACACAAATCTATTGTGATCTTCATATACTAGCAACAAACAATATAGAAAATTGAAATTTTTTAAAAAAACTATAAAGAAAAGTCTCAAGAGTATGAAAAATTTAGATATAAATCTAACAAAAGATGAGCAGGACCTTAATACTGAAAGCTATTATACTGAGAAAAATTAAAAATCTGAATAAATAGAGAGGCAAACTATTATGTTCATGTGTGAGAAGACTTAATGTTGATAAAAAGCCAACTCTCTCCAAATTGGTCTAGAGATTCAACATAATCCAATCAAAATCCAGCAGGAAATTTTTTGTAGAAATTGACAAACTGAATCTAAAATTCATATCAAAATGCAAATGACCTAGAATAGCCAAAACGACTTAGAAAAAGAAGAAAAAATTAAAGGACTTATACTATCTGTTTTCAAGATTTCCACAGATCTATAGTACTCCAGACAGTTTAGTACTGATGTAAAATAGAGAACAACATCAATAGATTCAAACAGAAAGTCCAGAAATAGCCCACACTTATAAGGAAGACTAATATTCAAGTTGGAAAGGTACTTCACTCTGTGAAGAAAGCATAATCTTTTAATAAATGGTGCTATAACAACTGGACATCCATATGCAAAGCAGTGAGCTTCAATCCATGTCTTGAAAGATATACAAAAATTAACTAGAAATATATCATAAGCTTAAATGTTGAATCTAAACCTATAAAACTTCTAGATGAAAACATAAGATAAAATCTTCATGAACTTGTGACAAAGACTTAGATGCAACAATAAAGACATCTACATTAAGTTTCTCTTTAATTGATAAATTGAACTGCATCAAAATTAAAACTTCCATTCTCTGAAAGACAGTGTTTAAAGAATGAAAAGGAAAATGACTACTAGAGGGCAACATTTGCCAATCATGTATGTGATCAAGGACCTGAATCCAGAACACCTAAAGAACCCTCAAAACTCAATTTTTTAAATCTTACATTTAAGATTTATATTTATTTAATATATAAATATATATTTAAATATATTAATAAATAAATATATATATTTAAAATATTATATAAATATATATAATATATATATAATATATATTTTAAATATTATATTTAAATATATATTAATAAATAAATATATATATTTAAAAAAATATCTGAACAGACACTTCAGCAAAAAACATATATGGATGGTACATACACATATGTAAAGATGCTCAACATAATCAGTCTTTAGAAAAATGCAAGTTAAAACCATAAGATACCAGTGCACCCCTATTAGAGCAGCTCAAATTTAAGACTGAATGTAGCAACTGCTGCTGAGGCTGTAGAGGACCTGGCACTCTCACGTACTCTAATGCTGCTGGGAGTGCAAAATGTTAAAACCACTATGGACAACAGTTAAATCGTTTCTTTAAATAGGTGCTTACCATATGATCTAGCCATTCCACCCCTAAGTATTTAGCCAAGGGAAGTAAAAGCCTGTGTCCATACAAAGATGTGTATCTGAATATTCACAGTAGCTTTATTCATGATAGCCAAAATCTGGACATAACCCAAGTGTCCATCAACAAGTGAATGAATAAATATGCTGTTATATATCTAAACAATAGAATACTATTTGCAATAAAAAGAAATGAACGATCTATACATGCAACATGAACGAATTTCAAATAATCATGCTGAGTGAAAGAAGTCAAAACAACAAAAGCAAAAAAAGAAAGAAAGAAAAAAAGAAAAGAAAAAGTATCCTCTCGGGGCGCCTGGGTGGCTCAGTCAGTTGAGCGTCCAACTTTGGCTCAGTTCATGATCTCACAGTTCGTGGGTTTGAGCCTCGCATCAGACTCTGTGCTGACAGCTCAGAGACTGGAGCCTGCTTCAGATTCTGTGTCTCCCTCTCTCTCTGCCCCTCCCCCACTCACACTCTTTCTCTCTCAAAATAAATAAACATTAAAAAAATTTTTTTAAAAAAGAAAAAGTATCCTCTCTGCAGCCAAGAAGTATTAAAACAGTTATTAGGTAATATCCCAGAGTGTTTACTACAAATTCAAACAGTCCACCATATGCCTTGTGTTTACTTTATAAACATGCCAAATAAACCTGTCAATTTTCTAACAACACCCTCCTGACCTGCAGGCAGGGAAAAAGAGTAAAAACAGAACATGATTCTCTCATAGCTATAAAGCAGTCTAGAGTCTAACCCAGAGTTCAAAATATAGGTCGTTTTTACTACTTGATTGACCCACTACTACATTCTCCAGACCCTGGATATGTAAGTAATCATTTGTCACTTACATTAAAATAGCAATTTGACTCAAAATTGGATCAACACATTAACTTTTCATTTATACACATTTTTCGCCTCCCTTTCTAAGATTTCTAATTTCAAGAGTTTGATTTAATCCACAAGAATAGCTGTGGCCATGTTTCAGCAAGAGCACTTCACTCAACCTGTGAGTTGCCACATAATCTTATAAGAAGTTTGCTAAAGATGTAGATAGAGGAGTCCCACACCAGACATACTGTTGTAGGCAGAACCCTCAAATGTTCCCCCATGATATCCAGCCCCTGGTGTTACTCACATAATAATATTGTATTACATAGTAAAAGGGATTTTGCAAATGTAATTTAAGTTACTATTCAGTTAAACTGGAGAGATTAGCCAGTAGGCTTAAACTAATCACACAAGCCCTTTAAAAGCAGATGGTTTCTCTAGCTAGTTGCAGAAGGGCAAGTCACAGAGATTGAAATGTGAGAGGGGCACCTGTCTGGCTCAGTCAGAAGAGCATGCAACTCTTGATCTTGGGGTTGTGAGTTTAAGCCCCACACTGGGGGTAGAGACTACTTAAATAAAAATTTTCAAAAACGAAAAAGAAACGTGAGAGGGATAGGATATGAGAGAGTTTCTCTGCCACTGAGATGGAGGCGGCCACATCTGCCACTGAGATGGAGGCGGCCACATCTGCCACTGAGATGGAGGCGGCCACATCTGCCACTGAGATGGAGGCGGCCACATCTGCCACTGAGATGGAGGCGGCCATGTGGCAAGGACTGGGAGCAGCTTTCAGGGGCCGAGGGGGGTCAGCATCTTTCTGAATCAACATCTCTGAAAGTGATACCCAATAATTCATGTATTTAACAACTCCCAATTTATTTGTATACACAGCGAAGTATAAGACCAACTGAATCAGAAGAATATGATCACAGAAATGAAGCAAATTACACTTCTGATCTTATTTTTCAAAGCTTGAGAGGCCAAATCAATTTACAATCTGAACACAGTTCTTACTTAATTCCTTGTTAATGACATTTCTCCTTATCAGCATGATGAAGAAAACTCTTAAGATCACTTAATTCATCTTCCAGCCTCCAAGCAAGGCTGAATTATGTTCTACTCAAAATCCATTCATCCTACTTTAGGAAAATCTTTAATGAGTAAATATGCTCACTGTCAATTATATTATCCAGTGCACAATACCACTTTCTTGTCTGCACATTCTTCCTTTAGAGGCATTCTAAATTCTGTTTCATGTGTTTTAAGTCAATTTCTCTTTTCAGATCTTGGAAAAAATAGTTAACAGCTGGCTATCTTCCTTTTATGTTATGTCCTTTATTTCCCATGAGACTGTTGAGTAGCAATGTGCCTATTCCTAGGAGGCCAATATATATAGTCTGGGCTGATAACTGGATAAAAGGTTGGCATCCAATCCATTTATGACCAAAAGACTGAAAAAGTAGCCTGCTGGATGATCATGGGAAAAATTTTTCTCTTTGTTAAAGAGAGATCCAGAAAGACACCACTTTTTCCCTACTAAAAATCACACATACACACACACACACACACACACACACACACACATGAATGCAGATACCAAAGTGATGTTGTACTCATGTCAGAATTCCTTTGCCCAATCCTTGACCTGCATCAGCCTCAAAGACGTTAAACCACATCTGCATATAACACATTTAGAAACATGAGATAATTGGAATGTCCTGTGACATGAGAGGAGACTTCAGTGACATACTGCTGCTCCAGAAGGGAAATGTGAAGACCATCTTCATCCTTGAAAACTCTGTAAAGCTGCCAAACCAACCCTGAAATCTCAAAATTGCCCCATTAAGTGAGATTTAAAATGGCCTTCTTATTGAACTCATTTTTAGCTGGGTGTTCTGATGCTTCCTTACAACCCATGTAATCTAAACCACTTTTGTATCAGGTAACATTCCCAGAAAGATCCTAGAAGTGCTTAGTGTGTAGTAATTATCTCTAGTCCCTCTTCTTGGTATGTTCCTTGAACCAGAAATCCCAAAGATCCTCTGAGGATCTGCAAGGTGGCACTGTGGCAGGCAGTCTAGAGGAGATGGTGGCTCCCACCCACCTCTATGCCCCTCAACCCATCCCCAGAACCAGCAGGCACCATTGCTGAGCCCAGACTGAAGTTCCCAGAAACACCTGCTGAAAGAGGCTTCATAACAAGCCGTTAGGGACACAGTGAGTTGGGGCAAGCCTGGATGCCACCCAGAAGAGAATAACTCTGTTAGGAAGGACCTCAAATCTGTGAGTAAAGGAACTGCTTCAGTTCCTCTAGGCATGACCAAGGTAGGGAGTCGACAGCTAAGCCCCCTGTTGGCTGTTCTCTGCTAACACAAGAAGCCTCCACTAGAAGTTGTGGCTACTGTTTCATGGGGGAAAAAAAAGCCAGGCTTCCAAGTAAGAGAAATATTCCACTTTCTGTTCTTGGCAAAGTGCAATGGAGCACAAGGGTGAAAAACACACAATGTTAAGCACATAGTAAATGCTCACTCTTTCGATTCATGAATAAAATATTGTAAGAAAATTTTATAATTATAATATTTGGTATTTCCTTTTTATTTTTTAAGTTTATTTATTTATTTTGAGAGAGAAAGAAAGCATAAGTGGGGGCAGGGGGAGGCAAAGAGAGGGGAGAGAAAATTCCAAGTAGGCTCTATATGGCGTAGAGCTGTATGTGGGGCTCAATTTC
This sequence comes from Cryptoprocta ferox, assembly GCA_028646485.1. Classification (NCBI taxonomy): domain Eukaryota; kingdom Metazoa; phylum Chordata; class Mammalia; order Carnivora; family Eupleridae; genus Cryptoprocta; species Cryptoprocta ferox. The sequence continues at coordinate 67,058,450 of CM053572.1, forward strand.
ACGAAGTGAGTCCAACACTTAACTGACTGAGCCACTCAGGTGCCCCAGGTACTTCCTTTTTAGAATTAGTTTTTTTCTGGTGTTGGTCTTCCCTTCTGATTTACTCTGAGAAATATGTGGTGGGATGTGTAGGGACTGGGAGGAAAATGGACAGTGAAAAGCATCACCCTGATAGGCCCATGAGCAAGCTGCAAATAGCCTAAGAAAGTGGCATATACCTTGGTGAACCTGCCATGGCCCAGAGCCTGTTCTCAACTCTGCTGGCTCAGAACCTGATTGTTTCAGCACACCACACACGCGGATGCTGAGCTGATGTGAAAAGCATACCTGACACATGGATCTGAATACTCAGATTGAAATGATCAGTACATTCTCTGCGACAGGAAAAGTAATGAAAGGGCAAATCATAGACCAACTGTAGTTGAATAAGCATGAAATCAGAACAAGGAGAATTCTCTGATGACTGAAAGTCATAGGGGTACAAGCATCCATCACCATGGTGGGGAAGTCAAAAGGATTAAAGTTGTCATGCCAGCTTTCTTGAGCAGTCCTTAGCCAGGCTCCTCCAAAGTCTTTTTCTCAGACTCTCCCCTAATCCTGTGTTGGTGTCAGTCTGAGAAGTCATCTCCCTTCCAACTGGCATATTATTTATCTTTAAATATGTTAATTTTTCAATTAATTTGTAGTTAAGTCTTATCAAACCCGGGAGAGCCATTCTGATATTTCCATCTCTCTGCTTTATGTTGATTTTATAGTTTCACTTTGGGGTCAACACTCTCTCTAGGTTGTTTGCATAACACCTCATTGCTACTCCCTGGATGTTTACAAAATACCGCAAAACAAAACAAAAAGAAAGTACACATCCCAAACTGATGCAGCACTCATATCAGAATTCATTTGCTCAATCCATACTCCAGCATCAGCCTCAGGGAAGGTAGACCACATATGAATACTTGCAGGAACATAACTACAATCATAACCTTTACAGCAAAACAAGCAACAATGAGTCCTGGAACCATCCATGACCACTATTCCCCAGACACTCAGTCATATATCCTTTCAGTTAGTCCTTACAGATATTCCCACTCCCACCCCTACTATGTTAGTTGTATAATTCCCGGATGTGCAAAGGACGCAGGCCCCCTCCCCCACCTCTCCGCCAACTGCCCCCAGCACGTACACACAAGCACTCCACAGGTGCACATGCACATCCTCAAAGTCTTGCTGGATATAATCCCAATTCCCCATATTCTTTGGGAGACAGGCTAGTGCAGCCTATACGATTTCAGTTTGGATGCAGCAATGACAAGACTTTCCATCTTTGAGGGCCCTTTACAAAAGCATTTTGACTGAAATGACACACCCATTTAGGCATCTAAATGTACCCCCCCCCTTTTAAAAAATAGATTTTCTCAAAAGAGAGATCAATTTTTTTTACTCCAAGTCTTACTATTGTACAAACATAAAATTTGGTCTCTTAAAAAAGCAACATTGAGCCATTGAGCCCTCCAGTGGTAAAATTATGAAAATGATACAAGGCACATCCAAGCATTCTAAAGAACTCTCACGAAGATAAGTGGAAACAGAGTAGATAAAAATGTCAATTTAGGGGTTCTGAGTTTTCAGAAGGCCCTCTCAAATTTATTTACTGTGCTTTGAGGTTGTTTATTTTCACAGTTGTATGTTTTAATAAAGGGTTTAATTAAAGATGCGGCATAAGATATATCTGGTGAATCTTGTTCCAGGTTTGAATTACAGCACTTTTGAAAATCAAACATAAAATGCAAACAGTAGTCATTCCTAGAGGTCTGTAATAAATGTTTCAATTCAGAGAACATCTGGCTTGAGTTAAAGGTGCTCAATGAATTTACTACTTATTTTCTCTTGCCAGAGGCATTTTCCTGCCCTGAGTTACACAGACTGTTGGGTACATGTTTACAACTCTCTTCTTTGCTTTCCTGGTTTGTAAAGGACTAAGTGGATAGAGATATGACCTCTTCTCCTACGAGCCTTCTGACATTTGATTATCCTAGCGTATGTCCCTCCTTACTGCAGTTACCAAGCCAGGAACCCAATTTATTAAATATTTTGGTCAGGGGCTTAGAGTCTTATTTCCATCTCATTATTTCATCCATTCAATCATGCATTTATTCATTCAAAATTTTTCCAGCAAATATTTATTGAGTGCCATTTATTTCTGTGCTCAAAAAGTATAGAGTCTGCATGGAATGAAGACTCCAAGAAGTGTACTCATTTAATCATATATTTACAAACAAGCTACAAGAAGTAAAATCACTAAGATCCTTGAGAATATATAATAATGGGAATGTAATGCAGTGGGAGATGGTCAAGGAAGACTTCTTTTTTTAGTAAGTGGTATATGAAAGAGATTGGAAAGAGTAGGCAGGGTAAATAAGGCAAAGATGAACAGTAAGGAGAAGGATATTCCATAAGATAGGCATGCATAAAGGCCCTGCAGCAGGAGAGAGGCACATATGCCATGAACCTAGGATTCAGCAGGAGATAAGGCTCATGCTCTCCCTTGGTTGCTGCATCAGCCTCCCTATGGTCTTTGCTTACACTGTTGTCTCTATCACCAGTCTATTACCAGCCCAGCAGCCATAGTAATTCCTTTAAAATCTAAGGCAAGTCATCCTGTTACCTTGACCCAAACCCTGCAACACTCCACTCACCCATCCCAACCTCCCTGGCCTCCTCCATGTTCCTAGCACACTGCAGACATGCTGCCAAGTCAGGGCTTTGGTCCTGGATGTCCCTTCCAGCCTGCAGTACTCTCTCCCTGGACAAGAGCATGACTGACTCCCTCACATCCTTTAAATCTGTGCTCCAATCTCACCTTCCTGGTGAAGCCCACCATGGCTACCCAATTTAAACATCAAACCCTTTCCCTCAACTCCAGAACTCTTCATGCCCCTGACTACACGTTCCAGTTTTCTTTTTACCCTGGCACTATCACCTTCTACCACCCTGCTGCTTTCCTCACATGGTCCCACCCTTCTCCATCATTTTATCTATCACCCACCTATGGGTGGGTCTCAAACCTATAACTCCCTCAGGGTGTGCCTGACTCTTGGGAGCTGCATGCATCCAGATCTCTACTAGCCTCTACCTCAACAGCTCTTCGGCACAAAGCTCCGTATTACACATTCCTTTACCACAGACTTCACTTCTTCCTGAATTCACATCTCTAAATCCACCGCAGTTCAGTTGACTACTCCACTACAAAGCTGAGGGAGCTTCTTAGAACCCCCTCTGGCTCCCCACACCCAATAAGCATCACATTTACTGATTTTATGTCTGAAAAATTTCTTAACTCTGCCGATGCCTCATTCGGGTTCTCCTCGCCTTGTCCCTTCCCTATCCCAGCAGCTTCCTAAACTGTCAAATCCCACCTCACGTTGTTGCCACTCAAACCACCAAGCATGACACAAGCTTGAGCAAGTCGCTCCTCTCCATAAAGATTTTCAGAAGAGAAAGCCTAAACCATCAAGCATGGAAGAGAAATCCTGCATGATCCAGTTCTTCCCCAGTCTCCCCCACCACAGTCCCAGCCCCATGCTCCCCCTCAGTTATGCTAAATGGCCAGTGATCCACTCTCCTTCCTTGTACTCACCACAGCCCTTCTTTACCTCAGGTACTCCCACTCGTCTCTCAAGACAACTCAGGAAAACTTCCCTCGCCTTCTTTTTATGTTCTGCTAAAACCTGTGCATACCTCCATCCAATGGAGGCTGAGTCCTAGCCAAAGCTGAGGCTGAAGTCAATCTCACCATAATACACAAGTCTATGAACTATAAGAATATACCCGTGAAACTTTATCAGATATGTCTATCAGTATTGCAGCTCATTATAATTTTATGTAAAAAGTATTTTACATTTTTTTCAGCCCTGTCAGTCATTAGATTGCCCCCACAAGTTATCATACTGCCATGCTACACACCTGCTTTCCTAGACAGATGCTCAGTTTCAGATTTTGAGGGATCATGTTTTCTACCACTTTTTTCTCAACACTTTATATGTTATTTTTTATGTCTGATTAAAGAATGTGTCTCATGGATGTTGTCACACAACATTGTATGATGTTTCCTCCTCGTGGAGTTTTGAGTCCTAAGTTTTCTACAAATATTAGGATTCTATAGAGATTAGTAATATAATGTGATTTCATCTGTATTCTTTCATGGATTGTTATTTAAATTTCCATAATGTATATGCATTTATATATAAATTGCATATTTTGTAACCACTTATTGAAAATATCTAATGTTCTTCATAAACTCCTCTAGCTAACACAGTATCTCTTAGTATTCGTGCTTTTTGTTCATCTATTTTCCTATTTAATTACTTGAAATTCATCATTCAACATAAAAAGCACATAAGAATATTATCATTCTAAGTTATATGTATAATACTTATCTATATTTAAAAGTTAAATGTTAAGTATGATGTCATACCTTGAATACATAGGAGTTTTGGTTGTAAAGATGAGCTATGATGCTAACCTTGTGTTCACACACAAGATCAGGGATGACAGAAATAACGTGGGGGTGAGCATTTCCTCGAGCCGTCCAACGGCTCAGAAGCGATAGCAGGTTCTGACTGAACAGTGAGGCAAAGGCTGAAAGATGATATATCTCTAAGCTCTAGATTGTAATTTTTGGCCTGTTTCTTCATCTCCCCCAGCACAGCATGAACCCTTTGGAGGGAGACTCTCTGTATCAGTCATTTACGATAGTGTCTGACAAATACTGAATATTCAAAAAAGCTTTTTTGAATACTCAACAAACTGACCTATTAAATTAGTGAGTAAGATCTTTTCTAAGATCTTTGCTTATTTTTCTAAGATCTTTGTTAGCTACATATACCGAGGCAGATTCAAACTTGGTCAGTCATGTGCAATGAAGTCTTGGCAACATACCATTTTACATTTAATCAAAATAATTCTCTATCTTTAGATTCTCTCATCATTTTTTACTATCTACATTTTCATACTTATAGGTTATACTCTGATTAGTTAAATCCTAATATCTTCTTTGTTATCTACTAACACACACTCTTCTTTCTTCATGTTAATTATAATCTTCATGCTATTAGAAAACATCCTACTAGGATGTCTTATGCTGTGAATATTATTTATCTTGCTTGATTCTAAAATAATCGTATATTCCACTTTTCCCTTATTTTTTGGCATTTTTTAAAAATACAGATCACATTTCACAAATCCGTGAAGGTGCTATAATATTGCAGTTTTTAAATGATCAAAATAATAAAACTATAACAAGTTAAAAAATCAAAATGGTTACATTTATTTCCATGAATTGTGAAGTCTAAAATATAGTTTTACAATCATACCTCAAAGAACAATTTAAAATTTTACTGTACACATCTTTCAGTTTTTAATTTACCCATTTTCAGGTAACTTTATTAACTACATATTATATGTAAGATGCTGCTCTAGGCACTGCCATAAATTAAGGAAAAAAATGTAATTAGCCAGATATCTACTACATATAATTGTGCTTAATATTTAATAAACCCTATCCATGTGGGAATTGTGCCTTAAGCACTAACATCAGCCTTTCTGCATGGATAAAGACCATTTTCATGTCTCAGTATGGTAGCCATTATGTAGGACAATGTGGTATTTGCAACTCAACTTCTTATGGTCTCCAAAATGAGGTCAATGCCATTATTTTTAGAACATTAAGAAATGTGCAGAGGAAGATACTGTATAACCCACTTCCTCACTTCCTATACCACAGAAGTCTAAGAACACATAAACTTTGAATTCATAACAGTCAAAAATCTTAAAAATTGATCTGGTTTGATCTGAAACATCAGGCCCCTAATACACCTGAGATATCATCCTGCTCAAATGTCACAGTCCCGAAACAGTATTTTCATGGGGGGTGGGGGGGACACATCTCAAAGAACATGCCATTCTTTCATTAGGCTAATGGCAATTTCTTAACATTCATACCGCTCTTTAGTTTGTCCAGAAAACATAAAGCCCTTACCACCTTTTGAAGTTATTTTCCCTCAATTTAAATTCCTAAAAAAATTTAAGTCCTCCAGATTTCAGTAGCTGTAAAACTCCATTTACACTGGCATCACAGTCTATTTCTACCTGGCAGCAACATTCATCAAACACCTACATGCTACTGTATAGAAATGAGTCATTTCCTCTTGGGGGAGATTTAAAGCACAACTATGCAAAGCAAATAGACTGAAGGGCTAGAAAAAGGAAAAGTTTCCAAAAAAGGAAACAATGAACCATAGTCTCTCACTGAGTGAAAATAGAGAAAATAAAAACATAAATTGACCATAAGGTTTAATGAACATCAACACCTTTATGAATCAAAATGCCTGTACAAAAGTCTTAGTGGAAAAAGAGAAGTCCTCACAGAAATGCTTAAAATAATTTCATTCAAATGATGTGACCCTTATTCATTTAAAACACAACTCTGTGGCTATTTTTGACTGAGAATTGAAAAGGTTCATCTCTAACCAACAAAACTAGATACTAGATTTTTCTAAACTGTTATATCACTCTTTACTTTCTCTCTCTCTCTACCCCTTTCTCTCTTTCTCCTCCTCTCTCTTTCTCTCTCTCTGTTCCTCCCTCCCTCCATTCTCCCTCCCTCCATCCTTCCCTCCCTCCCTCCCTCTCTCTCTCTCTCTCTGATTCCCACTTACATCTGGTGAGGTATTAATGAAAAATAAAAAAGAGAAAAGCCCCAAGGAAAAGTATTATGCAAATTCAGTCAGTTGGAGACTTAATTGGGATTCTGAAACTTTTGTAATGGTTGGCATCTTTTTTTTTTCCAGTTCCTCTACAGTTTATTGTTACAACAGTAGTTGTGGGACATAGGAGAGCATCCTCCACACATAACACAGTGTGGTCAGAGCCCCAAGAGAGCCCGTCCCAACTATATGCCAAGACTCAGTCAGCCCTGCCTCAGTTTAGCTCCCTCCCTGCTACCACTCTAGACACACACCGTCTAGATAGCTACCAAAGTTACTGCAGTCAACGGCTGCAGTCCCCTTCCTATTGCTCCAGCTCTAATCCTTCCCCCATACTTGTTCATTGCCCACCACATCCCATTCCAACTTCTATTTCACACACTGGATGTTTCTATCACTTCCTAAGAACCACTAACACATCAGCAAGCCTCCCCTGACACATACTGTTCAGGTCTTTGAAGGGTTACTGAGAAGCCATATCAGCTTTGATGAACGGAGTCCCATCCCCAAGTCCCCTACCCTTGCAATGGGTTAGGTAGGGAGAGTCTGGTAGAGGTACCATGGAGAACTACAACAACCTCTTGTCCCTTATTGACAGACACCTAGATTAGGGAATGGTGATACATGCCCTCTCCATCTTAACACCAAAATGAAGGAGAGGAATACTTAAGGGGTGTGGGTCCCTAAGAGATATTAGGACATCTCTCCCAGGAGATGAGGGGAATCACAAGTTAGAGGTCAAGGTTAGGGTGGCAATCAAATATCAAAATCATCTCCCCACATGATCTGCCCATCTTCCCTTACTCTACCCCAGTGCCCTATGTACCTCCCAAGTTAGTGCATGGGAAGGTGAGGGCAGGGTCCTACACCAGGGCACAAGTGTCATTTAACAGGAGACCTCCATGATATGCCCTGGAGGTCCTAAAGGTAGAGTCCCAGACTTGCTGCTCCGGGACAGGTGCAAAAGGGTGACCAGTTGTCGTCAATGGATGCTACACTGGCCAGGGAGGTTGGGTGGTCATGACAGGAAGATCATGCAGGATGAGGCCATGTAGTTTATGCCTTGCAGGAAGTACTTGAAGGACTCAGTCAGCTTGGGTTGGCACCTTTTAAAAGCCAGTTTGTTTGTTTGTTTGTTTTAGCAAGAGTCCCTAAATTACTTAATTGTGAGAAACAATAACAGATTATTCTACTGGAAGCAATAATAAATTTCATATTTCCAGACTTATTTGTAATAGCACAAAGTGGAAATAACCCAAAAGTCCACAGATGGACATGATGAGAAAACTGAAGTATATCCATACAATCAGCAATAAGAAGGAATTAACTATTAATACCTAAAACATTAATAGATCTCAATATGATACTGAGTGAAAAAAATCCAGGCCCCCCCCAAAATGCATACCATAGGATCTCCCTGATATAACATTCTAGAAAACGCAAACTAAATCTACGATTACATAAATCAGATCATCCCCTAGGCAAGGGGATGAAGGAAGGGAGGGATTAAAAAGTGGCACAAGGAGGGGTGCCTGGGTGGCTCAGTTGGTTAAGTGTCCGACTTTGGCTCAGGTCATGATCTCGCAGTTTGTGAGTTCGAGCCCCACATCAGACTCTGTACTGACAGCATGGAGCCTGGAGCCTGCTTCAGATTCTGTGTCTCCCTCTCTCTCTCTGCCCCTCCCATGCTCATGCTCTGTCTCTCTTTGTCTCTCAATAATATATAAACGTTAAAAAAATATTTTTTAAAAAAGTGGCACAAGGAGGGGCACCTGGTAGCTCAGTCAGTTAAGCACCAACACTTGATTTTGGCTCAGGTCATGATCTGACAATCCATGAGATCAAGTGCTGCAGTGGAAGCCTGCTTGGGATTCTCCCTCCCTCCCTCTGCACCTCCCCAACTCATGTTTGCACACATGTTCTCTCTCTCTCCCTCTCTCTCTCTCTCTTAAAATAAATAAATAAAACATTTAAAAAATATATTTAAAAAGTGGCATAAGGAAACTATCTGGATCCATGGAAATATTTTTTATCTTGATTATAATGAAGATTTTACAGAAGTATACATATTTCAAAACTCATAAAATTATACACTTTGAATATGTGAAATTTATTATGTGACAATTATGCTGCAATGAAGCTGTTTTAAAAAAACTGTTATACCTGCCGGGGCAGAGGGGCTGAGAGGAGCCGGGCTGGCGCGGCGCAGGCAGGAAGGGACGAGGAGCTAAGAAGAGTCCGACGCCTGGTGCTCTGGGCTTTCTGCGAGGTGGGGGAAAGAAGAAACAGACACCAGAAAGAAGACAACCTCAAAGATGCCTGAGTGAGTGACTGTGATCTGGGAAATTAGGGGATGGCGGGTCCTGGTGGTGCAGGGGGAAGGAGCCCCCGAGCCCAACACAGGGAGAGCGCGCTGTGCCCCGGAGAGACCAGGGGAAGAGAAAGAGAGAGGAAAACGCTCATAGAACCATCTCTAAGGGAGGAAAAACTCGCCCGTCTCCCCATATATCACTGCCGGGCGCGGGGAGAGAAATCCGTCCCATCTGGCCGGCGAATTCTTTCTTGGGCGCAGCAGCAGCGGCATCCATTCCAAGCCGCACCGCGAAAAGCGGTGCGAAAAGCGATGGCAGCGGCTCCGAGAAAGGCGCCTTGAAGAGCGGCGGCGGCGGC
>CM053572.1:67068380-67115931 GCA_028646485.1 Cryptoprocta ferox
TCAACAAGAGCCAAATCATGGAAAGAGCCTAAATGTCCATCAGCTGATGAATGGATTAGGAAGATGTGGTTCATCTATACAACGGAATACTACATGGCAATGAGAAAGAATGAAATCTGGCCATTCGTAGCAACGTGGATGGACCTCTAGGGTGTGATGCTAAGCGAAATAAGTCAGGCAGAGAAGGACAGATACCATATGTTTGCACTCATAGGTCTAACAGGAGAAACCCAACAGAGGACCATGGGGAGGGGAAGGAGGAAAATGAGTTAGGGAGAGGGAGGGAGACAAAACATGAGAGGTGGAAGGGGGAAAGGTAAAGGGGGGTGATGGTCATGGTGTTGGTCACTTGTGCGGAAGAGCACTGGGTGTTATATGGAAACCAACCTGACAATAAACTATAAAGTTAAAAAAAAAAGAAAAATATAAATTGTATGTGTGAAAAATATAAATATTAAGTTTTCAAAAACTAAACAAAGATTGAATTTTGAAGATTACCAAATAGAATGTAGTTATAAAATAGATCATTTTCCTCAAAGGTACAAATCAAGATGTCATTGATTAGCTTCCTATAATTAAAAATATATATATTTTTTAAAAAAACTGTTATAAAACGCCACTCTCACAAAGAAGTCATTGTAGTTTCCACCAAAATGAGGTCTTCCAGTGGTTCCAGTTCCAGATGGCAATGTAAGAGGATTCTGAACTCTTGCCCTGCTCCCCCGTCCCACCCTGACAAATACACAGAATCTATGGCTACATATGGAACAACTTCCTCCGAAAAAAAACGGAAGTGGCTGAGCAGCTCCTACGCACGGGGTGAGCCAGAGACAGCACATAACACAGTGGTAGGAGAGGCTGGGACACCATCTCACCATAAAACCCAGTCCTGGTGCAGCAAGCCATAATCCAGAAGGAATTCAAAACCTTAAGCTTCTCCCTACGGGGCAAAGGGTTTGAGCCTCACATCAGGCACACCCATTTTTAAGACCTGCACCTGAGAAACAAGCCCCCACAACATCTATCTTTGAAAACCAACAGGGCTTACATCCCCAAGACCCAGAAGGCTATAACAAACTAAGAAACGGCTACTACAGGGCTTGCACACTTGGACTCACCCGCCTCAAGACAAAGCATGGAAATAACAGCTAATCAATCAAAAAGTGCCTGGACTTTGTGTGGGAACAGTTCAACTGCTTATCTTGGGACATCAGCCTGGGAGACAAGCATGTGATGTGACATACATTAGGGGGCCTGCTGGGATGGTCTCTGGGGATGGAGACTGGTAGGTGCTAGCTTTACACTCTTCTGATACCTTGCTTTGGCCCACGGACACCATCTTTAAGTGCGCGTGTGCACACACACACACACACACACACACACACAACCTCAAGGCTTATTTTTTTTCTTTTTCTTTTCTTTGTTTCTCTTCGGGCAAGCACGGTCTCTACACTCTCCCTCTGCCTCAGTATATCTTGCCAGTATTTCCCAGGAAGGGGTTTATACACTCATCTGGAGCCTCAATTTTTGTGAATGCTATGCAGGAGACAGCTCCAGATTGCCTGGCACTAGTGGCCAGTGGGGCTTACACTCTTTATCCCATAAGATTGTATATACTGGCATACCTGAAAAGTTATTGTTTGAGAATCTGGCTTACAATTAATTCGTAACTAGGTGTTGACTGAAATTTTCCCCTTTGTGACACTGACAGGTCTTGGCACACCCTCAAATACTGGGAGGAATTGAAAATAAAATGAGCTACTTGGACAATCACAAAGGCTTAAAAGACAACCAAGATCTCCGGCAAGGTTGAATGATAAGGTTCATCTTCGGTATGAGGTCACTCCTTCAAGACTGAGAGAGTTAGCTGTTCATTTAATGCACAGAGGTTAACACAGAGTGTCAAGCAAAATGAAGATATGGAGGAAGATGTTCCAAATGAAAGGACAAGATAAAACCTCAAAAAAAAAGACCCTCCATGAAATGTAGATAAGTACAACTATTGCTATTAAGTATATGTAAATCAAAAAACAAGATGAATCCCAGCTCTCAGAAGTATGTATGTATGTGTACATATATGTATATATGAAAAAAATATATATGGGAAAATATGTATATACATATATATATGTATGCATGTATGTGTATGTGTGTGTGTGTGTATATATATATATATATATATTACATTAGGACCTTGATGCCCCTTATACGTGTGAGAAGAAGAGAAATTTAGTTTTGTTAGACATGCACCTCTTGATGATATAGTAATGATGAACTGTGAAACAATGGATAAATGAAACTCATAGAAAATCTCTTATGATAAGAAAAGAGGAGACTGGTTTAAAACGTAAAAAGGAAGATACAACTACAAAATTGGAAAATATAAAAGGGCACCATTTTTAAACCCAAAAGAACAGGTAGCATACAACTGTGGTCCTGGAAAAAAGAGAAACATAAAGTTACTCCAGGATTGGACTTTACTGGGACAGCACAGGACAACAGATACCCAGCAGAGCAGAGATCTCAGTAAGCCAATGATGCAGAGAGAATAGAATCCCAAGCTTCAGGGGGTGGGAAGAGAGCAGGCTGGAGGTCATTATGGGGATTTGTAATTAGTCCTTGGTGCAAATATGAAGGTCTAACAGACATCACCTGATACAGACATGAAAACTGAAGAGAGATAACAAAGGTTGTACAGGGCTGGAAGATGGAGTTCTGGTGCATCCAGAATGAAGATATCTTGCTGAACACCTTGGGCATTCAGTTGAGAACCTATTTAGGACTAAAAAGCACATGCTAGAATAGAGAAGGATATAAATCAGACTGCATACAACTTATCATCTACAATGTATACTATAAAATAAGAAAATTTCTAGATAGAAGAAGAAACAGCAAAACACGACTCACAGTCCAGAAATAAGGCAGTCAAGAGAAACCATGAAATGATGATTCAGGTGTCAGAATTATTAAACAAGGATTTTAAAGCAGCTATAATAGTCTTTTAAGTCTTTAAAGGACTTAAAAGAACAGATGGTAATCAGGAGTGCACTGATGGGGAAGTTACTACATTTCTCTGTGTTTCTGTTCTCTCATCTAAAAAAAATGGGGATAAAAAAATAATACCTACCTCAGAGTATGTGATTATATGTAAGTGCTTAGAATAATGCCTGACTCATTATAAGCACTTAGTAAAGGTTTACTCAGATCATGTGACTTGGGGCATTTTATGTTCAAATCTGAGCCTCAATTTCTTCATTAGGAAGAAGAGAAAATTAACTGTATCTCCTTAAGACTCTTATAAACATTAAATGAATTATAAAAGTATAGAGAAGACTTAACACAATACCTGGTAGACAGTAAGTATTTGATGTCAGCTCTCTTGAACTTCCAGATTCATACTTTTAAACCTAAGAATATATGATACAGTTGTGATAACACTTTGTTTTCTAAAACAGAACTAATTAGGAATAAAAGCAAGAGTATACTACACTTCTACATTTCTTTCATCAGAATATATATAGCTGTCCAAGTTTAAATGAAATGTTCTAAAAGTTAAGTCATCCTGGATCTCCCCCATCTGCAGCTCCTCAGTCACTAACTCCTGAATTACTTCATTATTTACTCATCCATCTGCTCTTTCACTAAATGGCTATGAGCTTAACTCAGGCCCAGGCTCTGTGCTGGTCCTAGGAAGAAACCTAAAACACAAGATAGCCTCTGCCCTCAAGGAACTTAAAAATAATGAAAAGGAAATTAGAAGAACTACACCAAGTACTAAGAGAAGGAAAGGTACAGAAAATACAGAAGGAAGTTAAAGACTTATTTATGTTACAAGAGGTAATATTTAAGCTGGGACTTAAGCTGCAAGAAAAGACAGATGTGCATCTCAAGTAGAGAGAATAGGCCTGAAGCACCTGAAATGAGTAAGCTTGGAATCTGGAGAATGACAATACAAAAAGAGCCTAGTCTGACTAAGGAAGGTGTTGAAAAATGAGGTATGCAGGGGTCACATCACAAAGGGCCTAATATTTCATGTTAAGGACTCTGGACTGTATTATGTGAGCAATGAAGAATCAGTGATACTTTTACAAAGCAAAAGAAAAGAGATATATTTGGGGGGGAGAAAAGCTTATCTGCTATGTCGTAAGTCATAAAATCCTTTGTCTCTGACTCGGGGTTCTAGTATCTACTGTCAGCATCATGAAACTGTGCAAAAACAGTAAAATCTCAGACTCTTCACAGGATTTGATGAAGGAGAGGGTTTTCATTTTTAGTGCAATGGAAAGAAAACAAGATTTTGAGTCAGACCAATAGAAGTCCAGAATTTTGGGCCATCCACTTACAAGCTACCTAATAACTTCTGAGGGTCTTTTCCTCTTCTATAAAAATGAGTATAACAACACACAAATGTGAAATTATATGCAAGCATAATGTTTAACACATAGGTCTTTCCTTTTTATGACATCTTCATTTCCAACTTTTTCCTTATAGGTGTATACAGTTCAATGGTTATATTTTTAAAGCTCTGTGTCCTGAGCCAAAGTCAGATGCTTAATCAACTGAGCCACCCAAGCACCCCTTATGTAGCATTTTAAATGATTTACACACATTTCAAAGGGACAGAGAACTTGCAATTACCAGTTTTCTAAAGTACACACTTTAAGAAAAGGCAGGAAGTAGAAGTCTCATCTCTTGCTTTTGAGAAGTCAGCCTCTAATTTTTCATTTGCATGAAAATGCTCTTTCCTAAGTATTGTAATTGGAACCTGAGTCTACACAGCTTGGGTCAAGGATCTGCACTTCTAGATTTTTCTTTCTGAGGAACTTCATTTCTATTTTTTACCATATATATAATTACATTCCTAATTCTCACTTTTTCCTGCCTTTAGTTTGACAAAGAAAAGATGTGACGAGCAACAAAAATCATAAATATTAGAACCTCTACTCTCAGTCAGACTGATTTAATTCCCAAAGATTAAACACTGCATTAAACATGGCTCAATTCTTTTTTTTTAATTTTTTTTTTGTCTTTATTTTATTTTGAGAGACGGAGACAGAGAGTGAGCAGAGAAGGGGCAGAGAGAGGGAGACACAGAATCTGAAGCAGGATCCAGGCTCTGAGCTGTCAGCACAGAGCCTGACTCGGGACTCGAACCTACGTACTGTGAGATCATGACCTGAGCCGAAGTCGGACACTTACCCGACTGAGCCACCCAGGCGCCCCAAACGCGGCTTAATTCTATCAATAACTTGGCAATCTGCCCATCTAACAATGCATTCACATCCCTGGCAGAACAGAAAAATAAGGTCATTTTATGTACATTCTAGATGATAGTTTTAAAAAATAAGTCTTTTTTATCATGTACCAATAGTAACATATAAATCACTCAAGGAAAGAATACTTGGTATGTTTGGAAAACGAAAATCAGCAACTAGTATAATAAATATGGCAGATTGTAAGCCAAGTAGCAGAATATACAAGAGACTAGTGGGTGAGAATACAGGAGGCAATTTTTAAAATTTAATCGCTATAAAAATCACTGCCTTTCTTAGAAAGAGATTTATTTCTAAAATACTCATTTTTTGTCCATATACTCTACAAGCATTTTTACGTGCAAGTACAAGAACGTTGCCAGAGGATGGAATAACTATATTCCCGGTATGGTTTGAGAAGTTTCCTCTGACCACGCTAAGTTTAGCGACTCCATTCAAAACAAGAAGAAGGGATAGTGTATGACACGCACGAGTTCACATTTAACAGAAAAAGAGCCAAGATGCAAGTCAACAATGTACTCCACACGCAGATGATGTATTAAGTACCCACCTTACATTAACCTTCCACAGGGAATTGTTGTCTTTACTCTTTCCCAATGAAAATTCATGAAAAGAATTACTAGAGAAAGGGCCACATTTATATATATCCTTTTATAACCACAGGACACATCATTAGGATAAAATAAGCTATAAGTATGAAGAAAATAATAAATATATAAATCCAAACATACAAAGACAAGACTGTTAAAAGTTCTCAAAAGAAGACATTTCATTTCATTGCATATGAAGAATTATGGTGGAGACAGGGAATTATAAATTTGCTAATTTGAAAGTTTAATCCAATATCCTAACAGAAGACAGTCTATTGTTGTTTGCAGTTTTCATGATTGCTAAATACATTTGTAGTCTGGGCCATAAAATACCTATTATTATATTAACTTTTTATTTAATCAGCAATAAATTCCTAGATTTTTTAACTCACTAGACAGGTTTACTACACCTGCTAAAAATTCAGTCAATAAATATGTAAATAACTTTGTCTTCTAAACTGTAAACTACTGAAGCATTTCATTCATAACCACACAGTTAGTAAATGGTAAAGCCAGAATTCCATCCATGAAGACTAGCTCCAGAGCTTATATCTTAACCTCAAATTTAGCTGTTAAAAAAGCATGTTGTCCTTTATGATAATATACAAATGATGCCTTTCAGTCTCTAATCTCAAAATTAACATGGACTCTTCTATATAAGTTATTATGGTGAGTCACCATAATAGAGCCATGGGGCTCTAATGAAATACACACATGGCTACTCTATCAAGATGCTTACAATATAACAAGAAAAGACAAAGTAAAAATCAAAAAAATTAGTGTTTAAGACAATAGAAAAATATGTTGCAAAACTCACTGCAGATATTATTTGACAAGTTAATTATCTATATAGGTGCTACGGAAATTTATAAGCAGGAAAGAGAACTCCAGGGTGTGTGCTCCAGCCCTCACTCACCAGCTCCGATTCAGCCAGGTCAATTAATCACTTCTGTGCACACTGTTATACTAATTTGTGTAACAATTCCAAATTATACTGATATCAGCTTTTTTCAAATTGTGGGTTACAATCCATTAGTGAGTCATAAAATCAATAAAATTGGTCATAACCAACAACTCTATTAAAAAATGGACTGGAATGGAAAATATCAGAGGTTATCCCTCGAGCTTCTTGAATTTTAAAGTATACATGTGTATATGAGTGTGTGTACAAGTCTACTACAAAATGTATTTCTTAATATGGGGATAATCATGAAAATTTGAAAGCCACGGTTATACTCCAAACTCGTACAAGTTATAGGAGATCATATGAGTTCAACATTGTTGTTCCTATAAAGATCTTTACAAAAGTGAAAAAATAGCTTTCTATTATGCTGTCAACTCAAGAGTGGCAAGCACGCCTTACTAATAATATTTGTACTCCGGCACTAGCACAGTGCCTGACAAAGAGCCAGTCTTCACCATTTGCTGATCATACATCAGGGCTAGGAAGGAAATAAAACAGAAAGCTTTCTACTCAGAGGAGGGAGATAATAAACTGAATGACACTGCAAAAAGCCGGGACACCCACCCCCTCCCCCACTGCACTGATCCTACTCCCAGCCCTGTGAATAATGGGAAAATTATAGGTCCTGGAGCCTGAGGCTGGAAAAGTGCACTGAGGTCACTAAGAAGAGCTAGTGTTAACCCTTTTCTCAGAAAAGATAAAATTAGAGGGTTGTGATTCATGCCTCCTATTTTCAACAGGAGCACAGAGAACAAAGGGTAGATATTACTAAAGCAGAGGGTCAGACAACCAGGAATTAAAGACACACATTAGCATCCAAATACAGCCTACCTTTATGGATTGGGCTCCAGAACTTTTCAATGATTCTTCCCTTGAAATCAGTGAGTCATTGCCCTCCCTAAGCACTGTGTGCATTCTAGCACTGAATCAGGAAGAAGTTTAGCCATAAACCAGCACAAGGGAAGGTGGTGGTTCATCTGTAGCTCAGGGTATCAATGGCTAATCGGAAACATCAGATGTTCTTAGGGGCACCTGGATGGCTCAGATGGTTAAGCTTCCAACTTCGGCTTAGGTGGTGATCTTACCGTTTGTGAGTTCGAGCGCCACATTGGGCTCTGTGCTGACAGCTCGGAACCCAGAGCCTATTTCTGATTCTGTCTCATTCTCTCTTTGCCCCTCCCAGACTTTCTCTCTGTTTCTCAAAAATAAATAACTGGTAAAAAAAAAAAAATCGGATGCTCTTAAATAAAGGGCTAAATATTGTACTTCATGGAACTCTTTTAGTAAAAATCCACATCAAGTTCTGTCATGTAGTACTTAAACAGGCAGAACCCTAGTTTGAATCACCTTACATCTTTCTTCTTTTTGATTCATTCCTTTATTCTTTGATATTTCTCAAAAAAGAAAGAAGAGAGGAAGGAAGAAAAGGAGAGAAAGAAGGAAGAAAGAGATAAAGAAAGAAAATAAATGAGGGTTTCTTTTCTAGTAGGTGCCAGGAAACTCTCCTGGAGTGCACCTAGCAGCAGGAAATGACACACTATCTAGGCTTGTCTAAGGTCTGTGTGCCAGCAGACCCGTTCCTAGCATATCCATACTGTTGTACGTATCAGACTGGGGACCACACTGACTTCTGTGGTTTGATGGTGAAGAAGACCATATCAAAAGATTTTATTTTTGTATTTATTTTACTGAAGAAATCACTTTATTACAATCACAGTTAGTGGTGTACAGGTTGGTTGGTTGGTTGGTTGGTTGGTTAGTTTCCTCCCTCTCTTTTTGGCCCTATTTCTGAAGAGTCATGTTAGTCAGGGTCCAATAAGGAAAGCACAAACCACTCTGAGTACTTGAAGCAGAGGGAATATAATATGAGGAACTGGCTGCACAGATGGTGGAAAGCTGAGAAGCCAAACAGAGAACCATAAGGCAACCCAGAGTTTGGCAAAGGCAGGCAGTTATTGTCACCCTTAGGAGGGATGGACAAAGGGAGGAGGTGACTGGAGCCCAGTGGTTGGGGGTCACCCGGTAAAACAGGCACCACATTGGAATGAGTGAGGGGTGGACCCTGGAGGCATGGGAGTTACAATACCCTGCCCAGAGCCTCCACAAGGGCACAGAGGTGGGAGGAGAAAGGGCTTTTCCCTTCCAACCCATCTCCCATTGGCTGAACCCAGCTGGATGCCAGCTGACAAGCAGCTAGCAGGAATCTGAGATGAGTAG
The DNA here is from genome assembly GCA_028646485.1 of Cryptoprocta ferox. Taxonomy (NCBI): domain Eukaryota; kingdom Metazoa; phylum Chordata; class Mammalia; order Carnivora; family Eupleridae; genus Cryptoprocta; species Cryptoprocta ferox. The sequence continues at coordinate 67,077,425 of CM053572.1, forward strand.
GGAGGACAAGGCTTGAACCTCAAAATCTTTCTCAGGGGCACAAAGGTCTAGTTGGTGTTTATTCACTATCCCTTATTATTAGTCATATTTAATATAACCTGCAGGGAAAAAAAGATACATCAAGTAGAGAGAAAACAACCTAAACTCAAAAGGAAGGTCTGGAATTTACTAATCACAATGTCAAACACCTAGTGAGTGTTGTAGTCATTTATTCATACACTTCAGTATTTAGTGAGTTCCTATTATAGGCCAGGTGCTATCCAACATGCTGGGAATACAACAGCATGTCTAGATCCACAGTCTCATGGAGAAAACTAAAAAGTTGGGCTCTCAAATAGTCTCATTATTAAACATCCCAACTGGGAGCAGTGCTACAAAGCAGAGTATGTAAAAGAGACAACTATAACTGGGGATTTGACCAAGTCAGGAAGACGGAGAACAGCTTCCCTGAGGATGAGCTAATAGCTGGCAAGTGAGCAGACATTACCTAAATATTCCTGGCACAAGGAGCAGCATAATGAGGAAGGTTGTGACCAATAAAAGGCTCTAAAGTAAGAAGAGTGTAGCATAGTTGGAGGAAGCAAGAAAAAGCAAGATGAGGTAGTGAAGTAGGGTCCAAAACAATGAAGAACTTTTAGACCATCTTTTTACAAGTTGACCTTACATCAGAACACCCTTCACTTTATCTGTTAACTTCAATAAAATTCTGTTCCAGTGTATTTAGTTTTCTGTTTATTCTACTCATGACAGGAGATTTTTTACTTAGGGTAGTGAAAAAATTTTTCTCAAATGTATCTAGAGTTTTAAAAAAATCAATTTAGAGACAACCATTAAATACATATTGTACAAGTGGTGGGTTGGTATGGCAGAAACTATGAATTACTGAAGTTTAAGAAACCCTAGCATAAGAAATAATAACGTCCTGAAAAACGTCCTTGAATCATTTTAATACTGGTAAGGACATTTCACAATACTGTGGCTACTGGGAAATTTCCCTCATTACATTAACTGTCCTCAAATTCTCCTCAAAACAGATGTTTATAACAGCTTCTGATTCATTTCATGGTGTATACTTTGAGAATGTATGAGATGAGAGCTTAATGGTTAGTAATATACAGTCTGAGGAGATGGGTAACATTAACAAGATCTGGCTCATTTTCCTATTTAAAGATAATTTAAATGTTAAAAAAATAAACCCACTAGTTGCTGTTTCTTTTTTTTGTTTTTTAATGTTTATTTATTTATTTTTGAGAGAGAGGGTGTGAGTAGGGAAGGGGCAGAAGGAGGGAGAGAGAGAATCCCAAGCAGGCTCTGTGCTGTGAGCCCAGACCCTGTTGCAAGGCTCAATCCCATAAACCATGAGATCCTGACCGGAGGTGAAATCAAGAGTCAGACACTTACCCAACTAAGCCACCTAGGCGCCCCTGCTGTTTCTTTTTGGTAATTGCAAGATATATGATTCATGATCCAGAAATGGGATGGGGAGGGGTAAGAAAAGTATAAATATATAAAAGTCTTCTTTACAATCCTTTGATAAATGAATTGTTGCTATATTGGTATTTTTTCTTTACTTTTCTATGACCTTATATTTATAGCTTATACATACACACAATTGATATCACTGCTTATCCAATTTTATGTGTTTTAAAATTTTCAGATTATAATAAATATTGTTCTATACCACTAAAAATGCTTCCCAAAAGGAATGAGCACACCTTGGATCCAGATATTGGTTTCTAATACCATTCTCCAATAAAAGGAACTAGGGATTCTTTGGGAAATAGTTATTTCTAGGACTAGGGCAGGAACCATAAAAGATGAGCCTGGAGCATATTACAGTAAGAAAGTAAGGGGATGCCTAGATGACTCAGTCAGTTAACACCAGACTTCAGCTCAGGTCATGATCTCATGGTTCATGGGTTCGAGCCCCACGTTGGGCTCTGTGCTTACTCTTAGAGCCTGGAGCCTGCTTCAGAGTCTTTGTCTCCCTTTCTCTCTGCCCTTCCCCTGTTTGTACTATGTGTGTGTCTGTCTCTCAAAAATAAACATTAAAAATTTTTCAAAAGAAAGGAAGTAAGGAAGTACTGATGGGAATAAATACACATACAATGATGGGAATATGCCAAAGGGACACAAGGACTAACTGGAAGAGCTCTCGATTGCCAAAGCTGGAACAATCTGACAAAAATGTAAATAAATTAGTGTTGAGTTATAAATACAAAGTACAAAATGAATACCCATGAGTCCATACTGCTATAAATCAATTACTGAATAAATAATGGTGAGACTGGATAAATTTCCTCTGCTAAATTTCAAACACTTTATGTCAATACTCCACCCTCACAGAAGTGGAACATAACTTCCCACTCCCTAAGTATAAGCTGTGCACAGTGACTTCCTTCCTAGGAGTACAGTATGGGCAAGGCGTGGGGAGGAATAACTTTACAGAAGTCTGCCAAACACTACCTGAGGCAAGTGATCAAGCTTCAGGCTGACCATAGTAAGTCGGGTTGATAGTATGCACCATTGATAAAATCCAATGAAAATAGCACTCTACCTCTGTGGTGTTTCTCCTCAAAACCCATAACCCCAGTCTAATAATGAGAAAAACACCAGATATATCCCAATTGAGAAATATTCTACAAAATAGCTGACCATACTCCTCAAGCCCATCAAGTTCATCAAAAATAAGTAATGTCTAAAAAACTGTCATAGCCAATAGGAGGAGTTAAGGAAACACAACAAAATACAATTGGTATCCTGCATGGGGTCCCAGAACAAACAAATGACCTTAGGTAAAATCTAGGAAGATCTGAATAAAATATTCATTTTAAGTTAATAATAATATCAGTCTGTTAACTGCAACAAATGTACCACAGCAATGTTAAATGTTAATAATAGGGGAAACTGAGTGCTGAATATATGGGAATTTGCTGTACTCTGTGTAATTTTTCTATAATTATAAAATGGTTCCAAAAATACAGTTCATTTAAAATGTACACCAATAAATGTTTTAAGGATATTTTAAATTATCACATAATAACCTAGAGAGTTTATTTTTTGACTTATTTAAGCATTTCCCTATTGTTGAATATTTGAGCCATTTCCAATTTTTCCCTGCTAAATGTAACAGAGTGATGAACAGATATCTACATGGACATTTGCTTCATACCTTTGATTACATCCTCGCAGTAGATTCCTAGGAGTTCACTGTATGTTTTTAAAAAGTCACAATAACATATTTACCTAAGTACAATAATAACCATAAGTATTAGAAGTCCCATTAGATTGTGCAACTTTTCTGAAGTAAGTATGATTCCTCTCAACAGTAAAAAAAAAAAAAAAAAAATTCAGAATCTGCATTCAACCCATAGCATTACCCACTGATTCTCGCATTCATTCAATAAACACCTGAGTAGCTGCTATACACCAGGCAAATAAACTATTAGAAAGGCCATCATAAGACTTTATGTCCTAATACAGAATAAAAGAACACCTAATTTACAGAATTCTTAATCTGACAGTTTAAGATCATTTCCTGAAATTAGCAATGAGGTAGTGTATGTGGTAGGTGCTTTTATACTAATGTTTTTGCAACATTTTAAACTCCAGGCCACAATGTGATTCTGTAGCTAAAAAGGATTCCTCCCACATTAGCATTTGGTGTTACTTTAAAAATTACTTATTTGAAAACTTGAAATTTTTACTCTATAATAAATATTATAATAATAAATGATTTCTTGTAGTATTCTTCTATCTCCTTTTAATTTCACTGCCCTCTGGTGCCACCTAACGCCCATCTCTCTGGCACTTCTGTATTTCTTCATCCTCCTGTAAATGTTATTTTAAGCCTGGGTGTAACCACACCAGCAAAACTTCCCTTGATTGTCTTCAAAATGTCCGTGTATCACCAAGCTCTTCAAAACCATTGCCATTGTTTCCATGACGTCTAATTGTTTCTTCCTAAAACTTAGAGATCACTTCAAAAAATCAACAATGGTGTCTGTCAGAAGGAGTTTCTTGGAAATGTTCTCTGTGATGAAGAACTGCATGCAGGTGGTTTTGGGGGGCAAGGCGGGTGCCCCGCCAGATGCAGCTGTAAAGATGTGAGGGGGGCAGGCTTGGGAGGGAGAAGGTGACCCACAATGTGGTTTCAAAGGAGTCAAAATAGATGCTACAGGGAGCAGTGTAGCCTAGACTGCAGAGGTACTCTAAACGGAAGGAAGAGGACTAGGCCTTTAAAACCTCTCATTGATTAGGCACTGGCTCCCAGCAGCCCCTTGGAGGGGTCCAGCCTTAGGGGCAGCAGTTTTCTGTGGCCAAGGGCAATGCCCAGACAGGGCACAGCTGGGAAGGCTGTCACAGCCCACAGCCCCAGATGCAGGGGAAAGGGCACATCACCAGAGGAGAGGATCTGATGGGAGCTCCAAAATTTCCATTATGACTGTTCTCACTAGGTCTTTGCCTGCTCATTTACTCTTAGGTATTGAGGGGATCAAGCTCTTGAAAATAAAGTCTACGGTCCGAAGACACTGTTTTTAATCAAGAAGGCTTCTGAGAGCTTGTAGTTTACTTCAGTTGTAAAATGGTGGAGAGCGGGCACACCTACACACTACACCTAGCATGGCGCCCTGGTAGGCACTCTGTAAATACCTTCTGGGGGCACTGAAAACACCATTATTCTTAAGCACTACACTCACTTTTAGGAAGTGAAGGGAAATGACACCCCAAAATAAAAATGCAAACAATATAAAAAGGCCAACCAGGAGATGAAGATGCCTATATCAGTTCTTAGCAAAAAACCTGATGGAGGACCATGTGGATAGCTGTGAGCTGAGAATGATTAGGAATCACATTCTAAAACCTAAATTTGAGAAATTGACTATTTCTATTTAACGTTGAAAAATAAAATCCCTGGGTGCCTCAGTCGGTTAGGCATCTGACTTCGGCGCAGTCATGATCTCATGGTCTGTGAGTTCAAGCCCCTTGTCAGGCTCTGTGCTGACAACTCAGAGCCTGGAGCCTGCTTTGCCTTCTGTGTCTCCCTCTCTCTCTGTCCATCCCCTGCAGTAGTTGTAGCAATGTAGAACATTTTCAGGAGAATATGAGGTAGCCTAACTAAAAAACTTAAAATTTTGTGAACAGGGGCGCCTGGGTGGCTCAGTGGGTTAAGTGTCTGACTTTGGCCCAGATCATGATATCATGGTTTTTGAGTTCAAACCCCACATCAGGCTCTGTACCGACAGCTCAGAGCCTGAAGCCTGCTTCAGATTCTGTCTCCCTTTCTCTCTGACCCTCCCCCGCTGGTACTCTGTCTCTCTCTGTCCCTCTCTCTCTCTCTCAAAAATAAATGAACACTATTTTAAAAACAACAAAGTTTTGTGAACAAAAGCTTGCATTTAGTTTTCTTATGTTGGATTCCTCTGTTTTTTTTTCAGACTGTAAGTAATTGTTCTGAGTCTCAAAATTTAAAATAGCTAACTAAAAATCCTTTTTTTAAAAACAGAATTTTGGACTTACAAAATGTTTTATTTGAAAAAATTCACTACTGCACAAATATTAAGACATTGATAAAGATATGTTGAATATTTTTAAAAAACTTAGAACTTCAGGGCACCAGGGTGGCTCAGTCAGTTAAGCGTTCAACTTCAGCTCAGGTAATGATCTCACAGTTCATGAGTTCGAGCCTCACATTGGGCTCTGTGCTGATAGTGCAGAGCCTGTTTGGGATTCTGTCTCTCCTCCTCTCTCTCTTTCTGTCCCTTCCCCACTTGTGCTTTCTCTTCTCTCAAAATAAATAAACTAAAAAAAAAATCTTACAGCTAAACATCTCCTTGAGATATTCTTTTAGTACATAACCAAAGCTATTCAATAAATATCAGAAAACTAAATGATAAAGGACATAAGTGAACTAAAAGATAAATGGCATAAATGAACCTAATTATTCTCCTAGCACTTTAAAAATTAAAAGTTTTTCTCCAATAGAAAAAATTATATATTAGTTATTCAATTTGATTTCACATTTGTGGGGTATCTACTGTGTGCAAGGCATATATTAAGCAAAGAAAGTAACTTAAAGTGACTCCCCTAAGTATCTCACTGCACTTAGGCTGTGGTGAAGAAAAACTCTCAAGTGTAGGAAAGCTAATCATCACGAAAATATTATCTATAAAGTGCAGGCAGACCCTGGCTTCCTGAACTGGTGAGGTTTCAGAAAGCTGTTTACTGACTTCATTTGCCCAGGAAAGCAATATCACAAATGCGGCTGCTTTCCAGATGAGACCTCTTAATATGGTACTAGCAGCTCCAGCCTAAGTTCTGGGGGCAAGAAATTATGAACATGGGGCACCTGGGTAGTTCCATCAGTTAAGCATCCGACTTCAGCTCAGGTCATGATCTCACCGTTCCCGAGTTCGAGCCCCACATCGGGCTCTGTACTGACAGCTCAGAGCCTGGAGCCTGATTTGGATTCTGTATCTCCCTCTCTCTCTGCCCCTCCCCTGCTCATGCCCCATCTTTCTCTCAAAAATAAACATTTAAATGTTTAAAAAAAGTAGTTATGAAGAACAAGAGGAGAACATGGTAGTTTCTCATTTCTTTGGCAGATCCAGAGTCATTCTGTAGCAAAGTTCTGGATCAAAGAAAGTCTTCAGGTAGCATTCTCCCTTCCCGCACACCTCCACTCAAAGCTCTACTAGTTTCCAGCTTCTTAGCATGCCCGCCAACTACTAAGTCCTATAGCACCCACTCAGGCCCAATTTCATTTCTATTCCACCAACTCCACCCATCCCCATAAAAATTTAAAGTTATCTATCCAGAAATTAGAAGGAAAAAGAATCTAAGTGAACTAATGCATGCTTAAGTATGATCATTCCTGAAGGCACAAAAAGACAAGGGTGTAACTTTTTTTTTAAGTTTATTTATTTATTTTTGAAAGAGGTACAGAGACAGTGAGCTGGAGAGGGGCAGAGGGAGGGGGGGAGAGAGAGAGAGAGAGAGAGAGAATCTCAACCAGGCTCTACACTTAGAGTCGGACGCTTAACCAACTGAACCACCTAGGTGCCCCAGCAGTGTAACTTTTAAGGAAAATACTTAAGCTAAATGTGGAGAATAGCAGCCCATTAGCAGTGATGGGGTGGGGCTGGGGGGTGTGACAACAGAATAATGACTATGCATTGAGCACTTACAATGTGCCGGAACCCACATTGCTTCACTAGACCCCCTTAAGAATATGATCGGGTAAATTTATCATTCCCCCAGTTTTACAGAAAAGAAATATGGGATTTGGAGAGGCTAAGCACCTTACTGAGCTCTGGAAGACAGTCTGCCCAGTCTTCTCACCACTGTGTTAAAGTCAACCAGTATGATCCTCACCCTGGGGTGGGTAGCACACCTAGGCCATTTTTCCTTTGCACTATTTCTTCTGTTCCTTTGTACTGTTCCTTTGTAGAGACCCTCTAAAGGCAAACTTTTTTCAAGAGTGTGACAGTAGTGACAGCAGAGAAACTGAGGCATCAACGGATGAAGACTACCAAAGCATAGTCGTATAAATGAAATTGCTCCTAAGTGGGGTGTGAATCAGGAACTGAGGGTATACCAGGCTCTGAAAAAGGAGAAGATAGTATTTTAACTTCTTCAGTGTATTTATGCCCTAAGCATCAATATGCACCTGTTTAAAGTATGTTTTATAGGTTCTTTTCCGGTGTTCTAGGACTCAATTAATGAAACATCCTTTAAAGATAACTCAAATGTTATAGTTTGTGCCAAAGCTGACTTAAAAATTTTAAATTAGTCATCCTCAGGTGCCTGGGTGGCTCAGTGGTTGAGCATCGGACTCTTAACTTCAGCTCAGGTCATGATCTCACAGTTCATGAGATCTGAACAGTTCATGAGCTAGGAATCTCTCTCTTTTCTCTCTGCCCCTCCCCCACTTTCACATGCAAGAGTGTTCTCACTCTTTCTCCTTCCACTCTCTTAAAATAAATAAATGAACATTAAAAAAAAAACTAGCCATCTCATTGCTATGCTTTACAAATAGTATAATCCATTCAGGAAGAAAGGCATAAAGAAAGAATCTAATTGACATACTTTTGTATTCTATACACTATGCTCATGTTACATTAAAAACACAGGAAAAACAGTCTCCCTCTGCAGGGCTGGAGTGAACCCTGTGCCCCAGGCCAGGAGCTAGGTCCAGCAGCTAACGGATCAAGGTTCTCATTGCCTGATCATTCATCTTCCCCACTGCTGATTATTGACAAAGCCCCAAGTGCACACAGGAAATTTTTGCCTGCTTAGAGCAACATGATTTGCCTACCTCTCTTCCACTCTCAGTCCACACTGTTGAGGTAGAATTCCCCTTACTCTGGGGCTCTAAGGTACACACATGACCTGACCAAGCACCACCTCATTCCTTGGCCACAGTGAGTAGAGTGAGATCCCAATCATTCCAGTGAGATTCATTCCCAAGAACCACAAAGGGATGTGTGCCAAGGGCTGCTGGAGACTGCTACCATGTAGAAAGAAACTACTGACATGGAAGATGCCCAGGACCAAGCAATTTCAAGGGAAGGAAGGTACAAAGGAGAGGAGGGGCAGAGACAGAAACCTGATGGCACTGTTGGAAGCTCTCAATCCAGCGTGCCCTGGGTCTTTTCAGGTATGAGCCAATATACTCTCTGTTGAAGCCAGAGGCAGGAAGAGTTGAGCCCCTGTCACTTACAAGGGAAGAGATTCCTGAATAAGATGTCTCTGTGTCCGGTCTTCATTTATCTCATTATACATCTGCATTCCTGTCCACCTATCCTCAAACGGTCTCATTACTGCAATGGGAATCACTGTGTGCTCCTGAGCCTGGCCCACCTGGCAGGACCGGGGCCCAACCTCAGCAGCAGGTGGGGCTCCTGGCTCCTGGCACACCAGGCATCAGCTCTCCAGCAAGTGCTCACATTCCACCCTACGCTCCACCCACCATCCTTCTCCTAGGCTGCTGTCCCGAACAGAGAGTCAGGCTTCCAGCCAAGGAGCTCCGGGTTAGGCCTGTGGCTGATGTGTTTCTTTTAAAAGGGATTAAGTGTGATTGCATTTGTCAAGGCCCAGAGCACACAGCACAGATCCACACTCCTATGAATTAGCCACCTCTTATTTCTTCTAACTAAAACAAAGCTCCTTCCTCAAAATGACTCCGGAGTGTGGGCTTTTACATCTCCCAGCACATTTATTTCTAAAACATGGCCATGGGTTCATTCAGAGAAAATAAGTAGAGAGAGCTGAGGGGACACAAGTTCTATTCACAACTAGTGCTGATGTAAACTAGACCAACTGTCCCAACAGCTGTTACCATGAGGTAACTGAGCCTCTGTATCTCCTAAGAAAAGGAATTCCCATGCTTTACTGACTTAACAGTGGGATGTCTATGCTACCTGGTAGTGACATTTATCTTTTGTGTATATTTATTATTTCCCCAACAATGAGGACAAATCCCTGGGAGGCAGGGGCCTTGAGTCCACAGATTTTAGAACAGAGCCCCAAGAGAGTAGCCCACAGGTAGCACATGTTGATCCTTGAGGAGAGTAACTGGAGGGAGCTACTATTCCATATCACATCCTCTAGTAAAGAAAGCTTGCTTCTCAGTGGTTCAGTCCCAAAGAAGAGTCTCTAAACAGGGAATAGACATCGACTTCCAGGAAACAGAACCAATATTAACAATAAACTCCAGTTGAGACCAAATTAGGGTTCCAAGTATATACTGGTCTCATTTAATTCGGCAGGTCCACAACTGGCTTCTTATTTCTGGCATATCTGCCCTTCTTTTTAGGAAGCCAGACTATAGTTCTTTCCTTCTAAGAATCCATGTCCCCTGCAAGGTTCTGGGATAAATACAAAAAGTCATGGTTGAAAATTCAGAGACTCAAGCATTGATTTTTTTGTAGTGCTAATGGGGCCGCTTGACTTCATGAAAGCTATCATGGCATCTTTCATTTAACCCAGGGGTACTAAATGAGGGCTGTGGAGTCCATGCGCTAGAGGTCATTGACCTCCTTGTTTGAAGGTGAATAATATTGGACTTGTGTACATCTGTATTTCTTTATGAAGAGAATGCCACAACTTTCATTGGCTTCTGAAAAGGGTCTGTTACTCCTAGAATGAAAATTACTGTTAAATTTCTTTGCTACTTAAATAGTATAGTGTTTACTTGGTTATGACTCCAGTAACAAGCTACATAAAGAACAAAAAAACGATTACATCTTTACATTTTTTTCCATTATAGCAGATACAAAATATGTAGGTTCTTGATACTCTTTGGACTTGGGCAATGGCTTATATCATTGGGAGTTTTTACTAGATGCTATTTCCTACTCCAGTAATGCTTGGGTGTTTAAGGCAGCCCACACTGCTGGGGTGCAGGTCATCACATCGGTTGGCTAGGGAGATCAAACCCTGATTCATAGGCCTGACTTGGGCAGCGCTTGGTATAATTTCTGAGCCCTCACTTGCTGGACATGCTAGAATCCATACCCTGAGTTTTAATAAAGTCGTAAATATGCCGCTAACACTACCACTTCAAGTTTGATTGAGGGAATAGAGTCTCAGTGAGGAGTTTTTACATCTCCTTTTTTTTTCTACTATAGCACTGTATAATAAATATCATGCTGAGCTTTTATTCCCTTTAAGCTTTCCTTCTTGCTTAGGCACTACTGCAAATCTGTTTCACAAATGTGAATATCGGCTGTACATGAAAATAGAAAACTTAGACTTTATATCTAAGAAAATATGGAGGAAAACATAAAACTTAAATCTCCCTTACCATGCTTTAAATCTCTACAACAAGCAGTCTTCCTAATTACCCATGATTATGTTAACAAACAATACAGATTTCAGTGTACTCCTCCTCACAGAATCCCTTCCCAAGGTTCTTCATTTGTTTCCCCCATCCTAACTTCGGAAAAGAAATTGGAAGCTCACAAAATACATGTTTCCCATAATTTATAGCTGTAACATCTAAATCACTGGGCTTTATCTCATTTTCATCTCTACTTAGGCTTGGAAATGTGCTGTCTATGAGAATCTCTCCCGTGTGTACTGACAAGGGGAGATTAGATTGCATTTCCTGCCTTCATTTACCTTCCAATAGTGCACAATAAAAAAGCAATAGAAAGAATGAAATGACTTGTTTTTCCAGGGGGAAAGATATTTTCATCCACTAGGTATTTCTGTTTCTTACAAATATTTTTTACAAGATAGCATCTTAGGGGTGCCTGGGTGGCTCAGTCAGTTAAACGTTCCACTCTTGGTTTCAGCTTAGGTCATGACCTCACAGTTCCTGAGATCACCCTGCTTAGGGCTCTGTGCTGCTAGTCAGGAGCCTGGTTGGGATTCTCTCTGTCTCCCTAGCTCTCTGCCCCTTCCCCAACCCCCAAAATAAACAAACTTAAAAAAATATTGCATCTTAGAAGAGGAAGGTAGCCCCAACCAACATTCCTACCTCTTTACAAACCAAGTCTGAGTATAATATAGTTCCATATGTAGCGGCAAAGAACAGCTATTTCCAGACCAAAGTCGTGAATTTCCTGAAGATGGTTCGCCTCTTAATAGAGGAGCATCTGAGCTCTCAAGACTGCTTCAGAACTTGTTAAAAGTCCAAAATCTCTCCATGGCCCACAAGGCCCTGCATAACCTGGCCCCTGCCGACCATTCCAGATTGATTCCCCATACGTTCCTTCTCACCAAATCCCAGCTCCCCAGGCAAACTTTTACTAAGTGCCCTGTGCTGTTGTGTCCTCTGCCTAGAATTATCTGCCGCATCCTTTACTTCCTTCTGCTCTGCCAAATCTGGCCAACTCCTGTTCATTCTTTGCATTTCATCCTAAATGCCATTTCTTGGAAAGCCTTCCCTGCCCCTCCCCTTCCTGCAAGTTTAGATTGGGACCTCTTACAATTTCTTCATGTAGTTCTCTGTACTCCTCTGAATCAGTTATTACAATTATAATTGATCATGATATGTGTATTTTAAAAGGTGTAATGGAAGTTTCTCCTGTAGATCATAAACTCTATGAGAGAAGGAATTGATATATCTTCTTTGTCAAGGCAGATATTTAATATATATGGTGGTAAGGGAAAGGGAAAGGAAGAGAGATATAGTACCGAAACTGTTGGCATTGTATTGGAAGGAGATCGTTCAGCTACATCTGGGGCTGGTTCATTGTACAGAGCATTTAACTCTTTCTACCATTCCAAGACATCTAGAAAAGACAGTGCTCCTGAGAAGATGTAGCAGCTCTTCAATGTGGAGGAGAGACATGAACCATGGCAGGTAGACTCATGAGTTTTGGAGCCAGCCACTTACTTAAACACAAAAATCCCAGCTCCACCACTTACCAGCTGTGTGACCTGAGCAATTTCCTCACATTTTCTTAGCCTCCACCGATTCATCTATAAAATGAGGCCAGGTATTCTGGCCCCTTTCAGAGTTGTTACAAAGGTTAAAAGAAGGAATGTCTGCACACCACTTAAGACTAAGATTTTAGTGCTTTTATAACTATCAACAGGAAACATTAGAAGTAGTGCAAATGCAGAAGACATTATCTTATATCTTATATCTTGTCTTTTCCTTGTAAAAGGAATATACCCTGAACAGTCATATGCACAGACAACTAGATGCTTAGAAAACAAGTTGTTTTCCTGTCCAGAGATCCTAACACCTAGACTAATTGAAGAATGTATAGCTTTTTTTCCACAGGCATTTCTTTAAAAAAGCCTGACACGGGGCTCAAACTCACAAGCTGTGAGATCATGATCTGAGACAAAATCAAAAGTTGGATGCTCAACTGACTGAGCCACCCAGGCACCCCACAGGCATTTAACAACATCACTGGAAGTGCAGATACATGTAGAGACCTCACAAGAAGAATGATTTGAAAAATATTCACTTATGAGATCTCAGAATTGAGGGTGCAAATAAACTAACCCATTCGCACTCACTACATCTTTCATGATACTTTCCTCCAACTAATAATGGCACATTCTTCCCGTTGTCTCTGCAAAACAAAGTTGAGACTCAGACCCATTAGCAAGACTGGTGCTCAAGGAATGCCAGAATCAACCATGAATCAGTAGTTTGGGCACCAGTCACGTACCTGGCACTGATTTAGCCTCGCTAACCAGTGGAGCCGTGGGTTTCTGGAAACTATGCCCCGGCAGAAATCAGATGTCTGTTACACAAGCTCTGCCACTTACTAACTGTGAACAGAACATGGACTCCAAGTCCATTAGTAGCCTCTCTAATAATCTACCAGATATAAAATGCAACTAATACTACCTCTCTGTCAAAACTGATGTGAAGTTTGAAGTGAGATAATGCACATCATCTATAATGATTATTTGAGGTACCGTGTAAAGAATGCCTAGCAAATAAATCAATTTCATTTCATATCCTTTCCCTAATACCATGCCTTTCACAGAACAAGAAAGCATTAATGACAGAAGCTAGGCGAGGCTGGACAAAATAGAAAATATGTAATTATGAGGATATTATAACTTATGTTCCTAGTAACAATAATGGAAATAGTGGTGATGATCTAGTGGGGTACCTCATGAGGAAGAATCTTTTTAAAAGTAGGACTGACATTTTGAAGTTTCTAGCAATATCTTTATCTAGCAGTCAAAGAGAGCTTAAAGGGCTTACCACCAGTAAGAAATAAGTGGGAGAGCTAGGATTATGCCTGACACGAAAATCTTCTGTTACATTAAGTCTGTCTTTATTAAATTTGCTTGTTATGATAACCTTCAGATAAGAAAGATGGGAAAGAAACGGCAAAGGTAAAGAAGAGCTGAAACATTACTACTGAGATGGGGAAGAAGACAAGGCTTTACAACTTCATTCCAGACTTCCACCTGGAGCTCCATTTTCCAAGAGCAGGCTCCTCATGCACAACCTACTTCAGACAGCCTTCCTTGGTAGGATCCAAATTATACCGACATGTGACTTTAGACCAGTCCCTTAATAATCTCCTATAACTCAGTTTCCTCATCTGGAAAACCCAAAAGATAATAAACCTACTTCAGAAAATACTGTAGTAAATATATGACCTCATACACATAAAGCACCTAGACTAGGGCGGATACATAATAGATATTCTGTAGGTTTCATGATTATCAATAGTAGGTATCAAGTGTCATTTTAAAAATGGCACTGGGGTGAGAGGCCCCTCATGTTGGTTGGCCATAGGTCAGAGGTGAGATGATGCACTTACAAAGAGAGCTCAGCCCAGGTGGGCTGGGGAGGACCACAGTCAGTGTGTCCTACTTCACACAACCTACCTTCAGAAGATGGTATATGTATTGCGATTTTACAAAAATTAATTCAAATGCAGGGTGGTAAAGCCAATGCCTACCACAGTAGATACAACTATGAAGTTCATGGACACTTAAGCAAAACTGGTTTGCACCACAAATTTCTATCACCAAATACAAACAAAAGTTGCCTAGCTGCCTAAAATTCACATTTATAAGCCTAGAAAGAAAAAAATATATTTTAAAATATGAAATGGGCACAGATAAAGACACTACTCAGGATGCAATCCAGATATAATTGAGAGGATGAATAAAGTAATAAAATGGTATAGGAACATGTTTTCAAAAACAGCCAGTAAGGATCATCAGCAACATTAACAGAAAATAGAACATTCTTTAAGCAGCCAGTAACAAAAAACAAACAAAGAAAAAAGACTCTGCCATACCAAATCCATTTGTGCCTACCTCAATTATCCTCAGATTCATCTTTTGAATTGATTTCACAAAATGAGCTTCCTCATGAGTATAAGGAATATCCTCAGATGAGGAGCCATCTTTATAATCCTAGAGGTATCACTTTTTCTCTAATTAAAATGTGAAATATATCATAAAGAAGCTCCCCAAAACATCTCCCCATTTTTAACTGTAAGGATCCCTTTGTGAGAGTAAAGGCAGTCCAGGCTTCAAAATACTATTGATAGATATTGGTCATTGTGACTTCTAGGCTTCAAAGGATGAAGGGAATAATTCAATGATCTCTTTTCTATGGTTGCTATAAATAAGATGCCTACTTATGAAGGAATAATTATTCTGCTGAAGGCATTCATTATACATTCATTCAAATTCAAAATAAAATGACTGGGGTGCCTGGATGGCTCAGTCTGTTGAGTGTATGACTTCAGCTCAGGTCATGATCTCACAGTTCATGGGTTCGAGTCCTGCACTGACAGCTCAGAGCCTGGAGCCTGCTTCGGATTCTGTGTCTCCTCTCTCTGCCCCTCTCCCACTCGTGCCCTCTCTCTGTCTCTCAAAAATAAATGAATGTTTAAAAAAACTTTTTTAATTAAAAAAATAAAATTACTCATTCCTTTTGAAGAACACACCCCATAGTACACCAAAAAAACTGTCTTCAGACTGGTTTTTCTTCTCTTTCTTTGGCTGAGCAAGTTATTTTACAACTACTTCAACTACATAGACTTAAACCAGTTGCAAAGACAATGTTATCATTGAAATTGATATTGAAAATTGAAATTGAAATTTAGTATTATCACATTACACTTAGAAGTAGAAGAATATTGGAATGGTGGTCATCTTTGACTCCAGGGCAAAACAGTATATGTGTGAAAGACTAGGTGTCTGTATAACATACCTGGTAAAGGCATAACTGTGTGTGTGTGCATGTGTGTGTGTGTGTGCACCATATGTCAAAGCAATACAAAATGTCAAAACATCATAAGAGCTCAGTATTTAAACTTCACCATGAAACAAAATTATAAAAACTTCTAATTTTAAAAAAAGTGCCTGAGTTCCCTTTTTTTAATGTTCCCTTCCCATGTTCCCAGAGAGAAGTGAAATCACTGAAAGGCAGGTGGCGGCAGGGCAGAGAACGAAGAGCCAAGACCCATATAATATACCACCTGGAAAGTCCTGGGGGAGGTAAACAGACTCCCCATGGTTGGTAATCCAAGATCCAAAGATCCCCTCCTGGTAAGTTCCGTATAGTTCTTCCTCATATTCTGGATACCCAGGGAGAAAAAAAGTTGAAGTCAAAGGAAGTGAAAGTGTCAGGCAGAAAGGAACAGTTACATCACTTTACAAAGCTCCATCTTCCTGGAAAAGAAACAGAGGGCCTGGGGCATGGGAAACTGCTAAGTGCAGGCTTCCCTCCATCTCTGCCTGGTTCCTGGTCTCGCTGGGCTGATCCCCACGGAGCAGGCCAGAGTCACAGATGTACCAGCCTTAGTCTAGAGTAAATAAATGCTGCCTAGGGGGCCAAAGGGAGCAGAGAGGGGTTGAGGGGTGATGACCAAAACGATTAGGTAAGTGGTTCCCTTACGTGAAACTACTGGGTCAAACTGTCATGTATGCAAGGCCAGGTCACAATCTCAGCTGCACCCCATCCCTGTCCCTCACCTGCAAGTTCTTTTTAAAAGCAGAAGGAAGCAAAGAAATGAGATGGGGAAGGCTCAGCCCATGCCTACTTGCAGCCAGAAGACATGGGTGGGGGAGGGGCGCATGCTGATTCAGGGAGCATGAGGCTTGGCAAGTTCTGTAGTGACAGAGAGCTTCTCTCCAAAATCTATTCCAATCTCAAAAGATATTTTGGAAAACACTCAGACTTCTAATTTGGTGTGGTGAAAATACTATTCAAAAGCAAATATAGAAATGCTGATTTTTTTTGTTATCAAAAGCTATTTTACACTTCAATAAAAGAACATGAGTCAAACAGGGCTTAAAGGTCTAGAAACAATACGGTTTCTATTTTGAGAAAATACCTATTTGCAATTTTCAGAAATTGATTATTTGCCATGCATGGATCAATCTTTCATCTGAGAAAGAAAGCATATTTTAATATGTTTGAAGCACGATGCCTCAAGAATGAAAATTTACAAGAGAGCTCATGGATTCTAAAACTTTTCATTATAACTATTTCTCCAAATATTTAACCACTCTGACATCAGGACCATAAGAATCTATGAAACACAGTCATGTGGTAGGTTTTCTTGTTTTACCTGATTTTGTTTAACAAACATGTTTGGACCTTTTTTTTTGCTCTGTTAACACTACTTTCAATGCCTAATGCTGAAGAAAAAAAAAGGAGAACTTATTTAGGAAAAATCCAAAATAACTATAAAGACTATGAGCTACTACAGTAAATAGGTGACACTCTGGCACTCAGGAGCCTGGCACTTTCAACCATTCTGCATAAATGCAAATTCGAAACTCAACCCTCCTTCTCTCTTCCCAAGAAAGACATTTTTCAATAGAAGCCTTTTTAAAAAATGTTTATTTATTTGTTTTGGGGTGGGGAGGTAGAGGCAGAGAGAAAGGGAAAGAGAGAATCACAAGCAGGCTCCACACTCTCAGCACAGGGCTGGATGCGAGGCTCAATCCCAGGAACTGTGAGATCATGCCTGAATTCAAAAGTGGGACACTTAACCAACTGAGGCACGCAGGCACCCTCAAAAAAAGCATTTTTTTTTAACACAACCAGGAAAAACCAAAGACATAAGTAAAGGGGAAAACAGAGTGTGATTAATTCCCTTCCACTCTCCCTTTCCTTAAAGTTTCAGCCAAATACCTGGTCTTCCAAATATTTCCATCTTTGTATCCCCAAGGTCAGGTCACTGCCGAGCTTCAGGCTCCCACTGGGACTTTTTGCGGACTTTGCTGCTAACTACCCCAGATTCTCACTTGACCCTGCCCCTGCCCGCCACCGCGCCGCGCCCCCTCCGGCTCTGATGCTACCCCAGAGGCACTCCTCAGTCCCAACAGTCCTTTACACCTTTACATCCCAGTACCCTCCTTGTGAAACCTTAGGCCTCAGTCCCACTACTGCCTACACAGCACACGTACTAGCCTCTGTGCCCGAGGCAGTGTTCTTTCCCCCATCTCCCTGAGGCCAAACCCTAACTACACTCCAAAACAAGGTAGAAGCAGTCAGGTGGGAACACTCTTGAATTACAGACACCAAACCTCCTGCTTACCTGCATCCATGCCCACAGTGTCTCCCTCCATTTGCAGTGGAAGAGGAACCCCTCTGGCAGAGGCTGCCACTTCCCCTCGGCTGTGGGGCCCCACCCTGACCGATGCCCTTAGGTACCTCACCCCTTCATTTATCCCTCTGTTCTCCTTAATCTTCAGCCTCTCCCTCTCCACAGGCTCCTTCCTGCTCACCTGCTCCCTCAGGTGATACTGATTAAAAAAATCCAAAAGTCTTCCAGAGATCCCATCCCAACACTGTTCTTGTTCTCCTGCTACTGTTTTTATTCCCTGTAGAGTCAAATAGCTTGGCTTCTTGCCCCATCCCCAGCTCCTTTCCACACACTCTTCAGCCCACTGCGTTCTGCTTCAATTCCACCACGCCTGATTCCATTATTTTGTAAAATGTATGATGCGTATTATGTAAAATGTATTGACACATAACGTATGCCTGGCACTGGGAGAAGAGAGGAGAAATGGGACATGAGCTCCCTTAACCATAAGTTCAAAGGGATAGCTAAATGCACCCCAGAAGTATATTTTATTTGGCCTATCGTTAAAAAAATTTTCTTTCAAAAAATTTGCCAAAAATTCAAGAATCTGGAGATTTCACATGAAAATCCAGATTTTAAAAAAAAACATGTTTTTTATGTTATCTTTGAGCTAGAGAGAAAGTGAGAGACAGAGACAGAGTACAAGCCAGGGAGCGGCAGAGAGAGAGAGAGAAGGAGACACAGGCTCCATGCTCTGAGGTGTCAGCACAGGGCTTGAATGCATGAACCATGACATCACGACCTGAGCAGAAGTCTGGTGCTTAACCCACTGAGCCACCCAGGTGCCCCCAGATATTTGGCTTGTATTAAAGAATCCAGGGGAGCCTGGGTGGCTCAGTTGGTTAAACATCTGATTCAGGTCATGACCTCACCCTTGGTGACTTCAAGCCCCAAGTCCAGCTCTGCGCTGACATCATGGGGCCTGCTTGGGATTCTCTGTCTTCCTCCTTCTCTGCCCCTCCCTTGCTCTCTCTCTCTCTCTCTCTCTCAAAAATAAATAAACATTAAAAAAAAAAAGAATCCAGAAACTTTGGCAATACTGCTTCTTTCACTGTATGACAATAATCAGTTGTTGCTAAAAAGCAGCTGCTCCTTCAACTGCTCCCCGGTTCACCATAGACTCCATGCTCATTTTCTTTCCTCTGGTGGTCCCTGTAGGTAGTGAAGTTTGAATCCCTGCTCTAGATTAGTGCTGTCCAATAGAAATGAAAATATGAGCCACATACATAATTTTAATATTCTGGTAGTCATACTAGTAAAAAATAGAAAGGAAGTAGTAAAATTAACTTTAATAATATATTCTAATTAATCCAATATATCCAAAATATTATTTTGGTGTACAAGCACCATAAAAAAATTAATAATGAGATATCTTACCTTTTCTCTGTGCTAAGGCCTCACAATCCAGTGTGCATCTTACACTTCTAGCGTACTTCAAGTCCAACTAGCCACATTTCTAGAGTTCAAGAGCCACATGTGGCTACTGGCTGCTTCTGACACAGCACAGCTCCAGATGCTTAATGATTCACCAGATAAAAATCATCTTGCAAGCAGAGAGAGGGAGAGAGAATTTTAAGGGAAAAAAAGAAACCAGGCAGGAAAGAGGAAAAGGGTGATGATGTTAAAGAGTAGGCATTGTGAGGACTTCAAAAATTGGAGGGAAGGAAGTAGGATCATAGAGACAATGAAGAGTGCTCCCTAAAAAGATCAGCTGAAGTTTAGTGCTCCAGAGGAAGAGATGCTGTTTATAGGCAGATGCACTTAACTGGCAATGCAGATTTTCTGGAGGAAGGCTTTAGTGTTTTATAAATAGGCTCAGCATTAAACATGTGGTCACTATGAAAAGCAACCGACCAAATGTCTGAACCTGAGTTTACCCACTTGGCACTGAAGAAGCAACAGAATGGACCAGGCCAGTAAGGACAGGATTCTTGGTCAAGACTGGGATTTTAATGTAGTTCAAGGGGATGAGTTTGAGGAGAAGTGGTAGTAGAGCAGGCAGGAAAGTATCTTGAGCTAAAATCCAAGCAGAGTTCAAGACTTAGAGACCATAAGTGAGTGAGACTATGTCAACAGATGTTGGAAATCTAGATGGGGAAATACAACATCAGAGGACATACAAGGAGACCTGGATGCAACAAAGGGACACCCCGAGTCAGAGACTGGCACCAAGAAATGCATTCCTGAGCTGGAGACCTCAGAAGCAGTAATCACTCCTCCATCCTCCATGTGAATACAATATGGTGGCCATTTAGTAGCTGTCATGTCCTCCTTTCACACCCACAGACATGAAAGAGAATTATTAAAGCACGGGTTGAGATAAGCCAGGGGAAGAGGGGAAGGTCAAATACATCTGCCAGGCTTAAAAGGATTTGGAAACAAGAAGGCAGAAACATCATTATATAACTAAGTGATTTTGAAACTTTTCCAGAGAATTTCTTCTAAACAGCTCTAGCCCATCCCTTCATTCACTCAGCAAGCACTTTTTGAGTAGTCTTTCCTCTACAATGCTGATTAGATAGGTCAATTGTACTAAGGCTTGCCAAATTCTACTCTAGCAATGCTGGTGAAGGTACTCAGGCTTAAGCAAAGTAGGGTCAGTTGCTAATACTGACAGGGCCTCACTGAATAAAACCTGTGGAATTAAGAGAATACATTGATCCCAAAATATCCTGAGGTCCATTTGTCTATCATGTGATTCACTAGGACCCAAAAGGATGGGAAATAAGGCCGGTATAAAATATCTCAAGAAACTTCACAGGAAAATTGTTCTCTCAAGAAGTCAAGACTTTCAAAGGTGAGTATGCAGGACATTCAAATCTCACTATATTGAAAATACAGGTTTTTCCCATTGCTTGCATTCAGATTAATGTTAAATACAAATATTTGGAGACATGAGGAAAATCATGGCCTGATATTCTGCTGAAAAATAAAATTTTAATGTAAGAAACTGGTATACATTAGAGGAGGAAACTATTTGCAAAAAATCTTCCATTGTTGAGGGATAGTAATCACTTTGCATATCTGATTTATAAAAAGCAATGTAAGTTACAAGAAAAGGTTGACAATGACAAAAAAGCAAAATGGCACATAAAGTTAATCACACAGGAAAAAAATGTATATTGTCAATGCTTCCAACAAATCAAAATTCACAAATAAAAACAGTAGAGAATACTTGGCAACTGAAAAATTGACATGAGGAAGGGTCCCTCACACCTTTCAATAATTAACTTTATAGAAAGAAAACTTGTCCTAAATAGATATGCTTTATATAGTAATTTTACGGAAACAAACAAGTGTATCTAAAGCAAGCTCTAGAACAGTATTTACTACTTCATCCACGTTAATCAAACAAAAAAGCCAGTATTGAAACAAGAGCCCTCAGTTACTAAGAGAAGGTTTTATTTAGGACTCTCGGCTTATTGAGGCAAGGAAATATGTAATTTTTTGTTAAGATTTCCAACAAAAAAAAATCAAAACAAAAAAGCTTCACATTTCAAAAAATTAATCTCTGCTTATCTAAAACATATGTCTATGACACTGCAAATAGCTCTGAATTAACAACAAAAACAACATGACCCTAACTTCTGAATATGCAGATTTTGTCAATGCTTTCCATGTTATCTAGACAAACTATTTATTCTTTGTCAATCTAGAGCTGAAAAACGTTTTAATAATCCTCATGAGCCCAGAAATCACACTACATGTTTCTTTGAGTTACAGAAGATATATTATTAACCTTTAATTTTGTGACATCATACCTTATTTCCAAAGACAGGGCAAAAGAAAAACGGAGGAGTGCTTGTCCTATTACCTTTATAAATCTATTAATCCTATTTTATCCCTCTAAGTATTTATTTCACTTTTCCCAGATAATGTGCACATAACTTGACAAAAGTAAGATAAGATTTTTGTCATTACTCTGTGAAGTTGTGACATCACCAGTACCGCGTTGGTTAATTTGAGGCTACTTTTCCTACCAGTGGAAGTAAAATAATTTACATCTTAAATGAGAAGGACCAGCAAAATTCCCTGTTAATTTTTTTCAACCACCCATTTATTTGTAATGGTGGCAGTGGCAAGACTTTAATATACTGTTCAATAATAACAACTTACCCAGCAATTGCTAGTGTTTTCTGAGCTCATAAAATATCTACCTGATAACAGTGTCACTTACACAAGATTCATAGCTGTACTCAAAATTTCCAGATACACAGTATAGAACGTAAAGGTCATTGAAAAATAATTCCATTCCAAAGTAAACCTGTCACTCTGTTTACTCCATTCCTCTGGAACAATCTGATGATCCCAGTATACTTCTAGAATGCTATCACACATCAAACTTCATGCCCTGCTCCAAAATGTTCTAAGATCTCATCCTGCCTCTCTCTTGAAAATATTAGTTTTTTGGTGATTTTAAGTGATTTATGTTAGGAATTGCATTTTTTTAGACTTGTGTCTTCCCCAAGGTTGTTATGTTCTTTAAAGTAATATTAAAGACACTTGGAAAATAGATAATAGAAATTAACCCAAATCACATTTTAAATCATTTTTGAAAATAAAAACTTTCTCTAAAAGGTCACATAATTAAAAAAGATGCACTTCATGTACAGACCTCACCTTAGAAAATATTTTACTACTTTTTGTTGGGCCTTACAGATGTATTTTTGGAATTTTATCCCAATGAATAAATATTCCTCTTACTGTGTTTTGAAACATTTCTATCATACCCTGAGTAATTTAGCCACTTTTTTTACAAAAAAATTTTTACTTCTCTATGAAAACAATTTTAACAAAATGAATTTAAAAGAAAAACAGTAAGAGCTTAACATTCATAAACTTCGTGCTTTTGTTAAAGCACTAAAAAAAAGTGACATATTCATTCTTCACTCTTTATCTTAAAATACTGGCTTCCTGATTCTAGCAAAATATAATTTTAGTAACTCATCAAGACAGAATACATAAAATTGGCATATTTTTGATATGCACACAAATTGAGAAAGCATCTTTCCCAACTGTGCTGCAGAAAATGAAATGCATCTGGTATGACAATATGGCCCAGCACGTGAACTAGAATCAGTGGGAAGAAACGTTTTTTTTTTTCAGCACAGAACATTTTAAATAATGTCCATGCAACAACAAGGCACTATTAAGCCTGTTAAACTGTTTTTCAAAGGTATATTTCACTAAAGAACACATAGCTCCAAGAGGGCTGGCCCGCGCATGGGAGGTAGCATGGTCTGCTCAGTTTTAAACATTGTATATCAGTGACTTCCAAATCTCTTTCCCCCAGCAGTCCAAACTGATTTCTTTTTCTTTTTCCTTTCTTTCTTTTTTTTCTTTTCTTTCTTTCTCTCTCTGTCTCTCTGTCTTCCCCACCTCCCCAACCCCCCCCCCCTTTTGCTTTTTTTTAACATCTCCACCCAGAGTCAGAGTTGATGCACATATGTTATTGTGGCCTCATGCTGAGCTGGAGGGGGAAGCTGAGAGGTAGGGAATGTGTTGGAGAACATGGTTGATGCCAGGAACAAGCAGAGAACAAGAGAAAAATCGAGACAGTTGCATGAATTTTGCAATGAATTTTCTTTCTTCTCTGAAAGAAAGTTATTTTTATTTAGGCAATCTGAAGATGTATGTAATGCTAAAAGTCTTTTCTTTCCTGGGTGCCTCTCTGGGCCTATGAATAAAACAGGAATCTGCATATGCTACACACTCCCTCCCCCAGCCCAAGTATCTTCTGAGGCCAGGGGCTGGGAGGGCAAGGCAACCTCTCAGAGAGATGCAGGAAGCTCAGAAGGGCACCGTACAGCTTAGCCTACTCCTGGACACCTTCTGAATTCCTTTTCTAGTTCCAGCTTCCAACTCGATTTCTTCCTCTTCCTCATCACAGGGTGAGCCAGGCAGGCTTGAGGAACTATTGGGGCAGAGGGGCCATGAGAAGGACTGAGGGATCCTGCTTCCCCATGGGTGAAATAGTGCTGTTGAAAGCCAGATTTGTGACTCCTAACAGAAAACTGTCCACTTCTCAAGGAACAGACTCCATGAGCAGCAGATGCAGGGAACCAACAATGGTGCCTCTTCCTGACTATGTGTGACATCAAACAGGAAGGACCCTTGGGGCTGCTGTTCTGCCTACACACCACTTTCACATATTCTTTGAAAGGCATTTTAGCGTTGTTATTCCTTTTACGTCTTCACTGAAATGCGGGTTCCTTGTAACAAGTTTCTTTAGGACCACAGATGGTATGATTAATAATGTCACTTGTAAATGTGATATAATAGTTATACAATAATGTATCACAGAGAAAAAATTAATATAGCTAATACATCATAGAACTGATTCTAGGGAGGGGGAAATAAAACTCAGAATGTATGTGAACTTGCAAGCATTAATCACAGGACTGAAGTCATCTCAGAAACACAACAAGCTCTAAAACTTGTCAAAGGTAGCTGTAGTCATGTAAAAAAATTCTGGATAATTTCAGTACAACACCTCTGTCATTTATTGACCATGTGACTCTGGAAAGGTTATTTAATTTCTGGAAAGGTTATTTAATTTCTCTAAGCATCGGTTTCCTATTCCATAAAATGGCAACAAGAACTTCGGTCATGCAGGACTGCTGGGAGCATTAAATCATGGAAGGCTATAAAGGCCAGCATATGGTAAAGGTACACACAATAATGCTAGTTTAGTACGTTCTACAAAATAGGCTTAGGTCTTTTGTATACAAACTTCATATTAACATAGCAGTATTTATAAAAGATTGATAGTTTCAGAAAACTTTCTGGTAAAAACTAACATAAAAATTAACTCAGAATTCTCTGCTTTTGCTTTGAAAATCTTGGTTCAGTGAACAGCAAAGTAATTTAAGGAGTTAACATATGCACTAATATATCTACCTTCAAAATAATTCAGTTATTTGTTTTATTATTCTTGATCATAGAAGTTAATAAAAACCAATGTAAACAGTACCCCAACTCTAAAATTCTTATACATTAGGATTATGTACACATTCAAAAGTAAATTCTTTTAATAGATCTAACATTCATCTACACTGAATTTAAAACATTCTTTTAAAACCACGTTTTATTTTACTTTTGGAATCCAAAACAGGAGTTCTGTTCAATTGTCTTTCAAGATAAAAGGAAAAGTAAAGGTATTGAGAATCTTTGTCAATGTTATCTCCACCGACTCTTCTGAGAATGACTAAAACCTTTTTCTAGAACGTGAGGTGTTCTCTAGAACATCAGTAACATCAGGTTACCCACCTGTATTCTGGTTTGTTTTCTGAAACTGCACTAATTAGCTAACAAACTGTAACAATTTTCAACTGCTATCTCATCTATTCCCATATCTTGCCGTTCAAAACACGGCCTTATGATTTTTGTAGTTCAAATGTTTAGCTAATTAAAGATTACCCTTTAAGGATTAATTAATCTAACAATTAATCAGGGTCAAAATAATGAGAATTTAAATAAACTACGATGTATTGGAAGAAAAGCGTTCTTTAAGTCACTGATAGACGGTAACTTTCAAAATATGTGCTAGCATTAGCACAATTTATAAGTATTTATCAAAGGAGCGCATCACCTCCACAAAACAGACAGTTAAAACAGCGGCTGGGGGCGGGGGAATGCCTTACGGATCCTACGTTTGTTTTTATTTGACTCTGGTCAGACCACACTTAACTCTTGCCTGACCAAAGCAACAACAAACTTAAAACGCAAGTGCTTCAGATGAATATTAAAACTTAGAAAAGACCGTAGGAATCTGTCAGTTTGACTAACTCGGATGAGACCCTCACTCTGTCCACTTGTTGGGCAGCGATGTATTTACAGCCGGTACTTTTAAAAAGCGAGTGCAACAAAACGCGTAGACTTTTGCCTTAAGGGTTTCCCCAATAAACGACCTCACGTTTGCCATAATTCACCTCTCCTCATTACTATTCCTTCGTGCAAGCTATTTGTTTCAAGTGCTGGCCCCTCCGCACCGTAATACAGGGTTGTAATTTTTTTTTAAGTTGCTGGATTTGTTTTTCTTTAGAGAAGGTGAGACTTCGCTAGACAGCCCTTAGACCTCCAAAAAGTACTCACTTTATGTCTAACTCTATTCCTCTCCTATTTGGCTACTATTAATACTTCCACTTTCAGAGCGATTCATAAAGCTACCCAGCTTCTGGCAGTAGGTGTTATTTCTTCCAAAAGTAATGTCAGGGTGCAAGTCAGAACTGTACGTTTACTGAGCAGGAGCGAGAATGTTTTCTTTTCACTGTTGATTTACTTGGTCGCACCCCCACGCCCCTGCAACACCCGGGGTAGCTATGGACCCAAGCCGGAGGCGTGGCCAGGCGCACCTGTCTCGGGTCGCGCTCAACCTTCACTCACCTGGCCGCTGCCGAGCTCCTCGCCCTTCTCCGAGGTCAGTGGCTGTACTGGGCTCTCAGCTGGCTCTGCGGGAGGCGGCGGCGGCGGCTCCAGCAGCTGCTCCAGGCAGGCGGTGCCGGGCAGGGAGGAACTCTTCTGATGGCACAAGTGCGCCTCAGGGCCCCGACGCCTTGCCCCCTCATCTCGGGCGCGGTCTCCCCTCGCGGGAGGCTGGGGCGAGGAGGACAGGGAGGATGAGGCAGAGGAGGAAGAGGGAGCTGAGTCCGGAGACCGTCCGCCAGGAGGCGTCCCTCCCGCTGCTCCCGCGGCGGTTGTCGCCGGCCCCCTTACCGCTGGGAGCAAATGCTCACGGATCCGGCGGCGCAAGGTGGACCCCTGCTCGGTTCTGCTGGCGCCGCGGGGCTCGAGAGGCTCCGGCGAGGAGCAGCACAGGTTGGGCTGGGAGGAGGAGAAGACGCGGTCCAGCACTTGCTTCCGTTTCTTGAAGCCGCTCCACCTGCTGCCCGCGCCACCCACGCCGGCCAGTGCGTCCCGCCTGCCCCCCGGGGGTGGCGGGGAGGGCGACGGGGTGTCCGCAGTGCGGCGCTCTGGGACCCCCGCGCGCCCACCCCCGCCACCCTTGCTCTTGCCCACCCCCAGCTGCAGGTTCTTCCAGAGCCGGGCCTGGAAGGAGGAGGACGCCGCCGCAGGCTCGGGCGAGCCCGCAGCGGCTGCCCGGGGCTCCATCCTCCACCCCCTGCTCCTCCTTTCCACTCCTCCTCCTCCTCCTTCTTCTCCTCCGCCCTCTCTGGCTGCACCTCCTCCTGGAGCCCCGCGGCGGCGGCGGCGGCGACGGGCGCAGCAGCAGAAGCCGGGAGTGCCCGGCGGCTTCAGGACAGCTCGGGGGAAAGACGCCGCCGCCGCCAAAGCTCTTCGGCCGCCAGACTCCCGCGCCGCCTCTTCCTCCCGCACCTGCCGGTGTGGGCTGGCGCTGTCACCGAATCCCGGCCGCCGAGCCTGCAAAGTTTCTGGCTCCGAGCTCCGCAGCTCCGGTCCCCTGGAGTCCCCCAGGCCGCGCTCTGGCTCCCTCTCCTCGCTGGCTTTGGGCTGGGGAAGCTACACGCACCCGAGCGTGCGAGTCCAGCTGCGCCTGGGACCGCACCCTGAGCCCTCAGGGCAGCACCTGTCAGCGGCGGGGGCGGCTGCTTCCCAACTGGGCCCGCGCGCGACTCGCACAACAGGGCGGATCGGGCTGAAGACAACTGCGACCAGCAGCGGCACAGGAGCACCCCAGGACCATCCTCCAGTTCCTGGGTGGGAGGGTGGGCAGGCGAGAGCCGGGTGGAGCTGAGTAGGGACTGGAGCCAGGTTGCTCCCCAGAATCTGGCCACAGCTCCTCACGCAGCTCTCTTTGGGCCGGCGGCTGGATGCGCGTGCTGGCTAGTGTCTGGGTCCAATGAAGTGAGCTAGAGAAAAGATTATGCGCCCTCGGTGGGTCGTGTGGGGCACAGAGCGTCCGTATTGAAAGGCGAACCTGACCAAATTCTGGGACTGAACACCGCTGCTTCCGCCCCGTATTGTGCCCTGCATCCAACAAGAGTTTGATTTCTTCTGTCTTGACTTCATCCCATCCATCCTCCTTGCTCTCTATTTGCGTGTACACTGGTAGTTCCTTTTGTGGAACTACCGGGTCTAGAGGTTTCCGGAGTGTGACCATAAATTAGCCAGCCCTAAAGTTGCAGGAAGTTTATGGTGGACGAAATGTAGAGGATGCCCACTGCCTCTGACACTATTCCAAACCCAGAGAATTTTGCTTTCATTCAAGTACATTTACTTCGTTTGCTTCCTCGCAAGAGAAACGGAAAAAGAGTTTGTTTGTTTAGCTCATTCTGACTTTGCTTCTCCCTAAATCTCCTGATCTAAGGGTCTTCTGATTCTATTAAGTGACCCTCTTGAAAGGCAGGTGACACCTTGTCCCTTCCCTCCTCCATTGTCCTTTGTGCCACTAAATGTGGAAAACATGGAAGAGTTCCCTGAACTTTGGCACCCTACTGATTCCAATCTCTTCTAGCTAGCAATATGCCTTCAAGGTCTTACCAACCTCTCTAAGCTTTTAAGTCTTCTATTTTATTTTATTTTTACCTTTATAAAAAATACTTAACATATTTACTGAGCACCTACTCTGTGCCAAGCATTTTGGTAGGCTCTGAGGAGGAAGCTGCGAATAAGGCAGACCAAGCCCCAGCCTCATGGAGCCCATCTTCCAGTCGGAGAGTCAAACAGTGAATAGAATTTCTAATAGTGAAAAGTCCCATGGAGAAAATAAAAACACGGTACCATAACAGAGTGGCTATGGAGGAAGAGCTGCCAGATAAATTGCAGGGCATCCAGATAAGTTAAATTGCAGATAATTTTT
Source organism: Cryptoprocta ferox (assembly GCA_028646485.1). Taxonomy (NCBI): domain Eukaryota; kingdom Metazoa; phylum Chordata; class Mammalia; order Carnivora; family Eupleridae; genus Cryptoprocta; species Cryptoprocta ferox. Next base: position 67,106,252 of record CM053572.1, read on the forward strand.
GAGTATAGATATATCCCAAATATCATACAAGACTTACTAAAATATCTTTTTCTGAAATTCAAGTTCAGCTGGGTGTTTTGCATTTTTTATTTGCAAAGCTGACTACCCCCCTACAAAGGGTTTTGGGGCTTGTTTTTTAAACTAAAAGTCTATTGAGAAACTAAAATTTGAGTTGACAATGAAGACAAAGAGATAGCCACTGAGAGATGTGATTACGGCATGCCAGGCAGAAGGAACAGCAGGTGCAAGGGCCCCAAGACAGAAAGCAGCTTGACTAGGCAAGTTCAAGGACAGACGGGGACCAGGCCATATGGAATGGAGCAAGGTGAGAAGAGTTGGTAAGAGATGGAGTGGAAAAAATGGAAGGATTCTAGTGTGGTGGGTCCCATAGCCACAGGAAGAGTCTGAGGTTCCTGTAAGTGAAATGGGGAGCCATTAGAGAGTTTTTAAACAAGAGCCCCATAGTGCAATTTTAGGAATTAAGTGAAAAAGGACTTAACTCAATGTCTGAGGCTTTTCCACACAAGATAGTCAAGCTTAAAGTGGCACAACCATGAAAATTTACCTCAATATAGAGCTACCATGATAGTCCAAAAAGAACTGCAGTATACAGAAGTCTTCTCTATAAAACAGCATAATTACTTTGTTAATTAATTTGTTAATTTCTAGTACGTGGTAAAGAAAAGCATAGAGAAAGTAGGAAATACAAAATTGCTGTAGAGAATTAAATGACTGCTACTTCTTACCAAAACTCTATAAATATGTCAATTTATCATATTTATATGATGACATGGAGCTGGGGACCTATGGAGATAACTCCACACAATTCAACCTTATTTTATATAGTCTTTTAATGATGCATTTAATTGACTTTTATCATTTAATGTTTTCATTTTTCTCCTCCACCTAATTTTCCCTGAAAATACTAACTCTGAGATTTTCGGTTCTGGGCTCTCGGCTCTCTGATCCATCCCAAATAACACTTACCTGTAAAGGTGAATTCATTTATACAACTTGAATATGTCTATGTAACTTGCATATGTAACTTTTCCTAAATATCTAGAGTGGATTATAAAGTGAGAAGTTCTCCTACAAATTTTGCATTATACAAAGTTGCACTAGATGTGTCCAATGAGTTATTATATTTAAGAGAAGATACTTACAAAAACTACAACACAAGGGGAAAGTGAATAGTACAAATTGATCACTGAGGGAATACGGAGGAGTGAAGAATCACTTCTAGCCTGACTGATCATGGAAGATTTCTTGCTGGAGGCATCATCTGAGCTAAGATCTATTGCAGGCGACAGAGTATACCAAGAAGATAGATTGCCACCTATCAGGGAAAGCCAAATGCATGGCACATAGCAAAACTTCAATAAATGTTAGCTGTTCTTTTTATTATAATTTACTAACCATCTTAAATATTGATGGAGCATCTGTTGCTTGGATTAATATGAAATTAATAGATGCATTACACATTGATATACAGGAGGTTGGGAAGGTGATGGATAAGGTAATATTTCAGCACAAACCCAAAGGAAGTGAGGGAGTGAATCTGAAGGAAATTTTTTCCAGGAAGAGGAACATTAAATATGAAGAAGCAGAGGAAGAAACTTGCTCAGCCTAAGATGTGGCAAAGAAAACAAAATAGCCAGAACAGAGAAAGCAAGAGGTTAATGAGAGGGGAAGATATTGCAGAAATGGCTAAGGGCCAGATCATGTAGAAGTCTGTGGGCAACAGTGAGGACTTCGGATTTGGGTGGGTGGGAAGCCACTAGGAGTCTTTGGGTAGAGTTTCTTTATAATCCAATTTGCATTTTAAAAGTTTCATCGTGCTCTTTTTGTGGACAATAAAGTGGAGGAAGGGAATGGATAGAAACAGTTTAGATCAGAGTTGTCACTCACTGTAATACTAGAGGGACAAGGGTGGCTTTGAGCTTTACCTGAGAAGCGATGAGAGGAATTAAATTCTAGATACAGGACGTTTGGAGGATAGAGCCACAGGACTAGCCATAGTCTAGACATGGAGTACCCCAGCATTATGCTAAACTGTTTTCATTTACTATATGTAATTCTCACAGCAACCCCATCTTGTAGATCAAAGAACCATGTCTGAAGCATGTTATAGAATTGTGCAAGGTCACTCACTGAGTAGTTAGCAGATTCCAGGTCTAGGGATTCCAAAGCCACATATCTTCTTTAATTTCAAAATGTATGCATAAATAAAGAGAATCAAATAATTGAACAAGGCTTCAAAAGATGCACTGATCCATGTCCTTGCCTTGGGTGAGCAACAAGACTGTCTTGGACAGAACCACAACTTCTACTTGATGAGATCAAGGACATAAATGCAAGCATAAAACAACATTTTGGGGACTAATTGAGTTAAAGGCCAACTAAATGGCACTTAAGGAGCCGTCTCGTCAGTGGAGCCCTGGCTGCTGTCCCAGCTCCCAGCACTGGGCCAGATGCCTTCATGCCCTCATTTCTTCTATCAGTCTTTAAAATGGGGATAATATCTATTGCCCTGACCCACCTCACAAGAACACAAAAGCCAATGCAGGCAGCATTTTTGATGAGGAAATCCTGTCTACAAGAGAGACGTTGTCATCACTTTATAATCAAAAACAAGAAAAGCTACAAGACTGACTTGTTCCAACTTACATGGAAAAAAACCCTGCCTGTGTGGAGAGAAGCATTTTAAACCTTTGAAAACCAAGAACCCAGTCATCACAGTTCCACATACTGAGATGGCTGATGACTATACAGTTAGCTCGACGGAATAAATCCCTGTTCAGGTATCAACTAGTTTTTGCCTTCTTCCCTGAGAGTTTTCTGGACAGTTCACAAATGCAGTTTCATGTTTACGTCACTTCAGAGAAACTATTTCTGTTAACTTTGTTTAACCTAAGCCACTTTCTACTTTCTTCCTAACCACAGTGGTAAAAAAATTCTAGGGTCCTAGACTAAGAGATGCTCTAGAATTTCTATGTTGGAAGGGCAGAGGAGTGTCATGTGGCTTGAATGGAGGAGGGGGGACTGAAACTGCCTTTGCATAACTGTTTTAAATCAATTGTCCTTATAAAAGAAGAGAAGAAAGGGTTAACTGGAGGTTTGGAGAGAGACAAGCCTTCCCTGGCCCACTTCTCAATGCCAATTCTATATTGCACAAAGTCAGAAGATGTGGGCATTTGCCTGGTGTTAAACCTAAGTGCTCTGTAACCACAGGCAGCCCATAGAGCCTGTGTTTCATTAGCAAAATGAAGAAATAGAACTTGTTTCCCTTTTCAAGGTCCCTTTCAGCTTAAAACTTATGTAGGCTTCTGAAACAATTCTCCAGTGTAGGTATAATCCATTTATTCATTCCTCATCCGATGTCCTACTTTCAGTGGTATACACAAAGGCAGGTACTACTGGATGGGCATGTAAATAGCCCCCTTTGAATATATAGGATGTCACAGAAGCTTTTAGGGCCCTACTCCTATCCCTCAGGCCTCAGCGCTTCAGGGTGGGCATCTGATCTCTCTACCACACCCTCCCCAAGTGCCTGGAATAGCTCTTAATCAATGAGTTCAAGGAGATGATGTATAGATATTTAGAGTTCCCTATCCTTTCCTATGAGGTAGGATAACCCAGAGTCAGGGATTCTATCTTTTCGCCAGTTTCGGTGACTTTGGTGTCATTTGGTTTGAGAACACACCTTTTCTCAGCTTCCTTTTTTTGTCTCACATGCCTCCTCCCCTAACACTGCTCCCTCCACCTCACAAATAAACTGCTTGTATTTGAAACCTTGTCCCTAAGTTGGCTTCTGGGGGAACCGAAACTAAAACACATTATGTGCATATTTCAATCTTTCACTAATGAAATTCCCAATTGGACTAATCAATGAGAATAAATGTTCTCCAGCAAGATTCCTTTGGGCCTTCAATTCTCTTGTAGGGGGCTATAAAGACCAAGTTTACCCCCCAACCTATAATCAATCCCCTAAAAGTGAGATCCCTTAAAAATTAGAGTTTTTGGGGCACCTGGGTGGCTCAGTCGGTTGGGCGTCCGGCTTTGGCTCAGGTCATGATCTCATGGTTCGTGGGATAGAGCCCCACGTCGGGCTCTGTGCTGACAGCTCAGAGCCTGGAGCCTGCTTCAGATTCTGTGTCTCCCTCTCTCTCTGACCCTCCCCTGCTCATGCTGTCTCTGTCTCTCAAAAATAAATTAAAAAACATAAATTTTTTTTTTAAAAATCAGAGTTTTCATCTATGATTTACCTTCTAGAGTACACAATAGGGTGGAATCCTCAGCATCTATTACATTCTAGAAGATTAGTGTCAACTGATCATGGTCATTTCATCCCTTATGTCAGATCTGTAATCAATCCTGGAAACTCTAAGGGTATATTACCTGGGACTGGATTCCACTGCAAGTAACACAAAAAACCTTCACCATGTTCAAGAAGGCTGTCTTAACTATAGAGAACCAACTAACATTTACCCAAGGGGAGGTGTGTGGGGGATGGGTTAAATAGATGATGGGGATTAAGGGCACTTGTGATGGGCACCTGGTGTTGTATGTAAATGTTGAATCACTAAATTCTGTACCTGAAACTAATATTACACTGTATATTAACTAACTGGAATTTAAATAAAAACTTGGGGCGGGGGGAAGAAGTCTGAAGGCCGGCACTCAGATTGAGTATGGCACTCCTATCTTGTTGCTCCACCACATACACCTACATTCCCCAAGTCACTCATGCTTCACCATAAGAACTGGGGCTCCAGTCATTACATTCACCTTCCAGTAAAGAGGAGAAAAGGGTAAATAAGAGTATGCCACCCACCTTTAAAATTCCTTCCCAAATCTTCTTATATCTCAGGGCTTAGAACTCAGGTACACGGCCATGCCTCACCATAAAATCTTCATTCTGGGCAGTCATATGTCCAGCTGAGAAATTGGGGTTTCATTATAGAGAAGAGGGGGAAGGTGGATGTTGGAGCAACAACAAGCAGACTATGACATGAAGTAGTAGTCATTTGAGGGGCTTCTTCACTCACAAAAAGGAGGCACAAAATAACTGATCTCTTTTCTTTACCCACATGTTTTGGTGTTTGGCGAGATGCTTGAAAGTGCTGCCCCGTCTCCTTGTGAACCTGAGGATGAAGAACACCAATTTTGGCAGAGAAGAAACAACCTCAGTTCTGGATGCCATGTGACAGAATCAGTCAATCCTTGAGGTCTTCCTTACTCTGGTGCTATTATTATGTAGTTATCTATCTATTAATTATTAAGTAGGAAGTTAATTTGCCTAGATTTTTAGCCAGTTTTAGCTGAGCTTTAGGTTTTCTATTTCTGTCATAACAAATTTAACTGCTTAAAACAAATGCCCATTTAGGGAGAAGATATTTGCAAATGACATATCTGATAAAGGGTTAGTATCCAAAAACAAATAATCCATTTGAGAAAAGGGCAGAAGACAGAAGTAGACACTTTTCCAGAGAAGACATCCAGATGGCTAACAGACACATGAAAAAATGCTCAACATCATTCATTATCAGGAAAATACAAATCAAAACCATGATGAGAAACTGCCTCACACCTGTCAGAATGGCTAAAATTAACAACACAAGAAACAGCAGATGTTGGCAAGGTTGTGGAGAAAGGGAACCCTCTTGCACTGTTGGTGGAAATGTAAACTGTTGCAGCCACTGGAAAACAGTGCGGAGTTTCCTCAAAAAGTTAAAAATAGAGCTACCCTACGATGCAGCAGTTACACTACTAGATATTTACCCAAAGGATACAAAATACAGGTTCGAAGGGGTATATGTACCCTGATGTTTATAGAAGCATTATCAACAATAACCAAGCTATGGAAAGAGCCTAAATGTCCATCAACTGATAAATGGATAAAAAAGACATGGTATTTATATACAATGGAATATTACTCACCCATTAAAAAACTGAAATCTTGTCATTTGCAGTGACGTGGATGGAGCTAGAGTATATTGTGCTAAGTGAAATAGTCAATCAGAGAAAGACAAATACCATATGATTTCATTCATATATGGAATTTAAGAAACAAAACAAATGAACATATGGGAGGAGGGGAAAAAGAGAGAGAGAAAAAAACAAGTCTTAAGAGACTCTTACTAATAGATAACAAACTGAGGGTTGATATAGGTGGTGGAGGATGGGCTGGATGCGTGATGGGTATTAAGGAGAGTACTTGTGATGAGCACTGGGTGTTATACATGAGTGATGAATCACTAAATTCTATTCCTGCAACCATTAGTGCACTGTATGTTAACTAACTAGAATTTAAATAAAATTTTAAAAGAAAAACTACACTAAAACAAATATGCATTTATTGTCTCACTGTGTCTGTCATTCAGATATCTGGGCAAAGCATCGCTTTATGGTTCCTCTGCTTCAGGTCTAACAAGACCAAAATCCAAGTGTTGGCAGTGCTGCGCTCCTTTGTGAAGACCATGGAAAATAATTTGCTTTTAAGCTCATTCACACTGTTGACTGAATTTAGTTCTGTGTCCTTGTAGGGCTGAGATCCCTGATTTTTTGCTGGCTGTCCACAGGAACAGGGATGAGGAGTCGTACCTAGCTTCTAGAGACTTCTGCATTCATTGGCTCATGGCCCTCTTCCTCATATTCAAAGCCAACAATGGCAGACTAGGTCCTTCTCACATTTCAGATCTCAACCACCTCCCCTTCTGCCTAATCTCGTTTATTGACTCTTCTGCTGGCTTGTTGTATCAAGAGCTCAGGTGATCATATTGGAAAACTTAATTACACCTACAAAGTCCCTTCACACTTATACCAATACTAGCATCTGACTGAATAACTGAAGCACAAGAATCTCTGGGGGGACATCTTTAGAATTCAAGTTACCACCTGATTGACACATCCTCTTTGTAGACAAGAAGAAAAAATATAATGAGATTGCCTCATTAACAGTAGGGCATTAGATCCAGAGGAACTGGCTCAGTGTTACAAAGCGGCAGAATTAAGACCCATTGATATTCACTAATAATAAGAACACTGAGGTGTGCCTGGGTGGCTCAGTCAGTTGAGCATCCAACTTCAGGTCAGGTCATGATCTCATGGTTTGTGAGTTCAAGGCCTGCTTTGGGCTCTGTGCTGACAGCTCAGAGCCTGGAGCCTGCTTCAGGTTCTGTGTCTCCCTCTCTCTCTGCCCCTCCCCCTCCTTGTGCTCTGTCTCTCTCTCGCGTGTGGGCTCCTGAGTGTACTCGCTCTCTCTCTCTCTCTCTCTCAAAAATAAATAAACATTAAAAAAATTTAAATAAGAACACTGAGATGCAGCTAAACAGGGCAGATCTTTACTCTTTGCTGTGTTATTTCAAATCTGGCCATTTTGCTAATTAGAATGACACTGCTCCCCTATTTTCCCCTAACATGATGCTTTCCCAGGTTGCAATCAGTTTTTGGTTTGTTTCAAATCCAATCCCCTAACTTGCACATTTTCCTCTGAGATAAAATAGTTATTTAAGAAATACACATTATTGATTTCAAACCAGGGCCTAAAACTTGAGCAGCCTTTCTGGCAAGGTCTGTTTTAAAAATGGTTGCTTTGGGAATGTAAGAGAAAGAACTAGTGAGAAAAAACTTTTGTAGACTTTTATTCTGAGATGACCTTCTGTCTGAATCCCATAGGGGAGGATGGAAAACGGCAGGAAAAATGGAGTAGCTAAATGTGTATAATCATCCTTTGAATAATAATATCAAGTATAATGTATTTTATGAAGAAAATTACTTTCAAGTGAAACAACCTTGGCTAAAATAGATTTCTCAGATCCTGATTTGTAACCTGTAAGTCCACCCCCCAGGTTTATTTTAATCATTTTTTAAAGTTTATTTATTTTTTGTGAGGGAGAGAGAGAGCAAAAGCAAGGGAGGGGCAGAGAGAGAGAATCCACACTGACAGTTTGGAGCCCGATGCAGGGCTCACACCCACAAACCGTGAGATCATGATCCGAGCTGAAACCAGGAGTCAAATATTTAACCAACTGAGCCACTCAGGTGCCCTGGTTTATTCTTAATCTCAATGTCTGCCACCATTCACAATTAAACCTCTAAATTCTGGACATGTAATTACATAGATAGGACAGGTATTGTTTTCCCCTTTTGACAGAACACCTAAGAAACCAAGGTATAGAGGGGACTTGGCTCAGGTCTCACATAAAGTCAGGGATGGGATCAGTGAGGTAATTACAAATAGCAGCATCTTTCAGGGTTTGAACCACCCTTCCTCTCCCCCCCCCCCCATTCCCAGTGTATATGGAACTATTTCTCATTCAATTGTATGATTCAGCAGATTGGATCCAAACACAATTTAACCACTCCAAGATCAAGAATTGCTTGTCTCTGTCAGGATACATCAGACAATAGCCTCAACTCCAAAGACATCAAGTCTGGCATCGCAAAGCCTTGGCTCAGGCTGGATGGCAGCACCTGGGAACTCTGTACATTTCCCCCAGCCTTGGGTTAAGAAATGAATTTGAGGTAGAAAAATTGCTGCCATAAATAAACAAAATGGCACTCACCATTTATGGGGCTGTCATCTATAAATACAACCTCTGTGCACTAATGAGATTGGATATATGGCAAGAGGGCTAGGGACTGTAAGGAGAATTTGACGTTGCAAATGGTAGTGTATTGGAATAAAAAATCAGTCCTGCTAACTTCTTTACAGATAGGAAGAAAAATTTACCTCGTTTAGGTTTTCTGTAACTAATCTGGTTTTCTTTTAGAGTAATGTCATCCAACCAGAACTAAATGGCAAAAAAATAATTAAATATCCAACCCAATTTTAACAATCATCATTTAGACAAATCCCTTTAGGAAATGCCTACAGTCTTCTTGGGATAAAATGTTTGTCTCTCAGGTAGATTTCTCTCCCCTTGTTACTCTTTCTGATAAGGTATCTGGGTCACTGAAGAAAGGATGTGTCTTTCTCATCTTCATGAAAGTCTGCTCTGGGAGAGATGTCCCTTGTCTACCTGCTTTGCCTGCTAACATTTATGAGCAAATATGCACTTATATCCTAATCAGAGCCCAAAGAAGCTGCCAGATGACTCAACGTCTCCTTGGCTCCTGGCTGGGGCCCCTGACACGTATCTGTCATTTCTCTTACCCAGCGTGGGTCTAATTATTCATACTAAGCTTATACTGTGAGGCCACCTCAGCCTACTGGCACTTGACTCCATAACACAGGAAATGAGTTGGGACTCAGAAAAGCTGAAGGTCAGGGCCTCCTCTGGCTTGCTATAGAGTGCCACCTAGTCTTTGTTAATATGGCTGCATCCTAAATTGGTTTGCAACAGCTCTGTCCTCTGGAAGTAAATAGAACCTCTCTCTCTCTCTCTCTCTCTCTTTCTCTGTCTCCTCCCTTCCTCCATCCCTCCCTCCTATCCCTATCCTTATCCTCATCTTTCCCTCCCTATTCCTATCCCTATCTCCCCTGCCTTCCTTCTGGGTGTGATTCCTGTGTGATAGTACGTGGGCCAAGCCCACCGTTTGGGTGACTCAGGCTGGTTTCTATCCCACCAGCTTGTCTGTCTGGAAAATCCCTCAGGTTGAGGTCTGGTGGCGATTGTTTTTTTCTTTCACTTACCAGGATGCTCGTTGAAAAAAATGGTGAACCCTGATGGGGCCAG
>CM053572.1:67116431-67227252 GCA_028646485.1 Cryptoprocta ferox
TAGGGAGAGGGAGGGAGAAAAAAACACGAGAGACTCTTGATTCCTGAAAACAAACTGAGGGGGGAAGGGGAAGGGGAAAAGGTAAAGCGGGGTGATGGTCTTGGTGGAGGTCACTTGTGGGGAAGAGCACTGGGTGTTATATGGAAACCAACCTGACAATAAACTATAAAGTTTAAAAAAAAATAAATAAATAAATAAATAAATATTCATCAGTAGGGGTCTGGTTAAATAGCATTGCAAAAAATAAGAGGATACCACATAGTAATTAAAGTAAACGGTAAGATATGAAAAATACCAATAATATATATTTAAATTTAAAGGAAACTCACAGAACAACATGAGAATGCCTTTTTTTTTAATCTTTAAAAGTGTAGAGGTAGGTAAATATATAACCCATGTGTGCACTTAGGGCATCTGGAAGGAAATACATCTCATTTGGAGCACAGAGCATTTCTCACATCACACAATTTTGAGCTGTCAGATCTTTACAACCACATGTTGACTTTATAATAAAAACCTTCTAATAACTGGTTAAACTTTTAAGACGTGGAAAAGCCTTAACATTTCTAAGATAAAGAACGAATTTAATGTGGGACATATAATAAATTAACATTAATTAATATCAACTATATTAGTATAGGACATAATGTAGTGGGCATCAGAAGTCTTGGAATGAGAAGATCTGTGTTTGAATTCAACTTTATCCATTACTGACTATCAATAATTTATCAAGCCCATATTTAGTGAGATACTAGTACCTGTGTGCTAGCTATTAGAATTCCAGCAATTAATAAAACCAAACAGACCTTTCCTTTATGAAGCCAACAACTATTAGTTATATCACTTAACTTATCTGGAGTGCAGTTTTCCCATCTGTAAAATGGGAGTAGTGATGCCCACTTCCCAGGTTATTGTGACAATCAAATGAGTTAATCCATGTGAAAGTGTCTAGCTAGTGCCTGGAACATATTAAGCACTCGGGAAATATTTGCTGAATGTAAAGTTTGTGCAGTCACAGTTGACTTCACTAGCCTGAGGTTTTAGGGAAAATAAAAAAAAACAACAAGAATACCTTTGTTTAGAAGACAAATGATAGATCAATGCTATCTTACTTCAGGCTGCTCTAACAAAGTATCATAAACTGAGTAGGTTATGTAACAGATATTTATTTCTCATAGTACTGGAGGCTGGGAAGTCTGAGATCAAGGTGCCTGGAGATTCTGTTTCTTTATATTTTTTTTTTGTTTTTAAGTTTATTTATTTATTTTGAGAGAGAGCATAAGCAGAGGAGGAGCAGAGAGAGTGGGAGAGAGAGAATCCCAAGTGGGCTATGCGCTGACAGATGCAGGGGCCCAAACTCACAAACCATGAGATCAAGATCTGAGCAGAGATCAAGAGTTGGATGCTCAACCCACTGAGTCACCCAGGCGCCCCAGGAGATTCTGTTTCTGACAAAAGCTCTCTTTCTGGTTTGCAGATGATCACCTTCTTGCTGTTCCCCACATGGTGGAGAAAGAGCTCTGGTCTTGCTTTCTCTTCTTATCAGGACACTAATCTCCAGGGCTTCACATTGAAGACTGCATCCAAACTTAATCATTTCTCAAAGGCCCATCCGTAAGTACCATCACAGTAGGTTATAGTTTCAATGTTTCAGTTTGGGGAAAGACACAAACATTCAATCCATAACAGATACCAATATTTATATATTCATTGCATGAGAGGATATTGCTCCCTCCTCAGAATAAGCCAAGATAAGTAAATATTTCATTTGAGTAAATTTGTAAGTGATCCTCTGAACAAAGAATAGTTTTTATATGTCAAACTAATATATGTCATCACAGAAAAAGCTCTTGGGATATGTTTGGATTTGCTAATTATTGCCAAACTCACATCCTGGCATTCTCAGCTTGCATCTATAAAGGAAAGATGACGGAATTAGTACTACATAATTTTATTCAAATATTGACAACCTGACTTTGGTTTTGAAATATTTATTTTAAATGCATTTTTAACAGTTTTTGTTTATGATACAATTGTACAACATTTTGGAGCAACTAATTTTTTTGGTTTGTTCAACTAAATTAAGTTGGCAGTGAAAAGAGATGAAATCAATAATAAGGAGGTAAAGGATAAGAAGGAATAGATAATATTTATGTTGAACCCATTGAGAACAATAGAGGTTAATTGCTTTTATACCAAAATAACTTTTATAAATAATGACTGAAAAGGCATTTCAATTTTGAAATCACTTGGTTGACTTGTATTAGAGATGGCTCTGCTATTTTACTATAGTAGACAATAAGAGACATTGCATTAGTTTCAGCAACAGCATTTTTGTTTTTTATAGTTCGAGATTATTCTTGGAATTTATTCTCCCTGGTAGCAAAATGAACAACTCAGAAGATCGAATGACATAAGTAACTTTTAAGACAATAACTTCAATTTTAAAGCCAAAAATGCAATAAAAGGACCCAATAATTCAATTCATCATACAGATTATGAGCACATCCAAAGTACAGAAGTCTGTCCTAGGTGCTAATTGAACATAGAGATGAATCATGCCTGATCTTTGTCCTTGCAGAGCATATATTCTAGAAAGGGAGCTATGATGCATTCATAAATGATTATTAGACAGTAAAGAATGATTTGTGTTCTTTAAGAGAAATAAAAGATGGCTTAGCAATAGATAGAGGAGAGAGATATTTTTTGGATGGCAAAAATGTGATAGGGTCAGAAAGTTTCCACGAGCAACATGGCATTTGAGCTAAGCCTTGAAAAATGGATATGGTTTTGTTTGACAGGTGGAGATGAGAAACAGGAATGCCAAATGGAAGGAAGAGCATAAGCAAAAGCACAGTGTAAGATTATGCACAAGAGTAAGCAAATGGTCAGGTTTGCCAGTTCACTCTGGCAAATTCTGGGGTGGGAGCTCTACATATGATGCAGGAGCAAAATATTGGTATTATTTATAGAGTATGCTGGACTTTATTCTAGGTAATAGAGAGTCACAAAAAGGATAAAAGTCACATGGTTTGGGCTGTGGTTTGAAGAGCTTACTCTGACAATGTATTGGACAAGGGCACAAGAGGAAGCTGGAGGAACCATTATAAACTGCATTGACAGAAAAGTAATAAGGACCTTGGAGTTTTGGGCTAGGGTTGTGGCAAAAAGGAAGAAATTGTAATCCAATGAGTGACACATAGGAGGGAAACAACACATATTGAGCTCTTATTTCATTCTAGATGCTTCATATATGAGCATATATATATTTTATATATGAGCAGGGTGCCTGGATGGCTCAGTCAGTTAGGCATCTGACTCTTGATTTCAGCTCAGGTCATAATCTCATGGTTCGCAAGATGGAGCCCCACACTGGCCTCTGTGCTGACAGCATGGGAGCTGCTTGGGATTCTCTCTCTCCTTCTCTGCCCTGTCCTGCTCATGTGCATGCTTGCTCTCTCTCTCTCTCTCTCTCTCTCTCTCTCTCTCTCTCAAAAAAAATATTTATATATGAGTGTGTGTGTGTGTGTGTAATCACCACAAAAATCCTAAGTGTTAAGTAATATTACCTTCTTTCCTTAACTGAGGCTAAGAGATCAAATAACTTGCTAACTAGGTATGTCTGATATGAAAAGGCATAGTTTTTCTAGTGTACTTTTCTATGAAATTTACTTGCTAGTTGATTAATGTGGGGTACAAAAGAGAGAAATGAGTAAAAGATGATTCTTTGGCTTTGACCATGAGTGACTGAGAGGATGCAGGTGCTGTCAATAAAAATAAAATATCCTGGAGAAAGAATAGATTAGAAAGGAGGAGGATAACAGTCAAGTTTTAGATACTTTGAGTTTGAATTAATTTAAAGGTGCTATCAATATGCTCTCTTTCTAATTCCTGTCACCCCTCTTGTTCACTCATTTGGATCAGGCTTTCATCCCTACTATTTCACCAAAACTGCTCATGTGAAGGTCGCCAACGACTGTCTCATTGTTAAATCCAATAGCCAATTCTCTACTGTCCTCTTAAATTAAAACAGCATTTGATCCAACTGTGCTGTCTCCTCCCTGATAATTTTTTTTCACTTTGTCTCTAACTCCTCCTGCTCTCTTGCTTTTCCTTCTACCTCACAGATAAACCTGTTAGTCTCCTTTCTTTGGCTCTTCTCATCTCAAACTTACAATGTCATAGTGCCTTGAGGAACAGTCCTTGGTCCTTTTGTCTTCTCCATCTATGCTCATCTTTGTGGTGGTCTCATCTAGGCATGACTTTAAATACCATCTATCTGTCATCAACAGTCACATTCATATTTCCAGCCCAATGTCACTCCAGAATCCTAGAATCCTAAACCCAATATCCTATCCAACATCTCCACATGAACATCAATAGATGCCTCAAATTTATCATGTCCAAATGTGATCTCCTGATCTTTCCCTTCAAACCTGTTTTACCTGCCACCTTTCCGATCTCAATTGATGGCAACTCCATTCTTCTAGTTTTCCAGGCTAAACAAACCTAATACATCAGGAAATTCTAATGGCTCTTAATTCAAAATATATCCACAAGTTTCCCATCTCCCATCAACTCTACTTCCATTGTCGTCACTATAACACTGTGCCTAGATTAGAAAATAGCTGTATAATTGGTCTCTCAGAGCTACCCTTACTACCCATGTTCTCAGAACAGTAGCTAAAATAATCCATTAAACTTGTAAAATACTTCCTGTCATTCCTCTGACCAAAACTCTCCAATAGTTTCTCATTTCACAAAGGATAAAAAAGCCAAAGTCCTTACAAGGCCTACCAGGACCCTAAACAATCTGATGTCTCATTTTCTCTCTGACCTTATCTCCTACCACTACTATTCTTTGAATATACCAGACGCATTTGTGCTTTGCAATGGTTATCCCTTTGCCTAAAATGCATTTCCCCTGAATATTTTCAAAGTTAACTCTTTCTTTAAGATTTTTACAAATGTTTTCATCTGAACCATGGCAGCCTTGACCACCCTATAGAAGAGCGCAACCAATACTCCTATCACCACCTCTGCTAACTACACTCCTGATTCTCTTTATCCTGTTTTTTTCTCTTCTTTTTCATAGTGCTTCTCACATATAATCTACTTTACATTTTTTAGCCTTCAGCTTTCTTGTCTGTCTTCTGCCACTAAAAAATAAGCACCAGGAGGGAGGTAACTTTGTTTTATTCACTGATATATCCTAAGCATCTAAAATATTACTTGATACCTAGCAGACACCAGTAAATGTTTCTTGAATTAATGAGATGATTAGCAAATGGAAATTTAATTCAAGACATATTTAGTGAGTATTTACTATGTTCAATATTCTGAATGGATCTAGAGCTCAGGGGAAAAGTTAGAGATACATTTGAGAGACATCAGAATAATTCTAATAACTGAAATTGTCAAAGTGTACATATTTCTAAGCAGAGATCCATGAAGGCAAAATGAAGACAATTATACACAAGTCTTGACTGTAGAAGGATAAAGAAGAGCCAGTAAAGCATAGATGAGAGCTCAGAATCACATACATGCCACTTCATAGAAAGAAATTTTCCAGAAGAAAGGGATGTTTAACAGTATCAAGTGTTGTGAAGAGGATAAGAGGACAAGGATGGGGAAATGGTGACTGGATTGAGTAACTATACTCCAAAAGTTACTATGACCTTAAAAACAACAGTTATTAAAACAATTATTTCATAAGAAGTTTTATGATGCTTAGTTACAAAAATAGGACAGTGGAATCAAGAAAAGATTTTATTTGTTACACTAGTGAGGAAGCCAAACATACATAAAAAACATTTTATGATATAAGCATTAATTATTAAATATTAAGCAATCAAAAATCAAAAAATATTCATACTTCACTGGAACTTCTTCATCTGTTGGTCACTTGAGTAGTAGTAAAAATCAGACAGCAGGCAACACTTGGACTTGAAAAACCAGAGTCTGAGTCCTGGTTCTGCCACTTTCTAGCTTATGACTTTGGGCAAATCACTTTAGCCCTCTGAGTCTCAGTTTGCTCCTCTGTCAAATAGATTTAATAATATTTGCCTTATCTACCTCAATGGTTTATGGGAAGAATAAATGAAATAATATAAAAGAAGGAGTAAACTATAAATCTCATCATTCCAAAGCCAATATTATTCACAGGCAGGATGCTGTGTTAAGAGTTTTTCAGCTCTGCTATGGTTTGATCAAGACATTGGGCATGATAAATACCTATTGCCCCCACTTGTAAAATTAAAATATCAATACCTTGTTTATCTCATTTGATTCTTCTAGGGTTCTAATGAGCAACTGTATAAAATTGGTTTGCAAGCTTTAATGTACCATACATTTGAAGAAAATATCTACAGGTTCTCTGTGTTTAAGACTCTTGAAACAGTGGTTCTCATACTTCGGAGTATATAGAATCATTTGGGGAGCTTAGTAAAATTGTAGAATCCAGGGACCCCTCCCCAGAAATTCCCAGTCAGTGATCTTACAGGGACCTGGGACCTACATTTGGAATAAGTTCCCTAGATAATTCTGTTGTACAATCTACCTGTCATAAGGCAGAAAGTGGCAAGATTGGGAGTACTGAGGAGATATGAAAAAGAAGGGTAGAAAGGGTGGTAGAAAGAGGGTGAGGCCCTTCTTCATCCCTACTGATGGAGGCCTGGAGATATGGGAAGGGATGGGTTTATTCTGACCCCTGGGTCTCACTTTTGATGCCTACTAAGGAGGGATGGTCTTTCCTCCAAATGGTCAAGAAAGTTCTAGAAGCTCTTTATCTGCAAGAGTTTTATCAGAAAGTGAACAACTAACACCTCGATCATTTTATTAGTTTGAATTAGAGTAGATACTTGAACATTGAAAACACATTAATATAATGGGATATGAAATATTTTTATACCAAAATGTTAGACTTTCTCATCCTTGATGTCAAAACCACGAGGCAAAGGGGCACCTGGGTGTCTCAGTCGGTTAAACGTCCAACTTTGGCTCAGGTCATGATCTCACAGTTTGTGAGTTCAAACCCTGCATCAGACTCTGTGCTGACAGCCCAGAGCCTGGAGCCTGCTTCAGATCCTGCGTCTCCCTCTCTCTTTGCTCCTCCCTGATCATACTCTCTCTCTCTCTCTCTCTCTCTCTCAAAAATAAATAAACATTAAAAATTAAAAAAAAAACCCACTAGGCCTAAAAACTAATGATCAGTATGGAAACAAACACATAATTCTCTCCTATTGGCCACAAAGGTATCCTTCTCCCAGATCTCCCTGTGACTGCATCTCAGTGTTTTGATTCATAGGAACCAATACCTTAGTTGAAAAGGATCTTAGCCATCCTCACTGATTGAGTTCATACAGCTAAGACTTGCCCTGGCAATAATTACTGTTTTCCTACAAAAATCCCCTTTCTGCCATTAAGGGTTATCATTTGTTTAAGTATGGGACAGTACTTTTCCCACAATTAACCTGGAATAATGTTATAGTTCTCCATGGCAATGCAAAGATAACAATGATGTTACTAAAATAAAACCAGTTAATTAAACAAATTCATGTGGAATTTAAAAAGTAAATCCATACTCCCTTGCAATGAAGTATTTCTCAATGATAAAAATAAAAAGCTTCTGCACAGAAAAGGAATCAATCAACGAAACTAAAAGGCAACCTATGGAATGGGAGAAAATATTCACAAATGACATATCTAATAAGGGTTAGTATCCAAAAGCCATAAAGAACTTGTCAAACTAAACTCCTAAAAAATGAATAATCCAATTAAAAATGGGCAGAAGACATGAGTAGACATTTTTCCAAAGAAGGCATACAGATGGCCAATAGACACATGAAAAAATTTTCAACATCCTCATCATGAGAGAAATACAAATCAAAACCACAATGAGATGCCATCTCACACCTGTTCGAATGGCTAAAATTAACAACACAAAAAACAACAGGTGTTGACGGGATGAAGAGAAAGAAGAACCTTTCCACTGTTGGTGGAAATGCAAACTGGTGTGGCCACTCTGGAGAACTGTACAGAGGTTCCTCAAAAAGTTAAAAATAAAACTATCTTATAATCCAGCAATTGCACTACTAGGTATTTACCCAAAGGATACAAAAATACTAATTCAAAGAGATACATGCACCCCAATGTTTATAGCTGCATTATCTACAATAGTCAAATTATGGAAGCAGTCCAAGTGTCCATCAATGGATAAATGGGAAAGTAGAGTTGGTATATGGAATATTACTCAGCCATAAAAAATAGTGAAATCTTGCTATTTGCAATGATGTGGATGGAGCTAGAGAGTATTATGCTAATTGAAATCAGTCAATTAGAGAAAGACAAATACCATATGATTTCACTCACAGAATTTAAGAAACAAAACAAATGAGAAAGGAGGAAAAAAGAGAAAGGGAGGCAAAACCAAGACACAGACTCTTACATACAGAGAACAAAGTCATGGCCACTTGAGGGGAGACGGGAGTGGGGATGGGTTAAATAAGTTCTGGGGATTAAGAAGTGCACTGTGATGAGCACTGGTTGTTGTTTGGAGGTGTTGAGTTGTTATGCTGTACACTTGAAACTAATATTGCACTGCATGTTAACTAACTGTAATTTAAATACAAACTTAAAATTTTTTCAAATAATTGTCATCTTCTTTAAAATATCTCCTGTGTTCATTTACCAGAGATCATCAAGAAATTAGAAATAAATTTCAGGTAAGTTAAAAAAAATCATCTGTCTCTCAAGAGTGCATATATTCCACAAACTTTAACTCAAAAATGTTCAGGTTCCCTTGTTCAATTTGACAAGTGTCTGTAGTTTCCCTTTGGGAAAGGGTCCCAGAGTCTTATATTATTTTTATCTTTCACTTCTTTTTCCTGCAATACTATCACGCCACTTCATGTCCAAGTTTTATCATTTGAAACAGTACCTTTCCTATCTGAAGGAGCACATGCAAGCATTTTATTTTCCCTTACTGAAGATCTATACATGGTGGCTTTGCTTCTAGGGCATCAAGAAAAAAGTCTTTAAGTGCATAATTCAAGATGAAATATGCCAGATAATATATTTAATGGTGATGATCATTCTTTTCATCAAAGGTGTGTACCACAGCCATGCATTACAAGGAGATAAAGGAATATGGTTTAAACAAATTATGACATATCAACCAGTGTCATATAGTATTTTCTTTAAGATTACAAATAGGTAAACTATGCTAATATTATAAATATGAATATGTATACAAAATGGTATTCATTTTAAAAGTAACTACAAAATATAATGTGCATACCGTTTAAAATTATTAGTTTATTTATTTAAACTCTGTCTTCTTCAAAAAATATGTGGTCACTTTGAAGGCTTATGGCACATAACGAGATGATTAAAATTAGGAGAAAATTTAAAGAGTAAAAAGATATAAAATACAACTATGTAAACATTCATATCAAAACTAAAAAAGTCTAGAAGTTAATTTAGTGAAATATAAAGTGTATATTCCATGAGTTGTTTTGTTTGTAGAGTCAAGTGCATAATAAAATATTTTTCAGCCATAGATCATGGAAAATGCCCAAAATAGCTTTATGAAGGAAGTTGTCTCACTGAGACAGAATACAGGTTCTGGAGGCTTGTAAGACTAGGCTTCCTAGGGTCTGTTTGAACATTAGAAAACTAAGGACTTGGTCTAATTCTTTGGCTTCTAGTTCCTTCTTTCAGAATGTAAATTCCACCAATCTAAATCAACAAACATGAGATCCCATTATATATAAGACACTGTTTCAATCTCCCTCTCTATAAAAAAAATGTCCTTAATAATGATTAGTGTCTGCTTCACACTTTGGGGATAATTATTTCCCCTTTGGTGAAGCAAGCTTTTCCTGATTCCAACAAAGCACAGCACATTTAGAGGTAAATTACAATTGCCTGAGCAAATCGCACTGAGTGCTAAATTTATCTGAATAATCTACAACAATTAATGGTAAATAAATGTTTCTCGCTCTTAAAAACTAGGATTCTCAATAGTTCAGCAAAGTAGTTTAACACAATGAAAGGGTTCCAGAGAAGGGACACTAAAACATATCACCACAATCTTGGCATTTATTCTATACTAATTACATTTTTGTCAAATTAAGTATGAGAAGAAAATGACTCAAAGGTCCTAATATATTTAACTGTGTACAAGATCACTAAGTCCCCCTGGGTTTATTTCTTGCTTTTAATAAATTAGCATTTTCCTTTGAAGAAGCCAGTTTGGCATCTGGGAAACCTGAGAGGACAAGGTCTTGTTAGAAAGTTCCACATCTTCCGATATACCTCTGTCTGACTTCTGATGTCAGGGAAGAAACAGAAAAGGAGAAAAAGCAGTGGCTGAGGATCAAAACAAGGACTTCAGATAGGAATCCAGCAGGAGAGACAAAGAGCAGGTTTGGTCCCATTCAGCCAGAGGTCAAGTGACCTCACTTAAAGTGGCCCAATGTGCCTGATGACACAATCTGTAGGCAGCATCCCTTGTGATTCATTTCTGGATCACACAAGTACTGCAGGAGAACTTCAGGCATCTCCCTGAATACAAACATTTTCACTAGATATATCTGCTTGAGTTCCCTGGCCTTTTTCAATTGCCAACGATTCCTTTTTTCTTTTTCTTTTTCCTTGACTTTTGAGTGGTTTTGTTTTTCCTCCAGTACCAGGGTTCACATACATCCTTTTCATGAAATGTAAAATATACAGCTCCACTCTACTTAATATGAAAACTGCTTGTGAGAGATTCATGACTTAATTTCTAGCCTGTCTTAAAGGACAGGTCTCATTCACTATTATTGCTCTGATTTTTACAATTAAAAAAAGTAACTGTTAGACTTTAAGCTCTGGGAGAAAAGGGACCATGGTATAGACATCAGCATGGTCATAGAACAGTGGCTCTGCATCTAGATTCTGCAGTAAGCCTGACTGGTTCAAATACTAACTTTATGAGCTATGTAATCTTTGGACAAGCTAGATCAGCTCTCTTGGGCTTAGTTATCTCATCAACAAGTTGGAATAATAATGATAATAATATCTATCTCAAAGATAGGTTGAATATATTGAATGCAATAATCCATACAAAACATTTATCATGATCCCTGTGACAAATATATAACAAATGTTTAATAAATATAATAAATACCCATGAAATTTTGGCTATTAACTAAGGATTTTAAAAGATTTGAATAGAGCTACTTGATCTTTGTTGCAAATAAACTAAGTTGATATTGCAGATATACCTCAAATATTTTCAAGTCTGCTTCATGCTGGGTTTTGGTACATATAGTTCAATTCTCTTTTCATTTATCTTCATTAAATTGAGGAAGTACAAAACATTGACCTGAGCTATTCTTCCCTGGTTACTGTTTCACTATTTTCCATGGTTGCATAATGTATAATGTGTCAGAAGGATAAAGTTTATACTCAAGACACTGATTCATGAGTTCTTATTTTTACTTTGAGTAATTTTCTATTTCTTTGGGACTATTTTAAGTGTTTCCTCTGTTAAAGTTGACTTTCTCCTCTTGAGTAAAACTGAATTCACATTTTAGAGTATTTTTATACCTTAAAATATTGCATCTTATGGTTTTCTTTTTCCTTTTTTAAAAAAAATTTTCTATGAGAAATTACCTTATAAGTGATGGTGAGAAGGTTTTTCATTCTTTGGCCGTTTTCTTACTAGATTTAGTTATGAGGGCTGGTTTCCTTGTCCTTGTGCTCATAGTCTCCTGGCCTCTTTTTAGCTACTTTCTGATTTTTTTCCCTAATATTTTCTGAGTTGCTTCAACATATGTAGTAATAAGGACTAGTCTTCACTATTTTCTCTACATTTGAAAAATTAAAGTATTTTCATGAGAGGAATAACACATTTGTTTATATTTTTGCCAGCAAACTACATCCCAAGGCATTTGGTTCTCCTGGCTTTTCATTATCTTTCCTGTTGTTATTACACTTGATTTTATATTCTTCTCTATATTGTATTTTATGCAGAACTTAGAGAAGGTGGGTTAAATTTAAATAAATTCTTATTTTTAATTTTTTAGGAAAAATAATGGTAGGATAAAAGGGATTCTAGCAATCCCACCTACACTAAAATCTAGGCATGTCTTACGTCTTATTTGGGTGTCACAGTCCTGGCATGGATCACCATTCTGTCTTGATCTCTCCAAGGTTGAGCACATAAATCTCAACCTTCCTGGGCCTTGATTTTCTTTATTGTGTTTTGCTTTGTTTCTGTAAAAAAGAGATTGAATAAATGAGCTGTACAGTTCCCTGCAGATACAAAATTTTCGTCAGATGAATATATGCTAAAAAATACAACCATTGATACTACTGTGGCGCTTAAGAGAAATTAGAAGAAATAGCACAGAGCAATATAACAAAATACACTTTAGTCAGTGATCATTCTTTTTTCTGGAAAAAAAAGCCAAGTGAAAAATATACTTCCTTAAAAGAAACATTCCTGTTCCCTCAATATTAGATGATTATTTAAAAATACTTCTTTTATGGGCATCTGGGTGGCTCGGTTCATTAAGTATCTGGCTTTTGATTTCGGTTCTGGTCATGATCTCATGGTTTGTGAGCTTGAGTCCCATATTAGACTCAGCATGGAGCCTGCTTGGGATTCTCTCTGTCCCTCTCTTACTGCCCCAACCCCGCTAGTACTCTAAATCTCTCTCTCTCTCCCTCTCTCTCTCTCTCAAAATAAATAAATAAACATTTGAAAAAATAAACATTTTTTAGACTGTTGACATTTTAAAACTTAATGATGTATGACTGCTTTAATAATAACACTTGTCCATTAATGAGGGTTCAGATGTTATAATACATTGAACTTCAACCGCATGTCTGTACTTTCTCATAAAACAAACCAGAAAAATTTTCTGTATAAAATTGCACCTTGGATATGTGTTTGTTGTATCCTTGCTCCTGATTCTCTTTTACCTATTAGTGCAGAATGATACCTCCAGTACTTCTTATGGAAAAGACAAGTACCCAAAGGGGCTACTCTCTCCAGGAAGAGTTGCCCTTCCTCCTAGCCCCAGGAGGAGGTGGAGGAACTGAGAAATACAGCTATTTGATATCACTATCACAAGGACCAAGTCATCCTGCTCGAAGCACTGACTGTGAAATCGTCAGTCTCCCACTTCACCTGAAGTGGGAGGAAGTCACTCACTTGTTTGGGGGTGGGGGGTGGGGAAGCATTAGCAAAAATAGAATCTCTGTTATTACAAAGAGAGATGGAAATATGTGTATAAATAAACTGACTTTATTATTTCACTCAAACATGAAGGTCTACTGAACTACAGGGTGTGTTCAGCTGTTTTTTATTTTAATGAGATTCTATATAATGGTTTCCATTTTTATCATCCCCAGAAGAGCCTTCAGAAAAATATTCTCAAATTTGCACTCTTAAAAGCAGTCCCACAGTTTTTGCATTCACTCTTTTACTCCTTATTTTAAGGTCTAAACCACAATTGAAGCAATTGTGAAATGATCTCTATCCCCTCTTTGAGGATTCAAGTAAGAGCAAAAAGAGGAAATTGTATCAGAAAACCTGGGTCTTCATCCTAATCCTCGAAACAACCAACTGTGCATTTATGGGCAAGTCTATTGACTTCTCTGTGCCTGTTTCCACCTCTGCAAAATGAAAGCATTGGACTTGATATTTAAGTGCCTTCCCTGTAGCTATAAAAATCCATAGCTCTAAAACAAAAATAATTTTTGAGATCCAATTCAGTGAAACCACCCCATTTGCAGATTAAGTCAAGTCATTCTCTGGTTTTGATACAGGAAGAATTTCTCTGATCAGCATTGGGGGAGAGATTATGAGACTGAGACCTAAGACAAAAGATGATTTTAGTGAATATGTTGACCTGCAAGCAAGTATATTAATATTGGGCTCTAGAACTAGTTGAGATGGACAAGAAGCACTGATTAGTGGTCCTTCTCTATCACTGATAGTGGGTCTGAATGCTGGGACACTGACCAAGTTTAGATCCCATCACTGGCCCCATGATGCTTTATGTAGGTTAGAAGGTTAGGCATAAAGCTTCAGTCTAGGAGGCTCCAGTCTTGTGCCCCCAGCCACTGCATCAGTACCTGAGCCTTGCCACTCTTCGATTCACTGAACAACAGTTGCAGGTTATTTCAATAACTTAAGACAATCTTTCCTGTCCAAACGCAAATATCCCAACATGAGACTATCAGTTTTTTCCTCACTGTACATGAATTTTTAGGTTCTTTCCCCAGACAATATTTTGATGAGGAAAGATTAAAAAAGGAGAGAGTACTGCACTAATCAGGGGTTAAAAAGTGAGTAACCACAAGTGTAGAATGCAAAGGCAAACTGGCTGGGAACCCAGACTTTCATTTGCACCAAAGAACAAATCTTTAACCAAAGAAAGTTGGTAATGAGTCTGAGCAAGAAAAATATTGACAAACTAAAATCTTATTATCTGTCATTATTAATGGAGAAGGGGTGGGAGTTTACCAAATAACTCAACTCTTATTTAAATTCCAATACTTCTCATGATTTTAACATTTTTTTAAAAAGTTTATATTATTTATTTTGGGAGAGAGAGAGTGAGACAGAGCACATGCACATGTAAGTGGGGGAGGGATAGAGAGAGGGGGGAGAATCCCAAACAGGCTCAACACTGTCAGCATGCAACTCAACAAGGGACTCAATCTCATGAACCATGGATCATGACCTGAGCAGAAATCAAGAGTCAGATGCTTATCTGACTGAGCCACCCAGGAGCCCTTTGGTTTTAACAATTTTGACTGTAATCTTTACAAGTTATTAGCAGAGTGACTAATTTGTCAACCAAATGGGGATACTTACAAGAATAAAGGAAATGCTATTTTTAACTAGATGATATATTTATACCAGGACTGTCCCAGGAAAACCAGATGTATGGTCACCCTTGGTAACTTTCCTATCTTCTTGGGTGAGGTATTCTTTTTGTTTTTAATGTTTATTTATTTTTGACCGAGAGCCAGTGCAAGAGCTGGGGAGGAGCAGAGAGAGGAGACAGAGAATCAAAGCAGGCCCCAGGCTCTGAGCTGTCAGCACAGAGCCCAATGCAGGGCTTGAACTCATGAACCGTGAGATCATGACCTGAGCCAAAGTCGGATGTTCAACCAATGAGCCATCCAGGTACCCCAAGAGTTAGGTATTCTATATAAAGAAATTTTTCCAATATGATCCAAGTCATGAAGACTCATTTCACTGTATTGAAATGCAGTGATGCCCTCTGGATTTAGAGAGCTCTGTGCAGTGGACGTCACACTGTAGTGGACACCAGAATCACTGGAGGATTGCTGAGCTCCACTCTCAAAGTTTCTGACTTGGTAGGTCTGGGGTGAGGTCTGCGTATTTGCTTTCTAAACTTCCAAGTGATCCTGATGCTGGTCCAGGGACCACACTTTGAGAAACATGCAGTATATACTTAGCAGTGATCTCACATAGCTGGGCCTTTCTTCTTGTGTCTTCATTTTGTAGTCCTTCAGTATCGCAGTATCACACCCACTATCAATGACACAGAAGGACCACTATCGGTATTCAGGGAACTCAGCTGTCCCTCCCCCCACTTTTTTTGGTCAGGTCTCAGTACACCTGTCCCTAACAATCATAGTTTTCTAATTTCTTTGGTTCCTTCTAATGTGCTTGTTTTCATTTCCTGCTGATTAGGAAAATCAATTTGCAAGTTTATTACAACTCTTTAAAATAAGTGCATATATAGGCTTATTCATGCATTTATTCACTCGGCCAATGTGTATTTGTGTTTTCCTTTGGACCATCACTAGGGTTAGAAAAAAACTGTCTATTTAGGTTACTCACATGCTTTGCTTCCTTTATTCTCTGTGTCCCATGTGGGCTTCAAAGAAGTTGTTTTTCCACATAAATGTGGAATAAGTGAGGGATAACTGAAAGAGCTACTTGGAGAATATGTAATTTAAAAGATATCTATACAATTTTCTTAATGCTTATTTATTTTGAGAGAGAGAGAGAGAGAGAGAGAGAGAGAGAGAGAGAGAGAGTGCAGAGAGAGGGAGAGAGAAAATCCCAAGCAGGCTCCTTGCTGTCAGTGCAGAGCCTGATGCAGGACTCCGTCTCACAAACCATGAGATCATGACCTGAGCGGAAACAAGAGTCAGCTGCTTAACTGACAGAGCCACACAGGTGCCCCAAAATCTATTCAGTTTTTGAAAGGACATTGCTATAGAGACATTGTTATATAATAATCCTTCATAGAGAGAATGACTAATAATTTTACCAAGTTTTTTTGGTAAAATCTTATAAAAATATGCCATTAATTCATAATGTCTATCCCATATTTGTCATAAACCCTACTCTTGTGAAATTATTTGTTATCCTTTTGATACTGTCACCAAGTTATCCTTATCCTCTTGACCCATCCATGCATATTTCAGTGTGACTTCATACTTACCTGAGATATACAGATGCTGCTAGAAGTATAATGGAACAAACTCAGCTTTAAAGGAAGTCTTTCTCACAGACAGTAAATCCTCATTTAGCCAAGAAATATACTTTAGCTAGCCTAAGAACTTTGTGGCTTGTTAAGCTATGACTATTTCTTCCAGTTTTTCATTGCCCTCCAAGAGATATTCCTTGACACCAGAAAGTTGTTCTCATTAAAATTGCTGTTGGTGTGGTGGGTGAAAAAGCAAGAACTCTCCCAAGCCGAGAGGGAAAAAGAGAAGACTCAGTGGTAGGTCCAGTCCAGCATGGACATCAGGACAAAGTATGAGACCGTGCAACTGAACTGCCTGCCTTTAATCCTGTGCTAATGCTGTTGGAACAGGGCCAGACAGTGATCAACTAGGAAGGAACTCGGCTTTACCCTCAAGATTCTTCTCCATCACCATCAAAGAGCCCCAAGACTCCTATTGTCTTGGATTCTCCTTTCTTTTATTATCTAAACAAAATGATTTATACTCTGAGACAGGTTCAGCCATCACCGCCACCGCAATACTTCTGAAGATTTTAGAAGGAGGGACCTTCATGTTTCCATTCTTTCTTGCTCCAAGTTTGATTCTCATCCCCACTCATATCTTCTCTCCTGTAAACCATTTTTTTCTCCTTCTCACTTCACCCTACACGTGGGCCACACAACCAAAATGCTTTCAAAGCAAGACTCTAAAGTTTAACAAGCTTTTACTAAGCTTCAAGTACAACAGAGTGATTTCACACAGCACACACACAAAAAAGGCTTTGAATTCAATGCAGATCTCACTATCCCCCAAAATATACCCACCATTTCCAGTCAGATGGCCTTTTTCTTCCACATTTCTAGGTTGCTACTTACTAGATGACTGGCCATACGAGGTCTTCATGCACTCTCCATTTTATTCATTACTCTGTCTTTCAGAAATCTTGTCTTCCTCTCAGATCGCTAGTGTGCAGTCTAAAAACTTCTGGTACTTTATTATGCAGAGCCATTTCATTTCTCAAACTGCACTCTAGACTGCTTGTTGGTTCCTTCACATAACCAAAACAAGTTCTTTCCCCCTGAAATTAACTTTATTGCTATCTTAGAATGTAATCAATGTCTCTAGTCATTTTTTTGAATTGCATTTTCTCCTGTCCATGACAACGATTGCAGGAATGTGTATGAGCCAATTAGTTTATCTAAGCCTCAGTTTACTCATCCACCTCATAAGGTTGTTACCAAGATTAAATATAAAGACCTAGGATAACACTTTCCAAATGGTAACTAATAACCATGAGGAATTTCTATTGGAAAGGATAATTAATAATGGTATCACTTGGGTAATATTCGTCAATACCAACAGCCAGTAGCTGATGTGCCAGGCTCAAGCTCAAGTGAGGGCATGACACCCAGTAAAGTCCGGCACCGGGGACTACATTTCCTGATGCCCGTGTGCTACATTTTCTGGCAAACACATAGTTAGAGATATTGGGCAAATCATCATACCCAAGAGCTAAATATATCACCGCTACCCCCCAACAGCAAGGGATGGTGTTCTCTCTTGCTTATGTTGTTTACTTCTCTCAGAGAGGAGAACAGGGCTGGACAGAGGCCCAGCTACGTGCTACATGCTTCTGCGATCCATCGCCTTCCATCACATATCTGCTCTGAGAATAAACTGCACGCATGGTTTTACAGGGATTTAATTTCCCAATGAAATCAAAGTTGGTCTATAGATCATCTGCAAATCATTTAAACTGACAGATGAGTTAATGTCAGTTAATGTCCATGAAATGAGTTAATGTCAATGAAAAAGAAGCCAAATTAAGGTGAATACCAGGGGGTGGACTTGAAGCAGGTCCCACCAGCCTGCATCTTGTTCCCAGGTTCCATCACATCAAAATGACCCAAGGCTTCCTCTGAGGAAAGAGACCCTCACCCGCTGTCTCCTATCCTTTCTACATTTCCAAGATGATGATTCCTACTCCTACAGATCTTTCCCAGAACCATAGTCCAAGCACTCATCTAAAAAGGAGGAGCAGCCTAAGTATTTTTGGCTTTTTGTGGTACATGTACTGTACAACAGCTATGTGTCAGGCGCTCTGCTCCGTGCTTTACATCAGATGAGTTCTACTTAGACTGAAAGAATTCTAGAATTCTTAGTTCAATACTGCTCATAGCCTAAAATATTTCCAAATATGTTTATCTCCACCCAACTAGTGACAGTGTGGCATTCCTGTGGAATTCAAGAATAGTCCAACATTTTTAGCTAATTTGATAAACTATCAGGTACTGTCTCATAATACATGGGTGATTAATATAGTTAGAGTCATAGAGCCACCTCAACAATGGAGTACTCATTCCCAGGCTTTGTTCTTCCCAGTTCAGCCTATGTCATGATACCCTATACTGTTTTATTTCCCAACTCCCATTGTGGGATTTCTTTCCTTAAAAACTACCTTTAACCTTCTGATGTGCCTCTATTCAGTGTTCAAGGTCCTGTTCTTCCTGGCACTAATGTAATGTTTCAGCTTCATCTTTCATTGGCCCTTGCATTTAGATAGCCCTCCTGTCAAGTGAAACCACTCAAGATCCCACTCAAATGCCCTGACCCTTTGTTCTACAGTGTAAAATACCTAGTTCAGGGTAGAAGTTGAGAGTAAATTTCTTTGCAATAAGAAGGAATAGAAACTTACCACAATGAGATACCACTTCATACCTACTATGGGATTGGCTACATTATAGGATGGCTATAATCAAAAAAGTGGAAAATAGCAAGTATTGATGAAGATGTAGGGACTTTGAATCTTCATGCATTGCTAGGGAATTTAAAATGGTACAGCCACCGTGGATACAGTTTGGTGGCTTCTGAAACAGTTAAACATAGATCTGCCATATTACCCAGTAATTCCAAGCCTAGGTATATATACCAAAAAATGAAAGAAAGGACTTGATCAGATATATGTATACCAATGTTCATAGCAGCATTATTCACAATAGCCAAAAGGTAGAAACAATCTAAATGTTCAATAGAGGAATGGGTAAACAAAATATGGCATATATATATACATATGTATATATATATATGATAGAATATTAGTCAGCTTTAACAAGGAATGAAATTTTGAAATATGTTACACCATTGATGGACTCTGAAAACATTAGGTTCAGTGAAATGGCCAGATGGAAAGGTCACATATTGTGTGATTTCATCTATATGAAATATCCAGAATAGGTAAATCCTTAGAGACAATAGAGAATTAGAGGTTGCCAAGGGCTGGGATGAGAGAAAATGGAGAGTGGGGATGGAGTTTCTTTTTTGGGTGATAGTGTTCTGGAACTAGATAGTGCTGATAGGTGCACACTGTAAATGTACTAAATGCCACTGAATTTTATACTTTAAAATAGTTTAAATGATCAATTTTGTTATGTGTATTTTATCAAAATAAAAATACAAAGTCTATAGAAATGGCATAAAAACTGCTGTATCATATTTATTCAATGACTCCTTTATCCCAGGTTTCTTGCCTTGAGGAGAAATGCGATTCCAATCCTAATGCAATAAATGCTTATTTGAAATTGTTAGAAAAAAAATACCTTCAATCAGAGGTCAAAGTGAAAGAACTGAATCCCCCTTTTTTGTTATTAAAACTCTAGCCATAATACTGACACAGTATGTGGTTATGAATTGGGTAGTATTAATATTTTGAGAAGTTTATCAAGTTGGTCAAGGTGTATTGGATTCAAGTCAATTCAGTAAATAATCATCCTTGAGAAACAGCAAAAGGATTTTTAAATTTTTATGTCTATATTCCTGAGACGCTTCATGACAGAGAATCTGAAGCCCAGTCTAACCACTAAAACTTGCATTTCAGACCTTCATTCTTTGGCACCAATTATCTGTTAATCTATTAATCAGTGGTGAAGACTGAAAAACACTTTGCAACCTATGCAAACCCAAAGGGAAGCCTTGATAAATCCTCACCTTTTGGGACTGGTAACCAAATAGAAAAATTGTTCAGTGTATTAAATCTAATACAGCCGTTAGTTTCTGTAAAAATGGACATTCCTTCCAGACAACTTAAGTGGACAAATACAATTGAAAATGTGCATTCCTCCTACCATTTGGGCTGATGCTTTATGTAAAATTTGCAGTAATTTCAATGTTATCCATTTATTAGGAAATATGATATTATTCCTGGAGTCATTTCAGACAATCAGTGGAAAAGAGTTGCCAGGAAGAAACATTGTACAATTTAATGTTTGGCACTCTTCCCCCTTTCTTTCTTACAGCTATTGCTTTTGAATAGCAGTTCTGACTTCCAGGACCTTTCCAATTTATTGTTTCTCATTATCTGAATTCCTGGTGCTAGTCAAGATGGAGCATATACCACATGGGAGAGATAGCGATGACTTTTGAAGCTGGAAGATTTAAATTAAAATCTCTTCTCTGCTTCTTTCTAGTTGGAGGAATGAGTCCCTTAAACTTGGTCCCTCTTGATCCCCATCTGTAAAATGGGAATGACAATCTGTCCTACCTACTTCACGATGTTGCTCTGACGATTACAACGGGTTGGTGATTGTGAAAGTAAATTGGAAGGGGTGATGATGAAAATAGTGACAACAGCGATTAGCAATCGTAGCTCTTACTTACAACTAATCATTACTTACAACTAATCCAACCACCTGTGCTCTTCATACTCTCTTCTCATATAGTGGCCTTGCCTGGAGATTGTGAAAGAAAAACTGGACAAGAGGAGCAGAACCGTTTTTATTCTGGTACTACTGCCAGCAATAGGGGAGAAGCACAAACCAAGTCGCAGAGACCAAGTTGAGATACCTGCCCCACAGAGAAAAGGGCTGGAGAGAATTATTTAAGAGATAGCACTGCAGATCACAGGCCACCTATGTTTGCTAATTGCCCTCATCCATAGGAAAATTCAGCTTTCTCATATCTTCATGACCAAAGTGGTTATACTACTTGGGGGCGAGGAGGCAGAGGAAGTAAGGCTTCTGTCTTTCCAAGAGACTGGAAGATAGGGGCGCTATCTCCTTAAATAACTGTATTTCAAAGAGTGGCTTTCAGGTCCTTGAGAAAGACATTTTTCTAGGTGGCAAAACTGGCAAGACGTTGACTGTTTGAAAGATTTACATCTCATTGTGACTGGGTGACTGAGTCGGTTAAGCATCTGGCTTTGGCTCAGGTCATGATCTCATGGCTCGTGAGCTTCAGTCCCATGTCGGGCTCTGTGCTGACAGCTCAGAGCCTGAAGCCAGCTTTGGATTCTGTGTCTCCCTCTCTCTGCCCCTCCCCCACCCCCACTCTGTCTCTCTCTGTCTCTCTTTCTCTCTCTCAAAAGTAAATAAACATAAAAAACAAGATTTACATCTCAAAGGAGCAGAATAAAGGATATACAGTAACAGGTTTTCTAACAGTTTCTAAATGTTTTTTTTAACATTTTCTAAAAAATGCTCTAAGAAAAGGGAGGTCAGAAGCTTAGGGTCAGGAAGACCCCTGTCTAAAGTTAGTCAGGCTAAAGGGTACTTTCAAGCCATTTTTGTTGGGGTGCCTGGGTAGCTCAGGTCATGATCTCAGGGCTTGTGAGTTTGAGCCCCACATGGGGCTCTGCTCTCAGCACAGAATCCGCTTCAGATCCTCTGCCCCACCTCTGTCTCTGCCCCTCCCCCATTCTCTCTCTCTCTCTCTCCCTCTCTCTCTCTCTCTCTCTCTCTCTCTCTCTCAAAAATAAATACAGATTTAAAAAAGCCATCTTGGTCAAGAGCTATGAGAAAGTGGCAGCAATCTTTTTTTTTTTTTTTTTTTTTTTTACAATTCAGAAAACATGTGTCAAAGTGTTCTAGTTTACTGGATTTCCTCATTAAGATTGATAACAATTTTATTCATTCAGGAAGAAAATAGTGAATCAATGTCCAGCAGCAGAACTTGGGCTCCCCTGTGTGATGCCCCTGAGTGTTCTTGGGACACAGTGGGGTCTGCACTAGAAGAGCACAGTCTCTCATCCTACATGATCTGCCACAGAAATTACCCATGAGTTCACACGGTGGCCACTATAACCTGAATACAATTTTTGGATGTTATCAACAAAGGGGCAAAGATTCTGTAATGGAAGTCAAAATCCTTTCACTGCAGTCTTTTAGAAACTCCTTCAAAGGGGAAGCAAATGAAACGTAAAAGCCGTATCAAAAAGTAAACATAGTTAAGAAGTTGAAGAAAAATCTCATTCCTCTCAAGCTACCAATCTCTCTCTGGGTTTCCTTCCCTCCCTACCAGGTCCCTTGATCAATCAACTCAGTAACATCTACCAGCATCTTTCATTCACTTACCTCATTGTCCTTATACCTTAATCCTACTCTACCACTCCCTCAACGTATCAATTCAGCAATTTGCTTTCCCTACCATTGCTGCTATGAAGTTGAGTACTATTCGAGAAACCTTAAGACTTCACCTACTGGCAGTATTACATATGTAATATTTCTATAGACAGAATAATGGCCTCCAGCAAAGATACTCATGTCCCTTCCCCCAGTTCTGGGAATATGGTGGAAAAGGTGGAAAAAGGAACTTTGCAGATATGATTACGTTAAGGATCTTGGCATTTGGAGATTATCCTGGAGTATGTACGTGAGCCCAAAGGTTGGGATCAAAGGCAAAGATGTAAACAACAGAAGTAGAGAGATGAAGGGATGAACTTGAAGGGGCATGAAGTCAAATAATGCAGGTGTCTTCTAGAAGCTGGAAATTCTCCCCTGGATCCTCCAGAAGAAACACAACTCTATGGAAACCTTGACTCCAGTGTCACAAGACTCGTTTTAGATTTCTGACAGCACAACTGTAAGACAATAAATATATGGCTTTCCCAGGCTGCTGCCAACAACGATTGGGGGCAGGTGCTCCCAGCAGATGTCATAACCAAAGAGGCACTGTTGGGCTGGAGGGTGGTATTTTTGCACTAAGAGGGCATCAACATTTTTGGCAATTTCTACAGAAACAAGGGCAGACCATTTGAAGTGTGCTGCCCCACAAGACCAATGGAAGCCAAGGCTGCCTTGGACCACCTCTGGGTGTTTGAGGGGATCCTGTCACCTTATGACAAGTAAAAGTGGACAGTACTTCCTGCTACTCTTGAGGTTGTGCCTCTGAAGCCTATGTGAGAGTGTGCCTACCTGTATGCTGCCACGAAGTTGGCTGGAGGTACCAGGTGGTGACAGCCACACTGGAAAAGGAAGGAGAAAGCCAAGATTCATTACTGGGAGAAAAAAACCAGCTAAGAGCCTTACAAACAGGACAAAACAAACAAACAAACCAAAAAAGCTCCAAAACAAACTACAACAACAACAACAACAACAAACACAGAAGGAACACCTGGGTGGCTCAGTCACTTAAGCCTCAGGTTGTGATCTCATGGTTTGTGAAAACTCACGGTTTGTGGGTTTTAGCCCTGAGTCAGACTGTGTGCTAACAGCACGGGGCCTGCTTGGGATTCTCTCTCTCTCTCTCTCTCTCTCTTTTCCATCCCTGCCCTCACAGCTCTCTCAAAATAAACAAATAAACTTAAAAACAAACATGGAGAAGAAAATTGATAAACACACGGAGATATTTATCAAGACCTGTGGACTCCCGGGCTGAGCACAATAAAGACTTTTTATTCCTCATCCTGGGCCTGGCTTGTCCTTTCCTCATCACTTCCCTGGATGTGGGGGTACCAAGGGGCAGCCATCCAGGTGCAAGACAGCTTGAGAGGCATAGGTCACCACGTCTATTTTTAAAAGTTTTGGGGCACCCGCGTGGCTCAGTTGGTTAAGTGTCTGACTTCGGCTCAGGTCATGATCTCACAGCTTGTGTGTTCTAACCCCACACTGGGGTCTATGCTGACAGCTCAGAGCCTGGAGCCTGCTTCAGATGCTGTGTCTCCCTCTGTCTCTCCCCTGCTTGCACTCTGCCTCTATCTTAAAAATAAATAAACATTAAAAAAACAAAAAAATAAAAAGAACTGTCTTCCGAAAATATACTTTAAACAGCTCTAACAGTTGTGTAACAAAATTTGTCTATGATTTACTAGTGCCTAGAGAATTTTTGAAAATTGACAGTAGGGTGCCTGGGTGGCTCAGTCGGTTAAGCGTTGGACTTCAGCTCAGGTCATTATCTCACCGTTCATGGGTTTGAGCCCCACATTGGGGTCTATGCTGACAGCTCAGAGCCTGAACCCTGCTTTGTATTCTGTGTCTCCCTCTCTCTCTCTCTCTCTCTCTCTCTGCCCCTCCCCCTCTCATGCTCTGTCTCTGTCTCTTAAAAATAAATAAACATAAAAAATTAAAAAAGACATAAAAAAAAGAAAATTGACAGTAGGGACAACCAGTTACATATTTGTTTTGATATTTGCACAAGTGAGCTGGAAAACTAATCAGAACAAGGAGTCATGAATGAGGAATCTGCTTAAACTTGATGTGTGTTGCATACTATACCCTATAGCCATCAGTGTCAGCGTGCTAGTGGGGCAGTGTGAGCCTGGGCTTGCACAAAGCCATTCAGGGTTGCAGACTGGGAAGATGTGCAACCCAGGTTACAGGCATTGCCCCTGCTGCTTTCCTGTATTTTGTGATCAGAAATGAATACATTATTTCAAAATACTAAGCCAACTAAGTTTGTAGTCATAAGTCCCCATAGCAGTAGAAAACTGCTACAGTTTGCAACCTCACATGAATCTTCAAACTGTCAGAAATTGTAGGGGAAAGACTTCAAAAATGACTGCTTTCCGTTCCTTTCCTTCCTGCATGCATTACTTCAACAGGTGCCATCTATTTGCCTTTCCCTTAAATCTGGGCTGGCTTCATCACTTGCTTTGACCACTAGAGCCAGATGGAAGTGGCTCTGTGTAAGTTCTGAGCCTGCCTGTGAGCATCTTCTTGCTTTCCCCCTCTGGGTGGCCAGCCACCATGGAGGAAGCCTGACTGTTCTGAGACCGTTATGCTATGTGGAAGCCCAAGCTGTTCCAGGCATCTCAGTTGAGACACCAGACATGTGAGTGCAGAAACCAACCTGGAAAATGCAGCTGACACCACGGGAAGAAGAACTTCCTACCAAAACCTAGCCCAGATCGCAGAATCATAAATATTAAATGGCTATTTTGTAAGCCATTAAGTTTTGGATGGTTTGTTACCAAGCAATAACTGACCGAAACAAAAATAATTTTTGCTTGCCATTAGTCAACTTCTTCCCCCTTTCCTTCACCTATCCCTCTCTGCAGATGATCTTCTCCTCTATTTCAAAGACATTCTGGTCCCTTCAGCATATTTTCCCTATTTTCAACCGTAATCTCCCCTACCATACATGTAGCCACATCAATCTTCTGGGCTTTCTTAGAATTACCCTCTTGGTTTAATCCCTTCCTGTATCTCTAAGTTTCAATCTTTCTGAGTACTCTGTCACTGTCATTCTCCACTGGCTCCTTCCTTCAGGTGGTTCATACACCCAGGCTGAACCCAATCCCTTTCATTATAGCTTCAAGTGATAGCCCTATCTCCTTTTTTAGTTTGATCTTTTTAAAGTGTCTGCACATGTCCCGTCCACATTCAATGCTCAGCCAGGTAGTGAACTAAACCAGCTGAAGGACCTAAAAGGGTTTATTGGAAAACATAATGTATATGAGAGTGGGGTGGGAGATCTATTATTTAAACAGAATCTAGTTGCCAACACCAGTAAGGAAAGATGGGTCCGTGGCAAGTAGTAGCAGAATGAGGAAGAGGACCGGTCTGTGGGGTTAAATGCACTGTGCAGGCTGGGTGCAAGTCCCAGGGAAGACAGAGGGTGGGGACTCGGTCCAGCCAAACCAGGGGAAGGTGCAGGATTGGAGCCTCTATTATCCAGCTGTGCATGGTTGCTCTTGCTGCGGTGGACAACCAAGACCCTCCCTCACAGAAGAACCTGCCCGCTCCAGACTTTGCCATTCAGTGGTGAGGGCTCCATCCTTCTACTTAATGGATTATATTCAGAAAATAGTTGGGACACCTGGGTAGCTCAGTAGGTTAAGCATCTGACTCTTGATTTCAGTTCAGGTCATGGTCTTACAGTCTGTGAGATCGAGCCCCATGTCAGGCTCTATGCTGACAGCGTGGAGCTTGCTTGGAATTCTCTCTCCCTCTCCCTCTCTCTTGCTGTCCCTCTCCCACTCACTCTCTCTCTGTCTCAAAATAAATAAACATTAAAATTTTGTAAAAATAGAAAATAGTTAACACTTAGATGCCTACAATAAATCAACATTTCCTTCTTTTTTTTAACAAATCAACATTTCTAAATAAAGTAACACTGAGGTAAAATAACCAAGTTAAACCTTTCAAACTATTTTTTCCCTGAAGATATACCTCTTTGGACTATACATAACTAAAAATCTGCAAATCCGCTTTCCAAAAATAACAAATGCCAACACTTTCGCATTCTACTAGTAGGGTGAAATTGTTAAGAGCATGCTCTTGGGAATCAGACTGTGATATACAGAAGAGTACATGCATACACCCAGACATACATCAAAACAAAAGTCTGCATCTTCATGCTGGAAACTGTGACAATCTTATCTTATGTAGCAAGGGGAAATTAAAGTTTCAGGTAGAATTGAGATTGCTAATTGGCTGGCCTTAAAATGGGGAGAGTATTCCGGTTTATGCAGAGAGGCAATGTTATCACAAGGCGCTTAAAGTATCTGAGAGAGACAAAGGAGCAGGGGAGAATGATACAGTGTGAGGACTCAACTCACCTTTACTGTCTTTGAAGCTGGAGAAGCTGACCAGGAGCCATAGAAGGCAGGAAGCCTCTAGAAGCTGGAGAAGGCACGAGAAACATTCTCCCCTAGAGCCTCCAGAAAGGAACTCAGCCCTGCTGATACCTTCATTTTAGTCCATTGAGACCTTCATCAGACTTGTGACCTGTAGAAATATAAAGTAATAAACTTGTGTCATTTAAGCTGCTACATTTGTGAATGGTAGCAGTAGAAAATTAATTGTGACTACATGGTTCAAATCCTGACTTTCATTTACCACCTGTGGACTTAGGGAGCATTATTTAATTTTTTTATTCCTGTTAATCTGTAAATGAAACTAATAATACTATCTGCTTGAGGATGAAATGAGATAATATATTGAGAATAATAATAAATAATAAATAATTTAGAATAATGCCAGACACACAGCAATTGCTCCATGTTAAATGTTGCTATTGTTATCTCATTGTTGCTTTGTATTTACCCTTCTGTTTGATTTTCGCCTCAAGATTTTACCGGAGAACCATACTTCAAATACGTTTATCCTATATCCACTTAAATAGCACAAGACAAATACCTGCTAAAGGATTAATACCCCTGAAGTTCCAAATTGCCTGGAAAACCTTCTTAGAATGTTTTGTTTTTAGCTTTGAACATGTAACTCATCTTGCTTGTTCTGCACTTGCTGTAACAAGCCATGTGAACACCATTTTTTAAAAAGAACTTTGCTACTTCTTGAGGACTTAATTACAGAGCTGCTGGTTGATGAGTTTGCATTTTAAACCAAGACCTTGAAATAAACATTTCAAGCTCTTAATAAACCCCAGTGAAAGTGCATTCGCTGATTAGCCTGTCACCCTAGGACTGACTCCACCATGACAATGGGATAAAATTAGCCACACTTGCCAATGACCTGATAGCCATTACAGATTTGGGCAGTTTCTGAACTCTTAATTCTTTCTGAAGTATATTGCATTTGATATATTTGGTGTGTTTACAGGATAGCTAGCCATATTATTTGAAAAATGTAGTAAGTATTTGCAGTATTTGATCAACTTAAATAATTTATATTTTCACAAGATAGAAATTTCGTTACACACATAAAACATAAAGGCCTTTTATTTTTACTAAGTCCTGAAGTCTGCTAAGAAGTCACAATCCTAAACAACATCTGTCTTCATGCCTACGAAGCATGAAAAAGAGCTGGCCTTGCATTGGTCTGAAGAGTCCCACTCTCCTACTCTTCATGGTTAACAACAGGAGACCCTTTTATTATGATTGACAGAAATATACATGAAAAATGTCAAAGAACATTGTTTGAGCAAAAGGTTTTAGTGAGGTACCACATCTTTGGTAATTTCAATGGTTGGTGAAAGAGAATGGATTGGGCTTCCTTGTTTGCCATTAATTCGTTCTTTCAACAAGTATTTATTAAGTTTATACAATGTCCCAGGAATTATGAAACTCCCTCAAAAGCTAAATCATGTATTGTTTAGGAATATACACATATATACATATACATGTGATTAAGTGGATTTTAAAACCCACGAAATTCAGAATATTATCGCCTCTAGGGGAGAGAGGGAGATGGGAAGGGTGAGGAATATACAGGTAGTCCCAATGATATGGGCGTGTTGGAGTTCTGGAATAGGTGGTGGGTCCTCAGGTGTTCATTCTCTTTTATATATATATATGTGTGTGTGTGTGTGTGTGTGTGTGTGTGTGTATAAGCTTTACTTATGTTCCTTTGCTGTATCAAATACTCATTTTTAAAAGGAACAACCAGTGTCTGCTTTAAGGAGCTTATAGTCTTGATGGTCTCCAGAACTTGACTGTTTCTCATATCTTACACTGCAACCATAGCCTCTCACCCCTGCCACCCCATATTTAAGAGTCTGTCACCATTTTTCAGGGGAAAAACAACTATATGAAGCTACATTTTTTTAAATCCTTAATTAAAGAGCATCATAAATTCACATGTGCTTCCCTATCTTGATTTCAAAGGCCCCAAATCATCACTGTCTAATGAGAAGAGCAATGGGTGCACTTTATTGTTTCTTACCTATTTCCTGCTACTGGAGCTCAAGGCAGGGTCAGCCCCTGACATAGCTTGTGCCTAACATAGTGCTAAAGAGTTGAAAGACAGGTTTGTAGACCCAGTTCTACCCCTAGCTCAATGTATGAACATATGCAAGTAATTAAATATTCTGTGGGTTTTTAAAAAAATTTTATCAGTGTCAAAATTCTCACATATATAACCTGTCTCCCTGGGTCTATGAAATATAATTACAAATACAAAAGCATTTTGAAAAGTTAAGTGGTATGTTAAAGTTGAATACTATTATAAGTATACTTATTACAAGTATATAAATTTAATAAACATTTATAAAGAAATTTGTTACCTGTCATTCAACACAAATAAAAAGATAAAAAGAGCACAGTGGGGTAGAAGTAAGGTAGATTTATAACCAGAAAACCTTGGGTTCAAACCGTGGCTGTGTTTGTTACCAGCTGTATCATCTTTATCAAGTACATTTATTCTTTTGAACCTCTATTTCTTCATCTGTAAAATGGGGTAATAACATTAGCGTTATGGGGGGGGCACCTTGGTGGCTCAGCCGGTTAAGCATCTGAGTCGTGATTTCGGCTCAGGTCATGATCTCATGATTCATGAGATTGAGCCCTAAGTTCGGCTCTGTGTGGACAGCATGAGCCTGCTGGGGATTCTTTGTCTCCCTCTCTCTCTGCTCCTCCCCTTCTTGTACTCACACTCTCTCTCTCAAAATAAATAAACTTAAAAAAAAAACTAGCCTTAAGGGATTGTTGAAAAGATTATTTAAAATATAATAGTAAATCCTACTACTCGTCCAATGGGAACGGAAACTGGTATAGCATCTGAGGAGAGATACATGGCAACATCCACCTCATCAAGTTGACATAGTCTTTGAACAAGCACTCCTACTTCACCAAGTCTGTCACACATGTCAGAATATGACAATGACAATGGCAATACATGCATGGGTGCTTATTACAGGATTGTTAACAACATAGGTTTAGAAATCTAAATACAGAAAAATAATACACATCCATACAATAGAAAATTATGAATCTATTAAAAAAAACTGAAGAAGTTCTTTGTAGATTTATATGGAATGACCTTCAGGAGAACCTGTTCAGTGAAAAACCAAGCTACAAAAGGAAAAGTAGGTAAAACCACAATTTGTGCTTTTTTTAAAAAAAATTAAAAAAATATTAGTTTAGTATGCATTAAATATTTATCTGAGGACGCACAAGGATTGTATCACTTTGAGGAGGGAGGAGAGAAGTTGGAGGCACCCTGTGTACCCTTCTTGACCTTTCAAATTTGGAAGCAACAAATACATCACCTATTTGATAAAGTTCAATGGATGGATGGATGAATGGATCACAATACCTGGCATAAAGTAAGTGCTCAAACCCTCTTAGCTTTCACTCTCCACTCCTCTCCACCTAAATTATTTTAAAACTAAATGCATAAATTTTAACCTTTTACTAATTTGTTCCTCCAATAATTGCAAATATTCAATTCTTTAAATAAAACAGTAAATCTGCCAGTTAAAAAAAATCCATATTTCCCTATGGCATCAGTTGCAGAAAATGAAATAGAACACTATCTTTCAGCAGATTCTGATTCTTTGGGGGGAAAAAAAAGCAAAACAAAGGCCCATTTCAAACCCAAAGCGAACTCAAGGACACTGGCAATGAGAGAAAAAGCTCAAACACCTCTGTACCCCTCTCCCCAAAGGGACTAAGGTGAACTCTCTTCCTGCAGAGCCTAAGCCACGTCATCCTTTGAAATCAGCCTCCTCTCCCACCTGACCTTTACAGCCACTTTCCAGCAGCAAAAAGAAATTCCCTGATTGAAGCGACAATGAAGAAGGAAATGTTCCAGGAAAGGGAAGAGGCCAACAGAGCTACAAACTCAATAACCTAAATAGTTGGGAAGACAGATAAAGTAATTTGACTTTTTTAACTTTTCCGTTCTTCTATATGATTAAAATGATCTCCCTTTACCTACAACTTACCATCCTTCCCCTCTGTGTTTCTTGGACCATTTTTAGAATCCTTTTGGAGTCCTAAGATACTAAAACAGGCTCAAGTTCTGGTGGTATTTCCTATTTCAGTTTTCAGATTCCCTGCCTACCTTCCCTTTTTTAAGGATTGGCTCTCCAAAACAAACAAACAAACAAACAAACAAACAAAAATAGAGTGCGATATCATTGCTAGCCTTTTCTTTTGACTTCATTTACTACATCCATCATGCTTTTGCTGCTCAATATGTGTTTAATGATGAAAATGTGCTTAAGGATATAGAAGTGTACATGACACAGGACAATGGAAAGGGAAATAATAACCCCCAGCAAGAACATTGACAGTAAAGCAGAGCAGTCTGCCATCAAAGTCAAATAAAGGAGAAGACCAGTAGTGCTATGGGCCCATAAAGGAGGAAGTTGCTGTGGTCTTAGGGGACTGGAAAGATTTTATGAAGGGAGAAGTACTGTTGGGCACTAGAAGACTTGGTTAATGGAATGAAGAGGTGAGGACATCCCAGGTGGGAGAAACAGTGTGAGTGAAGGTATGGAGAATGGAAAACCTAAACCAGGTTAGGCCAGGAGTTGTCAGTTTGGGGCAGTATTGCTCAAAGTGTGTTTACAAAGAAGCACTTTGAAGCTCAAAGGGAAAATGAATAATAATCAAGCAGACACCTATTTCCAAAAAACTGGGTTATTATCCATATGAAGATAAATGTAGATGCCAAATTCTTAGGCTTGCACGGGCTTATTAATTTAAAATGAGAGTTTTGTTTTTCATTTGGAGCATAAGAACAAATGAGATAAATTTGGGATAATTAAAAACTTGGTTTTTCCATCTATCATAATATTTTTATATGCTATTAGTATCATTCCATCTGTGACAAAAAACTCAAAATAAAGACATCCAGCAATTAGTATTATCAAGGCCACATAATTTTTTTTCCTTCCTCAATCTAGTGCCCTCCCTCCTTCTTAAGTTGGTGATTTTAGTATCATCAAATGTGCTTTTACTTTACCTAGATTAGTACAAAGTTTCAGGCTTTCAGTCAAGCCCTCTCCAATTTAGTTTCTCTCCAAATCCTTTGAAAGACCTGTGCCATCATTTTGTTTTATTCTAATTATACACCAATGCTGGATTTATGTTCCTATTTTTCAACAATCTAGCAGAGTCTTATAAAATGTAACACTGCATATATCTCCAGAAATAGTTGGACAACTAAGGATTTTCAAACCTAGGGCAAATAAAAACTACAATATTACTCTCCATTCTGTGGTGGTTTTTTTCATCTCTGC
The DNA here is from genome assembly GCA_028646485.1 of Cryptoprocta ferox. Lineage (NCBI taxonomy): Eukaryota > Metazoa > Chordata > Mammalia > Carnivora > Eupleridae > Cryptoprocta > Cryptoprocta ferox. The sequence continues at coordinate 67,149,057 of CM053572.1, forward strand.
TATCATCAATTCAGTCAAGAGCCCTTCAATATGGATTCTCAACATAGCAGTAGATTTGTTTCTGTTCTTTCTGTCCATATTTGCCTCTCTCAGGCAAATGTTAAGGCCAACTTTTGCCTTTATTGCTTCAAGGCTGGCTCTTCCCTGAATCACCATTTAACACTGTACTTTCATCTTTTCCCTCAACAAAGGAAAAAATCTATAGCCCCACATATTTACTTGCTATTTGAAAGGTATCATAACGTGTCAGGTCAACTTCTGTTTTTGAAATATTGGAAGTTTGGGAAACGTTCACAATTATTAAGATGAAAATCAAATGTATGGATAAAATTTAGAGATTTTTCGAAAGAAATTTGATACTTTTAAAGTTTTGTCAAACATCAAGGGGTATCCAGTCATTCATTCTTTTAACAAACATTTATTGATTCCTTGAATGTGCCAGTCACTATGGACTAGGAGCTGAGGACACAGCACCGAACCAAATACTAGCACCTGTCCTCATGGAGATTATATTCCAAAGAAGAAACAGGTAATAAATACAAACAACACATGTCATATTGTGAGAAAAACTGGGTCAAAAGGTAGAGAGTGCCTGAGGACAACACTTAAGGAAGTTCTCTCTCAGGACATAACACCTGAGCTGAGACTGGGGGATGAGAAAAAGACAATCACATTATGGTGTTGGGTGAGGACAACCTTCCAGGCAGAGGGAACACAAATGCAAAAGTCTAGAGGCTGGAAAAAGTTCCTCAAAGTCAGGAGTTAGAAAGGAGGCCAGTGTGGTTAGATTGCTATTTTCACTCATCTCTTTAATCAAACATAAGCCCAGTTCAGAGACATCATTTCTTGTCTTCATTTAATGCACCATTTTAGTTTCATAGTAAGTAACTGATATCTTAACTTTAATTATGACTGTATTTTTCTTATGCATTTGGGTCTTTTGGAATTCTCTGAATGAGCCTGTCTTTAACACTAGAGAATCCTTTTGAGAGTCAATATATTAAAAAGCATCAGCTACCATTCCAGTGGTCAGGAAGAGTTAATAGACCTCCCAAAATGTCCAGTTCACTGCCAAGCAGTACTGTATACCTTGAGAGAATCTGGCTGGAAGTCTGTAGCCATCTGGTATTTAAAACTAAAACCCATTGTATAGAACTGGCCAACATGTTTTCAATATAATACAACCAATCTAGGTTTTAAATGCATATACCCATTGAATTAGAGTATGCTAATCTTTGCCTTTGAGCATCCTGATTTTAAGAACATTTCAAAGTAACAAAATGTCATGTAAAAATTGAAGGAGCAGGGCTTGATTGTCTCTTTTGAGCTCAGCAGGATCCTGGTGTCTGCTCCATCTGCTTCCTGTAAGCACTGGGCCAATCAGAAACCATTCAGTCTGAAGATGACAAAATGCTGACTGCTTGCATCAGCCCTGCTCCAGTTCTCTGGCAAGTGGGAGAAGAGCAAGGAAAGGGGTAATCATTGAGAGGCTGGACTTTGATGCCAGGAAGACTTAAGTACAAATTCTAGGCTGCCATTCACTGGCATTAAGACCTCAGTTCCTAGGTAACTGACCTGACCTCTCCAAGCTTCACTTTTAGTAACTGTAGAAGAAGTATGATAACTATGTACTTGATTCATTGTGAGAATTAAGTACGAGAATGTGGCACACATTCTTACGTGGCATAGTAAAGTATATGTAGCACACATATACTTATGTGCCATCAGTAAAGTATGTGGCACACAGTAGGTGTTCAACAGTAGCAGATATCATTTTTATTAATCTTAATAATAAATTCCATTCTTCAAATGAGTTAACACCTCCTAAGAAATCCATAGAGATGTGGGTATATAAGATAAGCAACCTACCACCATCTTGTACCGTCAATCACTATATCCATCTTATCCCCCTTATCTGTGTAGGAATCTCAGGAGGACCATTGACCTAGGGGCCCTTATTCATAAGGGAGGTGATTCCAATACGATCTATCTACTGCCCTGTGCTTTCTTTCTAAAGATATTTTGGTCTTTTTTGGATTTCCACGTGGAAAACAGAGTAACTGGCACTTCCCCTACCAATTCTAAGATAGCTCTGTTAAACCTCTCTCCCCTGGGTAACTAGTGACCTCAAAGTTTTAGAGAAATAAAAAAAAATAGCTGCTTCTATCTAACACAATAAAATGGCCTAGAATGTCCTGCCAAAGAAACAGTAGACAACACTTGAGACTTACAAATGATTTCAGGTACTCATCACTTGATGGAGCCATTTGCTATTTGTAACTTAGTAACAGTCAACCAATTTTATAAATTCCTCTTACTCTTCCCATCAAAGTAGATTTTGTTAAAATGCCAGATTTTCTACAAAGAAATAATACAGGACTTGAAATATTTCCTTAAAGCAAGAACATAGAGAAAAACTTTTCCTAGGCATTTTGAACATCCCTCTACTTGATGTGTACAACCTTCTTGAAGCCCTGATGATAGGCTTCTGAAGGCTACATCCCAGCAATGGCCCCACTGGGCTCTACCTCTGGATCTGCCTGGACAGGAGACCATTAATGGGAAGCCTAGAGTTACAGGCCATCTTCCATCACCTTGTAATCTCTTGTTGGCCTCTGTCCCAAGGCTTTAGCCCCAGTTTGATGATGGGTTATCTGAAAAGCACGCTTCCAGGAGAACTTCTCAAGGAAGTGGTCCCTGATCAGTGGAAACACTTGAGTTTCTGGTGGTGGTGGTGGGGTCACTGCCCGAGCTTCTGCCTCCCCCTGATCTCACTTCCTGCCACTCAGCTCCTTACTCCTTCTTGGTTTTCTTTTAGTTCTTCTCATACAATTTGCTCTTCCCTGACTCAATTCTTAGCACATGCTATCTTTTCTAATTTGAATGCTTTTCCCCAGATCAACTACACCCTTTGCAGGGCACATGGCAAAGTTAAAATGCAAGCGTTCTTATTCAAATTTCATTAAAAATTTCAAGATGGTGACAGCAGAGCTTTACACTAAGTATGGGACCCTTCTAAGCATGGGGACCTAAGCAAATGCTTAGGACTTACACTCACACAACTGGCCCCACTTTTCTTCTTCTCTTTACATAGCTGGCTCAGCATCACTGAAGTCATTATTTATAGTATTCTCTTTCAGTTTTTTTTATTTTCTTTAAAGCACTTATCACAATTTTACATGTTAAATTAGCATACTTTTTTGGGCTTAGCTCCTGCCCCCCACCCATTTTAGACTGTAAGCTGCATAAGGGCAGAGGTGCTATTCAGCCTTAGCCACATGGATCTCCAGTGTCTGGAACTATGTCTGGCATAGTAGACACTTAATGAATATATGTTACACAGATGGATTAATTTATGTTTTTTTTCCTTTCAGCTTCAATTTCTTTTAATAATTGAAATCTTTAGCACATAAAATAGCTTTAGCCTTGTCAGAGAGAAAGCAAGAAACTGTAAGAGTAATTGTGCTTGAGTTGAGTCAGTGTCATGGTGTTCTCTTCTCATCTGAGAAACTGCCTCTTATTTCCCCAGAGATGGCTTGCCTCTCTAGAATGATTTCATTGCTTTTAGGATTTCTGATCTACCCAAACTTCCATATTTTTCTTGTATAAAGAAAACATCCCAGTCATTCTATGAGGTATATTTAGAAAAGTAAAAGATGAATATTATGATGTCTCTGTGGGAGAAGTAGACGAGAAGTTATTCCAACACCAACTGATGTGCTGTGGACTGGGGTACAATTCTGACACTAACCACCCAGGTAGCACAGACCCTACAGATTAAAGAGCCCAGGAAAGGAAAAAAGACACTTCAAACACCAGCTGTAAGTGGAATCCCCAGGCCACCCATGCTTTTGACCAATTGAGTTGGTCATGAGTTCTCTTTGGAAGAGAAGGACAGGCATCTCAAGCAGGTTTGAAGTGCTTTGAGAGAGCAAAGAAAGGAAAGTGGCATCGATTTTTATTGCAGTTAGGGGATTGAATCTCCCTCAAGTGCCAAAGGAGGAAACACAAGACTTTCTTCTCAACTAGTGCAGATGTAGGGCACAATAGGAAGGTGGAAGGTGACAATTAAAAGTGGTTGGTAGTCAAGTATCAGAATACTGAGTCAGATTTGTCATTACACACACTAGGATGTAGAATGTTGTTCTACACAGAATGTTCTCCGTGTCGCCATTGACATATCACATAGCTTCAAAAATTGTCATGCAAATTTTTGTTTCTTCTAAACTTCTTCTCACTTCCCCACACCCATCAGATTATTTTGAAGTAAATCCTAAGCATCAGACCATTTTATTTACAAATATTTCACTACAATCTCCAAAATACAGACTTTCCTTTAAAAATACACCTATAAGTCCATCATTAAACCCAAATAAATTAACAATATTTCCCTAACATTATTAAATATTCATTTTGTGTTCATATTTCTACAACTGGCCTATATTTTTTTAAGTTTCTTTTATTAGAATTTGGATCCAAAGAACATAATTACATTTAGTTAATATGACTCTTAAGTCTTTAATTTAGGTTCCTACTATATCTAATTATTTTTTCCTTGCAATTTTATTGCTAAAGAAACTAGGTTGTTTAGCTTATGGTCCTCTGTCTCTTTTAAACTGATAGTAATATCTAGAAGCTTGATCACATTCAAGTTTGATTTCTTTTCCTTTTTTGCAAGACCACTTTACTGGGGTTGCTATAAACTTCCATATGAAAGTACACGATATCTGAGTGCCTTTTTTATGTGATGCTAAGAACCACTGATGGCTGGTTCACAGATCCATTAATTCACTAAGGGTTGTAAATGATGAATTCTTGTATCATTTCTTTTTGCTTACTTAAAACACTTATGTAAGAAGGAACTTCTCTTTGCCAACCACTTGGTTACTTGCAGTATGGTTCTAAAGGAAAATAAGAAGAATTGCTTGATTCTTCCCTATATTTATCATTATTTATAATGAGTTGGTGCCCTTGTGTCCTCAAAAGGCCATCTCTGAGTCTACTGGAGGATGTCTTAATTATATGGTTTTAAATACATGAATTAAATGTGTTTGCTTTTATTATTCCCATTCATTATCAAATTTGACGACTTTAAACTAGTGAGAATCAGTTGGAGTTGGCTTTTGAGTTCATATGACATGATCCCAGTGGTCTTTGATAACGCTCTTATTTGTTGTGGCAAAGCGAATCTTCAATGTTTCCTTGGACTGGACATTTATTTCTCTAAGGTGTCCTTGTGCCTTTAGTGTGAAGTGGTACCTAGAGATAAGTATCTGAAACCTCAAAGTACTTGTAGCTATTAATTGATATTGTAGAACTGTTTATGTTCCTATAAACATATTTCCAGCCTTATTTCAGATTGATTGTATACATTCTGCTCCCACTCTCATTAATACGGTGGTTTTGCAGCATTTTGATGTTCCTAAAGTGGTTATACCAGAGGTTGCAACGATCATCTTTAACTTACATAAGTTCAACATGAAAGAGTATTTTATCTCCTTTCAGATAATGAAAGGTTTTTATCTCATTCACTTCTTCTCTAAAAATATATACTACCGTTGTCTTATATAACTTTAAAGAATATATATTCTGTTTATGTTTATGTCGTATTATCATTTCATACTGTCAATATTCATTTAGATTTCCCCTTTTCGGCGCTTGTCATTTCTTCCTGCACCTTTAAGCTTTCATCTGGGATGTTTTTCTACCTGAAACCCTAGTATTTCCTTTAGTGCAGATCTTCTGGTGATGAATTCTGCCAGTTTTTATTTGTTTGAAAAAGTCTTTATTTTATCTTCATTTTCTTTAGGCTGGAAATTATTTTATTTCAATAATTTGGAAAATACTACTTGACTGTGTTGTAAAGTCAATTGTTTTTCTAAGCTTTGCCTTTTTACTCTGCTTACTTTGCTTTGTTTTGTTTGTAGGTTCACGTTTTTATTTAAATTCCAGTAACTTAACACATAGTGTAATATTAATTTCAGGAGAATTTAGTGACTCATCACTTACATGTAACACCCAGTCTCATCACAACAAGAGCCCTCCTTAATCCCCATCACCTATTTAACCCATCACCCCAAGCACACCCTCTGCCCCAGCAACCCTCAGTTTGTTCTCTATAGTTAAGGGTCTGTTTTATGGTTTGCCTCTCTTTTACCCCCTATGTTCAGCTGTTTTGTTTCTTAAATTCCACATGTGAATGAAATCATATGGAATTTGTCTTTCTCCAACTGACATACTTCACTTAGCTTAATACACTCTCGCTCCATCTGTGTCATTGCAAAGGGCAAGATTTCATTCTTTTTATGGCTGAGTAATATTCTACTATGTATATATATCTTCTTTATCCATTTATGAGTGGATGGACACTTGGGCTCTTTCCATAGAAAAAGAACTAATTTTTTTTCATCATTTGGCTATTGTTGATAATGCTGCTATAAACTCAGGGTGCATATATCTCCTCAGATCAGTATTTTTGTATCCTTTGGGTAAATAGTAGCATAACTGCTGGATCATAGGGTAGTTCTATTTTTAGCTTTTTGAGGAACCTCCATACTATTTTCCATAGTGGCTGCACAATTTTGCATTCCCACCAATAGTGTAAGAAGGTTCCCTTTCTCCTCATCCATGCCATCATCTGTTGTTTCCTGTGTTGTTAATTTCAGCTATTCTGACTGATGTGAGGTGATATCTCATTGTAGTTTTGATTTGTATTTCCCTGATGATGAGTGATGTTAAGCATCTTCTCATGTGCCTGTTAGCCATCTGGATGTCTTCTTTGAAAAAATGTTTATTCATGTCTTCTGCCCATTTCTTAACAGTATTATTTGGTTTTTGGGTGTTGAGTTGGCAAGTTCTTTACCAATTTTGGATACTAACCCCTTATCAGATACGTCATTTGCGAGTATCTTCTCCCATTATAGGTTGCCTTTTAGTTTTCTGAATTGTTTCTTTTACTGTGCAGGAGATTTTTATCTTGGTGAAGTCACAATAGCTCATTTTGCTTTTGTTTACCTTGCCTCCAGATGTGTTTCTAGTAAGAAGTTCCTACAGCCAAAGTCAAAGAGGTTGCTGCCTGTGATCTCCTACAGAATTTTGATGGTTTCCTGTTTCACATTTAGATCTTTCATCCATTTTGAGTGTATTTTTGTGTACGGTGGTAAGAAAGTGGTCCAGTTTCATTCTTCTGCATGTCACAATCCAGTTTTTCCCAACACCATTTGTTGAAAAGACCATCTTTTTTCCATTGGATATTCTTTACTGTTTTGTCAGAGTAGTTGACCATATACTTGTGGATCCATTTCTGGGTTTTGCATTCTGTTACATTGATCTCTGTGTCTATATTTGTGCTAGTATCTTACTGTCTTGATGGCTACAGCTTTGTAACATAGCTTGAAGTCTGAAATTGTGATGCCTCCAGCTTTGTCAAGATTGCTTTGACTATTCAGGGTCTTCTGTGGAACCATACAAATTTTAGGATTGTTTGTTCTAGTTCTATGAAAACTGCTGGTGGTATTTTGATAGGGATTGCATTAAATCTGTAGATTGCTTTGGGTAGCATAGACATTTTAACAATAATTGCTCTTCCAATCAATGAGCATGGAATGTTTTTCTGTTTCTTTGCATCGTCTTCAATTTATTTCATGGTGTTCTATAGTTTTTCAGAGTACAGGTTTTTACCTTTTTGGTTAGGTTTATTCTAGGTATCCTATGGGTTTTGGTGCAATTGTAAATGTGATCAATTCCTTGATTTCTCTTTCTGCTGCTTCATTATCAGTGTATAGAAATGCAATATATTTCTGTATGGTGATTTTTTTTATCTTGTGACATTACTGAATTCATATATTAGTTCTAGCAATTTTTTGGTGCAAGCTTTCAGCTTCTCTACATAGAGTATCATGTCCTCTGTGAATAGAGAAAGTTTGACTTCTTCCTTGACAGTTTGGATGCCTTTTACTTAATTTTGTTGTCTGATTATTGAGGCTAAAACTTCCAGTACTCTGTTAAATGATAATGGTGAGATTGGACACCCCTTTCTTGCTCCTGACTGTAGGGGAAAAGCTTTCAATTTTTCCCCATTGAGAATATTAGCTATGGATCTTTCATATATGGCCTTTATGCAGTTGTGGTATGTTCCCTCTATCCCTACTTTGTTGAGAGTTTTTATCAAGAATGGATTCTGTGCTTTGTCAAATGCTTTTCCTGCCCCTATTGCAAGGATCATATAGTTCTTATCCTTTCTTTTATCAAATTGATTGATTTGCAAATACTGAACCACCCATGCAGCCCAAAAATAAATCCCACTTGATGGTGGTGAATGACTCTTTTAGTGCACTTTTGGATTCAATTTGCTAGTATCTTGTTGAGAATTTTTGCATCCATGTTTATAAGGGATATTAGTCTATAATTCTCTTTTATAGTCAGGTCTTTGTCTGGTTTTGGAATTAAGGTAATGCTGGTCTTGTAGAATGAGTCTGGAAGTTTTCCTTTCACTTCTATTGTTTGCTACACTTTGAGAAGAATAGGTATTAATTCTTCTTTAAATAACCTTTAAATGATTGGTAGAATTCTTCTGGGAAGCCGTGTGATCCTGGACTTTTTTTTTGTTGGGATATTTTTGATTGCTAATTCAAATTCTTTGTTCAAATTTTCTATTTTTCCAGTTTCCATTTTGCTATTTTATGTTTCTAGAAATTAATCAATTTCTTCCATATACGTGGAGGTTAAAGAATATCCTACTAAAGAATGAATGATCAACGATGAATTTAAAGAAGAAATTTTAAAAATACATGGAAACAGATGAAAATGAAAACATGATGTTCCAAAAACCTTTGGAATGCAGTAAAAGTGATCATGAGAGGGACGTATATATCAATACAGGTCTACCTCCGGAAGCAAGACAAATCTCAAAAATACAACCTAATCTTACATTGAAAGGAGCTAGAAGAGGAACAACAAATGAAGTCTAAATGCTCAGCAGAAGAAGGGAAATAATAAAGGTTAGAGCAGAAATAAAAGATATAGAAACAAACAAAAACTGTAGAACAGATCAATAAAACCAGGAGCTGACTTAATAAAATTTATAAATCTCTAGCCAGACTTACCAAAAAGAAAAGAAAATGAATCCAAATAAATAAAATCATGAATGAGAAAGAAGAGATTACAACCAACATCTGAGAAATACAAACAATTATAATATTATGAAAAATTATATGCCAATGAATTGGGCAATACTCTGTTTACTTTGTAAGAGATTTTTATCTTTGACATTTCTTTTCAGCAGTTTTAGTATGATGTGTCTAGGTGTGATTTTCTTTGAATTTACTTTGCTTGAGGCTTGTATTGCTTGTCAAATCTATGGCTTGATGTCTTTGGTCACTTTTGGAAAAAGTTTCAGTCATTACTCTTCAAATATTTCTTCTGCCCCTTTCAATTTTTCTCCTTCTTCTGAGACATCAATGAAACATATATTACTTTATTATATCTTTTTTAAAGATCATTCCTTGTTTTAGAATTCCCAACCTCTTGTTCCTTCATTCTAGATGTTTTCTCTGACCTATTGCTCTGTTTATTAATTCTTTCCTGAGTGGTACATGATCTTCTAAGTCAAACTCTTCTGTCATTAATTTCAGATACCATATTTCTAATTTCTTGAAAAGAAATGTTAAGTGAAACTTAACTTCCCATTCTTTGCAAAAGTTTTTGATCTTGTCTTTTATTTCTGTAATCAAATTATACACACAGTTTTGAATTCTCTTATCTAGATTCTCTGTGAATCTGTTTCTACTTGTAGTTTTTAGTTATACTGTCTAGTTTCTTCATATACCTTTTATTTTTGTTGAGTGCCAGATAGTGCAACTTAAAAATAATAGATTCAACTTGAGCCCTATAAGAATACTATCGTTTTCCCAAGAGAATTCACTTTTACTTCTGGTAGGGACCACAAACATTGTAATTTTTTATTTGCTTAATACACAAAAGGATTAAAATTATTGGAATTATCTGGGCTTCAGTGCCTAAAAGAGCACTGGTCTAATTTCTATACGCTCTTACTTGGGTAATGGATGCATCTACAGGGTGCCAACCCAACGCCTAGGAGTTTCTCAGGGACCTTCTTCTTTTCATTCTCCCCACCACCCAGCCACATGAGTTTGTTGAAATATTTGCTCAGTTTTTCAGGTCCTCAACCCACATTTCTGAACATGGCAAGCATAGCTGTGGGAAAAACAGCTCAAAAATTCTGAGCTCATCCCTCTGGATTTAGCTATCCTGGATCTTAGTCCCATAATTCTTTGCATCCTTGGTATTTCTCTGATACCTTCAAAGAGATTATTTCCATACTGTTTCCACCCATTTTAGTTGTTCTTAATGGGAGTGGTAGTCCAAACTATCCTTTCAGTCTTTACTGGAAGCCAAAGTCTGATGCCCATGCTTTTAGATTCCTAGTATAGCTATGGCAAAATTAATTAAAGCTGTTCTGTAAATAAAAAGAGAATTCAAAATTTTAAATCTGAAAAACTGGTGGTATATTCAATGATTTGAGGTGATGGACTTTTTTATTTTTTATAATTATATATTAATATATATTTATATATTAATTGCTAAAAATTTTTTGTGGAAAGTTAAAAAATGAGTTGATTTAAAGAAAAACATTACAGAAAAGTTGGTGCTTTAATGTGGCAAAAATCATTGATATCTTTCACATATAACTGTAGTTTGACAACCTGAATTTTAAAAATTGATCATTGCCAAATAAAGAAATGGGAGAGAGACTCCTTTCCTGGCTTTATTCAAAATATAAATTAATTGGGGCGCCTGGGTGGCTCAGTCAGTTAAGCGTCCGACATCGGCTCAGGTCATGATCTCTAGGTTTGTGGGTTCGAGCCCCACATTGGGCTCTGTGCTGACAACTCAGAGCCTGGAGCCTGCTTCAGATTCTGTGTCTCCCTCTCTCTCTGCCCCTCCCCCACTCATGCTCTGTTTCTGTCTTAATACTAAATAAACATAAAAAATTAAAAATATATATATATAAATTAATTATTCATTTCAGTCCCTAGCTTCAAGCCAGATAGCATTTTTCAAACTACCTTAAATAAATGCTCCAAGCCATACAGGAAAAACTTTGCATAGGAAATGAATACTTTAGGAATAGCTAAATCTATTACAGAGATTTGCCTTAGAAAGATAATATGGCTGTTGTTTTTGTCCTCCGGTGTCCCTCTGGAAAAATCGCCTCTCCCCTACCCTCCATGTGCTCCTAGGTGGGTGATCTATCAATCATTGTGCTTCTGTAAGCCTAGGGGATTGGGCACAGACTGGGCATATTAGTTTCCTATTGTTGCTGTAATAAATGACTATAAATTTACTGGCTCAAAGAATACACATTCATTCTCTTCCAGTTCTAGAGAGTAGGAGTTCTAAAGTCAAAGTGTCACCAGGCTGCATTCCTTCCAGAGGCTGCAGGGGGAAAATCCATTTCCCTGCTTTTTCTAACTCCTAGAGGCAGCCTGAACTCATTGCCACATGGCCACATCCTCCATCTTCAAAGCCAGAAGCACAGCCTCTTCCAATCTTGCTCTCTCTGACCTTGGCTTCACTGTAACATTTCCTTCTCTAAGACTCTGTTCCTCTTGCCTCCCCTTTATAGGAAACTTGTGACCACACTGAGCCTGTCAAAATAACACAGGATAATTTCCCCATCTCAAAATCCTTAATCACATCTGCAAAGTCCCTTTTGCTTAATATGGTAACACATTCATAGATTCCAGGAATTCAGCCTACCACATTGGATCAGTTTGAATACCAATAGCTCAGGCCACAGAGATTTTTGAAGACCTCACAGCCCAGAGACAATGAGAGACTTTTCAAAGGTTGATATGTGGTTGTTGAGAAATTCATCTCTTCCTACCACTGTTGTTTATCAAAACTGCTGTGAATGTCCATCTTGCCTGACATATGAAAAGAGATTAAAGCAGACTCAAGTCAATCTGGAACAATCAGAAGCAAGGAATGGACAGGGCTTGGGGAGAGACTGGGGAAGGCCACACCCCTAGAAATTCCTTAAACTTCCCTTACCTAGTAGATTCTGAAATAGTGTCTCCACCCACAACCATCTCAGTATCATAGTTCAGTTCATTCTCTTATTGGTTAAGCTAATTTGAACTGACCTCTAATGTCTAGGTCAGATACCCCAGGTCAGTATATTACCCTGGCTTAACAGATCAAACTAATCATATGGAAGACCTTATTTTGTACTCAAGCTTTTTGTGGTTAGAATTTCTGCTGCTTTTCTCCACATGAGAAAGAAAGGAAAAGAAAAGGCTACATGCAGCATCTTTCCAATAAAAATGTAACAGCAACTTTCCTCGTATGCCAAAGTTCTCCTCAGTGTCAGACTTCTTTACCAATTATCTTTGCATTTTTAGCTTTAATCTTATTTGCAGAAGGACTCATTTGTTTAATTATCCACTAACACTCACTTCTGCAAACTGAGTGGAGATGCTGGCTATAAGAAGCTTAAGTCATTTCCTAAAAGAGCAGTATTCTTTGTAGAAAACAAAATTCTAAACAAAATTTAAACATGTTTTTTTTTTTGTAGAGACATCAAAATTGCTTTCATCATAAGTTGTGACATTATTTTTCTCCATTTAGGTATCTTCTTCAGAAACTAGCTTACTCCATGAAGTAAATGTATTAAGTTTGGATCAATTATCAGCTACACAGATCTATACACCTCTCTCCACTCCAACACACACACACACACGACTTTAAATTTTCAGCATTCTATATTCTTAGTAACATTTCTAAGTCGAGATTGCTTTCCACTTGTGATTTGTAAGGTTTCTTATATAACCAGCTTGATATATCTACTTCAAAATTTAAACAACCTGCGACTGCCAAAAAGTCCAGTCTGCTTTTTGTGGTGACCCTCAACACCACTCACCCCAGACAATCAGTCACTGCCACCAATGATTTTGGCTCTATTGCAAGCATGTTTGCTATTAGTTGACAACATTTTTATCTGACTCCTGCTAAAATTAACCTCAGTTGGAATACAGTCTTTCTGTTTCATCAGTATAATTACTGGCCCTAGAGTGCCTTCCCAAAGCTGTTGTTTATAATGATTCATGCAGCAGAAAATATACAACTTTGTTCTTGAGAGCCAAGCAATGACAATTCAATCCTATGGCAGGGAAAATGCAAAAACAACCAGTATAAAAACCCAATGGTAAAGGCAATTTCTTCCTCTTTAAGTGAATCATGTTTTGGTGAAGGAAACACACACACACACAGACACCAGCCTGCACTTTAAAATATTTCTCATTCTAAAAATCAGGGACCAACATCTATTTGGTAGCTCATCTCGTCCAGGTTAATAACAAACTGGGTAAACCATATGCGAGGGCGAAACGGGGAACTGGAACTAATATTATATCAGGAGTCACAAGAAGGGCCCGATCCTTCTCCAAACGCTTTCTTTGTCCTGGTATATGACTGGCGTGTCCCCATTAGTGCTTCATTCCTTTAGCATAACAGTCAGATGTGGTTAAAGTGAAACACCCTTGGGGCAGGTTAGCATTTAAACTTCATCTTCCTCCGTGTGGAAGATGGACAGGTTCTTCCCAGCAACAAGTTCCGTTTGGAGCAGCAGCCCTCAACCCTGCCTGCGCATTAAAATCATCTAGGAAGCTTTTACAACACACGACTGAAAGGGTTCTACTTTAGACAAAGTGGATCAGAATCTCTGGGGGTGTGGCTTGGGCACCAGCACTTTTTAAAGTTAAAGTGCTCCATGTAACTTCCAATGTGGGGCTATGATTGTGAAGCTAGGGAGTTTAGATTAGAAAGAAATGGAGAAGACAAGGGCTAGGCGTACAGTGTGAAGGCACAACATGCGCACACTGACAAACCTCACCCAAGAAGAAAGGAATAGAAGAGGGAAAGACCTGCCCATAGGCACTTTAAGTCTAGGTGACTGGTGGGGCTGGTCATCTATCTGTTGGTGGGGAAGGGAGATGTGACCTAGGCCTTGCCAGCTGTAGCAATGAATCCTTCTGAAAAAGTGATTGCTTTGAGGAACCCAAAGTGGGCCAATCTGACCCCCAAATCCTTCGGATACAGAGCTTTTCCTGGAACTGTTGGGAAAGAAGCTCTTTCCGCCAAGATTGCTAAACTGCCGAGATGTGAGTCTAGACCTACTAGGGCTTGCTGCCATAGTGAGGGGAGAAGCTGCCTGAGAATGAAGCCAACATGGAGGAAGCACTCCAGAATGAAGGGGGCCAATCCTAGTAGCATTCTGTGAACCCTGGATCTTACCTCACATATTACATAGACCACGGCGGTGGGAGCTAATGAACTCTTAACACTTAAGTCATTTTTAGTTGAAATATCTATAAATTACAACAAAAAGAATTCTGAATAATAGACAAGTGGCGAAGCCCAAATGAGTCAATGAAATCAACTAGGTTGCAGGGTCAGATCCGTTATCATGCCTACTCTTGGGGGAAACCTGGTTGAATCAAAAGCGGTAAAGGTTACCGTAAGCTATAGAAATGAAGATTTTCAGTGTTTCAAAGTTACTATGTGAGACTTTTCCTTTTATTTCTAAAGAAATATCAAACAAACATCAAATATCAAATATCAAATATCAAAAAGAAGAGTTGTTCCTTTAACGAGGTTCCTAATTTTAAGAAAATCTACTTAGTCTTTTTTTTTTTTGCTAATTGAATTGAATTGAGCTAGATTAATCATAGCATCAGCTAATTTTTAGCAATACTTAACTTCCTATGGTGAATCAACCTCTTATGCAAAACTTAGTTTATACCTTTAAGTGAAAAACAAAACCATAGTTTTCTGCAACATACATTAAAATAGATTGGGTTTCTACATACATTAATATAGTCTGGAACTTACAAGTCAACAATCCTTAAACTACTCAAATCAATATTTCAGGAAAGCTGAATGCCCTTCATAGCAAACAGAGACAAATATACAATTTTATGATAAGATATAGAGTAAGTTTATATTTAACTTACATTTTACAGTCACTGCTTTGAAAATACTTGTCACCTTCACCTTATCCATTTATCATGTAATGGATGGATGATTCAAGTCTGGTCATCTCAAATCTCATGTGTCAGCAGACTCCCTTCTTTCCCAGAACTTTATAAATAATTTCTATCATCAAATTCAGTTATATTTTTTAACCAAAATTGATTTAAAGGATTATAATTCTCTAATTTTATAGGTCTGTACTTGAAATGCCCCAATCTTGTGTCTCCCTGTGAAACAAGTAACACCAGTAGACTTTGATAAAGTTT
This sequence comes from Cryptoprocta ferox, assembly GCA_028646485.1. Classification (NCBI taxonomy): domain Eukaryota; kingdom Metazoa; phylum Chordata; class Mammalia; order Carnivora; family Eupleridae; genus Cryptoprocta; species Cryptoprocta ferox. Next base: position 67,164,377 of record CM053572.1, read on the forward strand.
TAGGGACAAGACTCCACAAGGGTGAAGGAATACACTTAGGACCAAACCATGTGAGTCGATAGGTCTCAGGCACAAGACTAAGCCACAACATGTGGATGTGGGTGGCACAAGCCAAGCGAATCTTCTGCCCACCTCTGAAGTGACACTCCTTACATTTGTTCAACACTTGGTGATGCGTGATCTGGCAGCAGGCAGTGTTTGTTTATTGGTTGTTTGGTTCCATGTTGTGAATGCTGCTGTTTTAATTCCCACTTGAGGTCATTGCTTTCTGCAGCAGGAATGGGACTAATGAATGTTTCAGTCAGTATGTAAGAGGTTGCATATGGAAACCTGAAGTAACTGGTACCATAATTCTGACTATTCCAACTAGATCTTAACATAGCTTAAAAACTAGTGACCCGACTAACCTGCTTTCTGATCCTGGCTTTGGCCCATTATTCCTGGTTTGGAGCAGGCCACCACTTAGACTAAATCCTAGTACTGAGGTAGCTGTTGTCCTTGAGCCTTGGAATGTTTTCTTTGGCATTTCACTTCCTGAGGTATGTGCATCCTGCCATGAATCCAAAGGGAGCTCACAGAGCTGTACCTCCAGGTCGTCTTCACTCTCTTTCATCCTGGCATGTGCCTTTTGTCCCACCTCATAGGCTCAGTGGGACCACAGCACATAGTCAGCCCATCTCTCACTCTGAACATTTCCTGGGTAGGAGTCAGACGCCTGTCCACCATGTCCTTCTCACTTAAGGAAACACATATCAAGTTTTCCAAGTGAAGCCTCTTTCTCTCTCTCTTTTTTTTTTATTTTTTTAAAATTTTTTAATGTTTTATTTATTTTTGAGAGAGAGAGAGAGAGAGAGAGAGACAGCTTGAGCAGGGGAGGGTCAGAGAGAGAGGGAGACACAGAATCTGAAGACAGGCTTCAGGCTCTGAGCTCCCTATCAGCACAGAGCCCGATGCGGGGCTGGAACCCACGAACTGTGAGATCATGACCTGAGGCGAAGTCGGACGCTTAACCGACTGAGCTGCCCAGGCGCCCCACTCTCTTTTTCTTTTTTAAGAGTGAAACAGTCTAGTTTATTAAGTTTTTTAATGTTTATTTTTTTGAGAGAGAGAGTGCAAGAGGGGGAGGGGCAGAGAGAGAAGGGGACAGAGGATCCAAAGCAGGTTCTGCACTGACAGCACAGAGCCCGATGCGGGGATCACACCCATGAACTGTGAGATCATGACCTGAGCCGAAGGCAGACGCTTAACCGACTGAGCCCCCAGGTGCCCTGAAGCTCCTTTCTCTTGACACGGCCTGCAGAGGAGGAACATATGCACATATAACTTTTTTCCCCTTGGGGGATAGGTCTCTAAGGAAATTCTCCTCACACATTCTCCTTGACCCTAAAACACTGACTCTTTTTTATCCTAGAGGTGGATGAGGTGTAGAATCCTGTAACTGATGTATATGTAACTACATTTCGGACACTTAACTTGGAAATTCCTGTAGGAATCTCCGTCTCACAGACCATATTGTTATCTATCTCCTGAAGGTTCATCCAAAAGGTCCCATTTAATTTCCTGTTTCAGCAAGGACTGATCTAGCTAGACTACAGCAGCTAGAGAAAACCTTGTAAAGATGTCCAGATAAAAAGTTAAAAAATTTGTTGCCAAGAATATGTAGAACACCTGCCCTTCATCATGTCTCACCTGGAGAACAATTGGATCATGACCATCTTGTGCTCCGTTTCTCATCTCTGAGGTTATGTGCCATTTTTTAGGAAAGCTTGGCAAACAGCGTTGGTTTAACTTATAGTAAAGGCAGAACTCCCTCGACTGCCTGAAATAACTCCCTCCTTGATCTACCTGTAATAGTGTCTGATTCATTCCCTGAAGAGCGCTCAGTGTACTGCAGACTGAAAAGACACACAGTTCAGCTCAGCAGGAGTTCAAGAGTCAATACTGCTATAAATATACACAAGTCACCTTTCTACTCTGGGGTGTGATAACTTGAGTCAATGAACCTTTACAATTGTGTCTTCCAAGTAACAGGACAGATAAATCCATGGTTGACATTAGAAGAGGCATAGAATCTTCTCAATACTTGGAGAGGCAGAACGTTTTGGGAGAGCAATTGTAAAAATAATATATCCTCATATTTTTAAGAATTAGTACTGACCATCAGAGAAAGAAAAATATCATATGATTTCACTCACATGTGGAATTTAAGAAACAAAACAGATGAACATAGGGGAAGGGAAAGAAAAATAAGATAAAAACAGAGGGAGGCAAATCCTTAGAGACTCTTAAATACAGAGAACAAACTGAGGGGATCTGGAGGGGAGGTGGGTGGGACAGTGGACTAAATGGCTCATTGGCATTAAGGAGGGCACTTGTTGGGATGAGCACTGGGTATTATATGTAAATAATGAATCACTGGGCTCTACTGAAACCAATACTATACTGTATGTAACTAAATTGAATTTAAATAATGTACTCTAAAAAAAGAAACAAAGATTTAGTAATGACCAGAATAAAGAACAGTGTTTTAAAAGTCACTTGATTCTAAAAATAAATAAATAAATAAATAAATAAAAGTCACTTGAGGGGAGTCTGGATGGCTCAGTCGGCTTGAGTTCGAGCCCTGCATTGGGCTCTGTACCAATACCTCAGAGCCTGGAGCCTGCTTCAGATTCAGTCTGTCTGTCTGTCTCTCTCTCTCTCTCTGCCCCTCCCCTGCTTATGCTCTGTCTCTCCCTTTCAAAAATAAACATTAAAAAAATTTCTTGAAGTCACTTGAATCCCACTTTATAATCTATTGGTAATTAACAACATGTAAATACTATTTAAATACTTTTAAAAATACTTTTCCACACATATATAGAAATAAAAGGATAGATAGCTAGCTTAAATAGCTAGATAGGTAAATGGAAAGATCTTATTTTTTCTTTTAAAAGGAAGCATAAAATCTAACATAGCATCAAATACATCCACATTTCTTTCTAAGACCAAGTACTTATCATCCATTTTATTTGTTTGTGAAAGTACTGGGGCTCTGTTTTACTGCTAAAGAGGCGGAAAAGAACAGGAATCCCTTCAGAGATTGCTGGGGAGAAGTCAGGAGAGAAATCCAAAGTGGATTTCTGGAGCAGACATTGACCATGAGAGGCTGGAAGCCAAGAGAGCTTGGAGAGCAGACAGAGTATGCTGGTTTGTTATGTCGAACATGAAGAAAATTCAAAGATAATTGATTTTTCACACTTTGCCTACTTTTGAGTTTGGTCTTATTTGATTGATCCTATAACTTATATTAAAGATAAAATTTTATCTGGGAATATCCATGGATCTATTTTCAACAGAAAACATTTGGCAAGTGATCCATTAGGTTCTGGAGATACAGAGATGAACCCAAGGCCAGCTGTGAACCCAGAATATTTTCAGTTCCATAGAGGAAGCAGCATTAGTGCACATTGACAGTAAGATGTGGTAAATCCCAGAGTGAAGTCACTCACAGAGGGCTCTTCGAACACACACACACAAAAAACCCCTAAGAACTAGCTTAGTCTAAAGCATTGTAGGCAGATAGAGTGGTATGTGCAAAAGATACGAGAAATGACAATACAGGATTTATTTCTGGAATGCAGACTACTTCCACAGGCAGAGCAGGCTGCCCCATCAGCATCCCTGTCTGGGTTTGCTTGAGTCTGAGGTAGACACCTACTGGCTGCCATGGATTTGATAAGCTGAGTAACAAGAAAGGGAAAATGTCTGTGAGGGCTTACGCATGTACCAATCTAGTAACATACATCCTGAGATCAGCTTGGTATTTAGGTTAAACGTACTCCGCAGAGAAAGCCATCTCACTACCTGTCTAATTCATCAACGAAACCGCGTGCCTACTACGTGCAGTAGACTCTGGTCAACCAAAACAATACACTTTCTCTTCCCCGTCCCACCCTCAGACCAAAGCCTCCTGTTAATCTCATTTGTTCCTATGTAGAGCATCTGATGGAATAATTTTTCCTTGTTTTTAAATAAATGTATTTTAATATTAAAAGTGACTTGAAGATATCCTTCAGTGACCTTCATGACACTTTTCTAAGAATTTTGGTAAGGGGTAGAAAACATAATTCAAAAACACTTACAGGTATTGGAAATGCCTTCTCCTAACCGGGATATTTTCTTTAGCTAGGTTTCTTCCAGATGACCAGCATCACCTGCAACTTGTTAGAAATGCAATTTCTCCAGCCCCACCCCATATGCCCCAAATCAGAAACGCACGCTGGGGCCCAGCCGCCTATATTCTAACAAGGCTCCAGGTGATTCTGATGCAGGTTCAATTTTGAGAACCATTGTTCTAGAGTAGTAAGTAAGGACCTGGAAAAGCCCACAAGCCCACAAATAATCCTATACAAGATTGCCAGTTATGTTACAAAAGTGTTTATTGTTTAAATATATTCTAGGAATTCATGCACAAACCCCTTGAAGTGATCAGATCTTACTTGGGGAAGTCACAGCCACAGACTCACTAGAGAGGTACCTCAGTGAGTACCTCTTTCTCCTCCAAACCCCTTCTTTTGTTGATGATAACACTGGGGCTCAGAAAGGCCAAGGAACTTGTCCAAGGTCACAGAGCTTATCAGCAGAGGGCAAAGTCTAGTCTTTAGACCTCTTGACACAAAATTCAAGGTCTATGCAACAGATACTAACCTAATTGCACAAATAAATTCAGTTCCTGTATGGGGCTCCTAGGTGGCTCAGTCGGTTGAGCATCCGACTTTGGCTCAGGTCATGATCTCACGGCTTGTGAGTTCTAGCCCAGAGTCAGGCTCTGTGCTGACAGCTCAGAGCCTGGAGCCTCCTTCAGATTTCGTGTCTTCCTCTCTCTCTGCCTCTCCCCTCATGCTCTCTCTCTCTCTCAAAATAATAAACATTAAATTTAAAAAAAGTATTAAAAAAACAAATAAATTCAGTTCCTCTAGCAAAAACCAGGGATTCAAAAATGTGGAGCATAGTGAAAATATTTCTAAGCAGGTTTTTTTTGTTTGGTATTAGGAAATAATACACATTCATGTAGGGAAACTGGAATTAATAAAACTCCTAATAAAGACAAAAATCAACTATAATTATACTGAGAAAAGTGCTATTAACATTTTAGTGTATGTACATATATGTGCAAGTATGTATTTATAAAGAGTATTTTGTAGAATAATATATACATATATCCACTATATAGAGTAGAATAATGTTTTCATTGTTTTCAATGAAAGGGAAAGGAAACAAAGAAAAAAGGAAAGGGAGGCAAGAGAACAAAAGCAAACATGAACTAATGGGACTTCGTCAAGATAAAAAGCTTCTGCACAGCAAAGGTATCACTCAGCAAAACTAATAAGCAACCTACAGAATGGGAGAAGATATTTGCAAATGACATACCTGACAAAGGGTTAGTCTCCAAAATCTATAAAGAACTTGTCAAACTCAACACCCAAAAAACAAATAATCCTGTTGAGAAATGGGCAGAAGACATGAATAGACATTTTTTTCAAAGACATACAACACAAATGGGTAACAGACACATGAAAAGATCCTTAACATCACTCATCAGCAGGGAAATACATGATAAGATAGCACCTCACACGTGCCAGAATGGGTAAAAGTAACATAGGCAACGACAGATGCTGGTAAGGATGAGGAGAAAGGGAAATCCTCTTGCACTGTTGGTGGGAATGCAAACTGGTACAGCTACTCTGGAGAACAGCGTGGAGGTTCCTCAAAACGTTAAAAACAGATCTACCCTATAAGCCAGCAATTACAGTACTGGGTATTTACCCAAAGGATACAAAAGTACAGATTCAAAGGGGTACATATACCCTGATGTTTGTAGCAGTATGATTAACAATAACCAAACTATGGAAAGACCCCAAATGTCCATCAACTGATGAATGGATAAAGAAGATGTGGGGTGTGTGTGTGTGTGTGTGTGTTTGTGTGTAATATTACTCAGCTGTCAAAAGGAATGAAATCTTGTCATTTGCAACAACATGGATGAAGCTAGAGTGTATTATGCTAAGCAAAATATGTCAGGCAGAGAAAGAAAAATACCATATGATTTCACTCATATATGGAATTTAAGAAAAAAAACAGGGGCGCCTGGGTGGCGCAGTCGGTTGAGCGTCCGACTTTGGCTCAGGTCATGATCTCGTGGTTTGTGGGTTCCAGTCCTGCGTCAGGCTCTGTGCTGACAGCTCAGAGCCTGAAGCCTGTCTTCAGATTCTGTATCTCCCTCTCTCTCTGACTCTCCCCTGCTCACGCTGTCTCCTTCTCTCTGTCTCTCAAAAATAAATAAACCATTAAAAAAATTTAAAAAAAAAAAAAACATATGTGGGGGAGAGGGAAACAAACTGTAACAGACTCTTAATGATAGAGAACAAACTGAGGTTTGCTGAAGGGAGGTGGGGTGGGGGGTATGGTCTAAACGGGCGGTGGACATTAAGAAGGGCACTTGTTACATTGAGCGCTGGGAGTTATATATAAGTGATGAATCACTAAAGTCTACTCCTGAAAACAGTATTACACTATATGTTAACTAGAACTTATATGAAAATTTGAAAAGAAAAATGTGAAAGGAAATGCATCAGGCAGAAGGAAAATATTACCAGGTGGAATTATAGATCTATAAAAAGGAATGCAAGTCCCTGCTAATTATAATTGCAAGGGTAAAGACATAAGATTTTTTTCTTATTATTTAAGAAAATAAAAAAAATAAAAGTGACTTGAATATATATATGGAGAGAGAGAGAAAACAGGATATACATATAGAGAGAATTTATATATAGGGAGTATATAGCACATATAATTAATTTTTTCAGTTTTCTTTATGACCAAAATCACCATATTTTAAAGTTTATTTATTTATTTTTAGAGAGAGATAGAGTATATGAGCAGGGGAGGGGCAGAGAGAGAGGAGAGAGAATCCTAAGCAGGCTCCACACTGACAGCACAGAGCCCAACGCAGGGCTCAAACACACAAAACTGAGTCGAAACCAAGAGTCAGACACTTAACTCACAGAGTCACCTAGGCACTCCAAAACCACCATTTTAATGATTGATTTGTATGTCATTATAATCTATTTTTTACATTCTCATATTTTTACATTTACATTGTTTCCAACATTTTGCTCTAGCAATATGAAAGAGAGTAAGATCTTAAGTGTCAGTAAGATGCAGGAAAGGTGACTTATACAAGCAGGCCAAGGTGCAGTACCAAAGAAGTGACCCTTGTGAGCTGGAGAATTGAAAGACCAGGTCCCCATGGAGATACTAAGATGGGGAGAAGTAATATTTCATGAGAGTGGAAATCCCCAAGTAAAAATGACCATTCACAATATTCCCGGACATGGTACATGTAGAGGCAGGGCAACCTCAGAAAGCGCACAAAGGTCCATCCAAGGCTAACACATCCACTCACCTCTCTGTGTCCCATAATTCTTAGAAGTTACTTTTCTAGAAGGACTTCAGTCAAGTGATAATAAACCTCTTTACTGTTTCATTTATCATAGAAAAGATAATTCATGAAAACAAATCTTCGGAAGAATTTTTGAAAGCTAATAAAATACACCCCTTTTCTAACCATTCTTAATCAATGCCTGTCATTTCCTCCCATTGGAGTAAAATTTCATCCTTTTGTTTTAACTCAGTGCAAAAACAATGTTCTCTAATAATGATGGATGACCTATTTATATCATATGAAAATGAGAGTATATTGCTTCTAACCCTAAAAGGCTATGTTTAGGTTGCTCACCTAAAATGTTCTCTAGTTATAAAATATTTATAAAGTAATTTTCCTATGTTCTCCCTTTCAACAGGTTTGAGTTTATAAGCATAGTGTTTGGGTAGGAACTGCATTTATACCTTACCAGTTCAACCATTTTCCCAAACAAATAGCTATCTTTTCCCAATAGGTTCTTACTCAACATAGTCATCTTTATTTTTAATTCCATCTAAATTTTAGAAAGAATTTGAACACCTGTGTTGAATGATAATTTTTTTTAATTGAAATATTCTGGTCTTCACACGGCCACATATTTTCACACTTGCTTTTAACTCTTTGGCAGCATTTCTGAAGGACTGGTCTTTTTTGGATTTTAAATGTCTGTTAAAAGAGAAGATTCAGAGAGATTCAATCATGCAGAGCTCCAATGAAATAAGACAAAGCTTCTTTTCTTAAAGGCCAGGTATTCCAATGGTGACCTTGAGTTTTAGTGGGGAAGAACCCATCTCCTGAGCAACTGGTACTGACACTGACTCAGTACTTTGGTTGGGGGAGGGGACTCCACTATGGAAGTCCACCAGGGAAGATACTATTCACCTCTAAAAAAATTTCAAGGAAATTCCTTCCTGAGCTTTTTATGGGGACTAGTCTCAAAAACAAACTTTCTGAGGCAGTATTTCTGAAAGTGTGTTCTGTGGTTCACTATTACCTTAGGATGATAATAACTGTTTCTCAGTTTAAAGTAAAACAAGATTACCTAATTATATAACTTTTGGAAATAGTAAAGTAAAGGTGAGCAATTCAACATGCTAAAGTACCTGCTGAAGAAGGGAAGGGGTGGGGAGGTAAATGGTGGTTTCCAAAGCTTATCCAACCATGAACTCTTCCTTAAAAAAAAAAAAAAAAAAACTATTAAATGTCTCAATGAAGAATTTGAAGCCACCAACGCAGTGTCAAAGGTCAATTGTCCCTTTTTTTATGTCCTGCTCTAACATGACCTCCACAGTTTTACTGACAATTCTGCAGATACTTCTACCCTTTCAGCTCTGTTCTTTATGAATTTACATCAGCATGTGTTTACCTCATGTGTTGGAAAGGCTTTTCTAAAATGAAAGAGTGTAATTGCCTTATTTTCTAATTCCTGCAAAGGGTCAGGTAGCTGCTCCTAACGTGTGCCATGGCACTACTTTATCTCTTTAGACCTTTCCCCTGTTGTCTTTCCCTCATGTGCACATATTTTGAATTGAAACCAGTGGAATTTTTTTTAACATAATTCGAATTCGATTGCCTCTCCCATATTTGTTTTCAAAAAGTGATGGCTTCTTCCATCAGGAACTAAGGAGTGTGCTTTGCTTCCTGTCAGGAGAAAGTAAATAGTCAGCTTCCTGCTGTGACAGAGGTGGGGGGGGGGGGTAGAAGAAACCTACTCCTTAGCCAGGCCTCTATGCCAACCCCCTGCACCTCATATTTCTAATCCCTTTATCTCTGTACCCTGAACAAGTATTCAAATCTGTTGGCCTCCCTCCTGATATCAAAGTGTGACTGGGAACCTTAGTAGTAACAGCTCTGTCCTTTCTCTGGATCAAAGAATCCTGGAATGCAACTTGAAATGAGAAAAAAGTAAATCTCTTATGTGAAACATGCTTTCCAAACTGGTTTCCACTGCTCCGCCTTTGACCTTCCCTGGTATTAATATTGAGTCCAAGAGAACACCACTTCCTGCAAGGTCCCTAAAACTAGCCCCACCTCAAATTCTGCAGGACTCTAGGCTGACCAACCACTGAGGGGTTTTCCAAAATTTGGGACTTTCAGGATAAAAGTTGGAAAAGTCCTGAACAAATGGGGATTGGTCACTCTGTTCTTAAAGCACCTTTGACGGCATTCTTTCCTGATAGAAGTGCAGAGTCAAGGTAGCAGAACCTCCTTTCTAGTGATTCTCACTCTTGTCTCTAGGAAGCTAGTAAGCAGCTGAAGCCAGGCCAGGATAATGACCCAGTGAGAAGCCTGGGTTTTCTCCTCTCTCCCTTCCTCCCCTTCAGCACCTCCCAGCAGTCCCCAGAGCCTCCTCTTTCTATCCCTTTGTCTTTCAAATCTTGGTCACAGAATGTCCCACTTTATTATTTTCCCTTATCATGTGTTATTAGCAAGTCATTCTAATAAGGGGAGTCACCTGGAGACTTTATCTCCCTTGAGTCTGCGCATAAAGTCAGCACAGTCAAATGGTCCCTGGGGATGGATGGCAAGTTCATTAAAGGAATACTTATGCTCTTTCTACAGAGTTGTTATTTGTGACCAGTGGGGTTGATAAACTCCCCTGGTCTGATACAGTTCCTTCCAAAACCATTTGGCTGACTCACAACTTCCTGTCCTAAGACCTAAGGAGTATGATCTACATATATGCTAGTAATACTCTTTTTATTACTTATATCAGTTGGGATGTTTCTACTGTAAGTAACAGACAACACTATTCCAACTGATTTATAAAATAAAGAGATTGTATTGTTTCGTAAAACTTGAAAGTCCAAAATAGGGAAGTTTTCAAAAGAGGTGATTTAGTGCTCAGTGAAGTCATCCAGGATCTAATGTTTTCATGGTTTTCCTTCATCGTGAGACTGGAGTCATTACCCCCCAACAAAGGTTTGCTTTGTCACAAATTGGATCGAGTGAAACCTGCAGGGCTTACTTCTTATGTCCAGCTCCTATGTTAGAGCTTGGATTTCTGATACACTAGGGTAAACCAGTCACAAATCCCTGACTGATCACTGGTTTCCAAAAGCAAACAACCAAAAATACCATTCTCCCCCAGCATTTAAAGAATCAGAAAGGGCTGAAGATTTGCAGATAAAGGAGGGGTCACTTCAAGCCTTAAATGGTCGACACCTGGATGTTCTCTCAATCTCCCACACACATTCCAGAGATTCTCCTCCCTCTCAAGAGCAAAACAGCCCTCACTGGCTTTTCCTCTCCTGTCCAAAGCCAGGGCCCTGGTGGGCATGCTCCTCAGTGGATGATGGAGGCATTGCCTTTTAAAAACTGGTTTGCTCTACCTTGAGGCATATACTCACCATGCTCAGCTAATAGGGGGAGGACCCCTGCAGGGACTGAAGCCTAGCGTGGGGCCATATTGTCCCCTATCCTCCCACCAAGTGTGGGAGCGGGCTCCAGGTCCTTCCACTTCCGTGTGCCACCTGGAGAGGTGTTAAGGGTAAACTCCTATTGGATATTTGGATGACTTTCTGCAGCTTTCATCATTTATTCAGTTCTATTATTGTACATTTTTAAAGTTTATTTTTATTTTGAAAGAGAGAATGTGAGTGAGGGAGGGGCAGAGAGAAAGAGAGAGAGAGACAGAGAGAGTTCCAAGCAGGCTTCCTACTGTCAGCCGAGACCCTGATACAGGGCTTGAATTCACAACCATGAGATCATGACCAGAGCCAAAACCGAGTATTGGATGCTTAACCAACTGAGCCACCCAGGCACTCCTCCATTATTACTCGTTTTAAGTGTTATAATGTGAACATCTTTTGTTCTCTTTCTCTCAATTAGAATACATTCAAACTACCTTATTGATTATGTAGTTTTATTCTTAATGCAATACAGTTTTGTTTATGTATTATTTATTACTTAAACAAACTAGTCTAACAAAGAATTATCCAGTGGAATTCCCAAGGGCTTTTTGAAGAGATTTTAAAATAAATAAGCAAATACATACATATACACATACATGCATACCAGACATACTTACATAAATCCATTCTTCTGACTTTCTTCATAGTGAGGCTTTTCTTCAGATGTATCTTCAATTTCCCTCTTTGACTTTATTTATACCATTAACATTTAGACTCTTGAGCTTTTTAAAAAGAGTTCACCAAAAAAAGTTATCAAAAACTTCAATCTAACCCTCATAAGCTATCTCAGATTCTACACAATAAATTTGAATTAGTCCAGTTTTACTCAGTGTTGTTTGCATAAGTTCACTACTCATTGCCAAAAACCTAATATTAGATTACATTTGCATTGTTTCTTAAAAGTTGCATTTTTGACCTGAATTTGCGAATACAAAAAGTCAGCACGAAACATGGTTTAAAGGTAGAGACAGAGATGACTGGAGACATTTTGGAGGGCAGCGTGCTTTTGCATACAAGTCACAGGTTCACCCAGACACTCCCACTGACTTACAATGGCCAGCCCATCTGGATCCCCATCAGACACTCTCACTGCCACACCTCCACTACCTTCTGCCTTTTCCAGCCCCACACGATCTCCTCCCTGGTGAACACTACTCTGCACCTCAGCTGTGGCTGAAGCCAGAATGAATAGACCCTCTGGGGGACTTAGTAATACGAATGAAGAGTGAACATGTACACCAGCTCAGTAGCATTTCATACGAAGCAAAAGGTGGATGGAAGGCTGGGTCTCCCTGACAACAGACAACTTCAAAAACAGTGTCCAATATAAGGCCAAATGTTGGAGGAGGGAGGGGTTGGTAATGAAATAATCTGCTTTGCTCATTTCATAATCTAAATTTTACTCTAACAAAGGGTATTTTAGCCATTTCTTGTAGTGGAGTTTAGTCATCACCATGATTAAAGTAAACAATAGATGAAAAAGCGTAATTAAGTTTAGCCCAAAACTGCCTTAAGAGATACTCTAACAAGCAGCTGGAGAGATGCTTGTCTCCGAAATAATGCTGTTTGTCTTATTAACTTGCAGCTATCGCTCTGCCTGAACTATGTTTGGTACGGTAATGAAAGAGAAAGAGAAGAGACAGAAACACTGAGACAGAGACTTGGACTCTGTCTCCATGACACCAAATCAAGAACTGTCTCCTTCCACATCTTTCACCACCACCCGGGAGACTCTGTCGGCAAAGGACAGAGCAGAGCAGCTTCTGTGACAGAATGAGGTTGTGATGCAAAAAGCTCTGATGACATTTCCTTGAGTGGCGCCCTGTCACCTGCAAAGCCACTTCTGCTTCTCGATCATGCCCCAGTCCTAAAATGGTCACAGAGAATCAATCATCTGAAACCCACATGTCATCACATAGGGGGAGGGGGAGAGGACTGTAGTGATAAATGGCAATGTCTTTAAAGCAAGTTCTAAAACCACAGTCTAAGTGAATAGAAATGCTTTTGACTGGTAGACTTTACTTATGTAGAGTTTACCTATAATAAGATAGACCCATTTTAAACATATAGTTCAATAGGGTTTGACAAATGCTACACACCTATGTAATCACCACCACAATCAAGACTATAGAACATTTCTATCACTCCAAAAAGTTCCCTTGTGCCCTTCCCCAGAAATGGCCACAGGAAGTATTTTTTTATTTTATAAGCCATAGAACATTTATTTGAACATTTTTTAAATTGGAGTAGCATAACGAAGAATCTGTTCACTTGCCAGAAAAAAAACATTTAGATCTTAAATTCTTAATGTAAAATCAGATAACATTTCCCTCAGTATAGTTTTAGCATGGACCAGCTACTAATGAGAAACCATTGCCATAGCACTTTCGAACCTGGCTAACATTTGAAGCATAACATTCATCCAAAAATTTGAGTGGGAAAGGAGTGTTTTAACCTACTTGATATATTCAGAAGTTATAAAGGTCACACTGAGGCTACATGGTAGGTAGCTCACTTTGGCAAGAAGACTGGAAGAGGGAGAAAGCAAAAATGGAAAGAGAAAAGACCATGTAAATACATATGATTCATATATTTATTAAAATTATATATATGTATGTACACATGTGGAGATTGAATTTAAAAGACAAAAAAATGATGGAGACCTCAATTCTTACAAAAATTTTAAAAGCCTCCTAGTGAATTCCCTTCAAAACATTTCTTGTTTTATGTCACATCAAATAATTTTCTCGTTCATCTTAAAAAATAAAAACAACCTACAATCTAGAAGAGATTATTGACTGATGGAAATAGAGTCTGAGATTTGGAGTGAAAAGTGCTTTCTCAGCCTGCAGCTGAACATTCTGCTCTGAAAGTGCTTCCCTGCCTGCTTCTCCACAAATCAATAATAGATCAGACAAGAACTTTCACTGCTGCTACTTTCTAAGAGATGCAGAGAATTGGGCAAGTTGGGAACCCAACGAGAATTCTCGACTGTAAACCCCATATCCATCTCTGTCAGGTGCAGTGAAGGCATTCTGGAAGGACAGCCAATTTCAGCCTGCTTGCTTCGGAGCCTGCTGCAGCCAGGAAACTCCAGTGATTTCTAGTATGACTTCTTAAGAAAATGTTAAAATTGGTGCACACCATTAGAAAATTAACTTCTGGCTGAAATTTTATCCAAAAACTGACATTGGTAAGGAAATCTAGGAGGAAAAAAAACCCCACAATTGCACAACAAAAGATTTATCTTACTTTTTAAAATATAAAAGCAATTTATGCTCATAAAAATATGGTAAAGAAACAAAACAGATGAACACTGGGGAATGGAAGGAAACATAAGATAAAAACAGAGAGGGAGGCAAACCATAAGACTCTTAAATACAGAGAACAAACTGAGAGTTGCTGGAGGGGAGGTAGGTGGGGGGATGGCCTAATGGGTGATTGGCATTAAGGAGGATACTTGTTGGGATGAGTACTGGGTGTTATTTGTAAGTGATGAATCACTAAGTTCCACTCCTGAAACCAATACTACACTATATGTTAACTAACTTGGATTTAAATAAATAAATTTAAAGCTACTCCTGGGTGACTCAGTCATTTGAACATCCAACTCCTGATTTCGGCTCAGGTCATAATCTCACTGTTTGTGAGTTCAAGCCCTGCACTGGGCTCTATGCTGACAGTGTAGAGCCTGATTGGGATTCTCTCTCTCTCTCTCTCTCTCTCTCTCCCTCTCAATTTCTCTCTTTCTATCTCTCTCAAAATAAATAAATAAACTTTAAAAAAAAGTTTAAATAAATAAATTTCAAAACAAAACAAAAATATGGTGAACTAGAAAAAAATTATCCATAATTCTACCTCCCAAAAAGCTTTGATAAAATTTCTTTTGGAATATTTCTTAACATAGTGGAAATCAAACCATATATAACATTTTGTATCTCAATTTTTCACTAACCTATTGTAATGTATATGTTTTACAAATCATAAATAATTGTTAATAAACCTTTTTATGGTTGTCATAATTAAATCTGACAAAAGTAACACTCTTGCATTTCCCCAGGGTTGGACAATTCAGCTGGTTCCAATTTTTCGTTAACACTGTGACTAATGTATTTGTATGTGAGTCTTTTTCTGTATTTTGAGATATTTCCCTAGAATATATTTTCAGATGGGCAGTCTCTGCATTTGGGTATAAAAATTTTATATCTCTTGTGACATATTTCTAATTTGCTTTACAAAAACATAATCATCTTTTTTTAGGGCATTTTGGCAGTGTGTATCAAGATCCTCACAAATATTCCATTATTTTTGTAGAGAACAATTGGAGATGTATAAAATAGTTTTATTTATAGTATTACTTCCATTACCAAAGAAGTTGGTCACAATCTAAATATCTAAACTAAAAAAGCAGTTAGAGTAAAATTATGGTAGCCATAGCATATACTTATACACCCTTAAAATCTTGTTTTCAAAAAATATGTAAAAACATGCAACATGTCAAAGTATACATATAGTTAAAATTGAATGAAAAAACTAGAATACGAAATTATAGGTACATGTCAATTATATACCTAATTATGTATGTACACACATACAACTATATGTATGTGTTCACAGAAAAATGTCTAGAAAGAAACACATCAAAATGTATACAATGATTTTTTTCAATGATTATTTCATAAGGGATGATAATAAGTGTTCCTTGCTATATACCTTACATATTTTTACATATTCAGAATATTAATGCTTTATTGCATTTCCATGTTCTATCACATTTATGTAAAAATTTATACGTATATATTACAGAAAAGATTGAACAGAATGTTTAAAACATAAAAATAATTAGAGACACTCCAATTCTTACAAAATAAATTTTTAAAGTTTATTTTTGGTCTATTTTGCTTGAACAGAAAAATTGACTAATTTTTCAGGCTGAGTTCTAATATTTAAACACATCCACGGGCCTCAAGGACTCAGTAAATACTATGTGACCAGTCAGCTCTCCAGCTACAGGGTACATTCCAAACTCCTCAAATGCCCACAAAGATACGAGATCCCCTCAGAATCTGGCTTCTACTCACTTACACAGCCTCCTCTCTGATTACCAACCTTCCCTGTTCCCAATACTCTGCCCTCCTGGCCATGGGGAGGGGATTCACCAAGCAGAAACATACTTCATCCAATCAGTAGGGGCAATTCCTACAGGACCACTAAAGTCTCCGGAGGTGTCACTTCAGAGAAGTCTTCTGTTTCCTCCTTCCCTGCAGGCTGCTGCATGTCCTTCCCTATGGACTGCTAGCATGCCTTCACCTTTGCAATTCTCAAAAATTGTACTCATCACACTTCATCTTTGAATGCCTGTGTACTTACTGTACACTCCCCTTTAGAATATCAGTGAGGGCAGAATTTTTTTCTTGTTTTGCTCATTGCTATATGCCCAGTGTCCAGAAAAGTACTTAGAGGTACCCAATCAGTGTTTGAATGTTTCTATGACAGACTGACAGAATAAATGAGTCAATGTATGATTGAATGGATTCAGCAGAAAACTTGAGTATATAAAATACAAGGTGTCTGGCCAGGGGCAGAAGTAAGGCCAAAAAGGAGGCAAAAAAGGATGAAGATATAGAGAGATTTCAAAGATAAGTAGCTTGGCAATGTCGAAAAAGCATAGACTCTACTCTCTACTCAGAAACACTGCTATGTGACTTTGAGAAAATTCCTCTATTTGCACTTGTAAAATGGGATATTATACTCATTTGGTTGAGAATTAAATGAACTATATATATAAATCCACATACACAGTGCCTTGCATGTACTAAGCATTCAAAGAATTTTTCAATTTTTTAACGTTTTATTTGTTTTTGAGAGCAAGAGAGTGAGAGTGGGGGAGAGGCAGAGAGAGAGGGAGACAGTGAATCCCTGAAGCAGTCTCCAGGCTCTGATCTGTCCACACAGAGCCCGCCGTGAGACTCAAACTAGTGAACTATGAGATCATGACCTGAGCTAAAATCAGAAGCTTAACCAACTGAGCCACCCAGACACTCTTGCATTCAGACACCTATCCCTTACAGTTTGATGTATTTATTTCTGTACCTATGAAAAACTGATCACAAATTTCTAAGAAAAAAATGGACTGAACAAAATTATTTTTACTGTAATTTTTTCACAGACAAGCCATTCTAGAAGAACAACAATGAGAAGATGGCCAAACTCTTACAAGCTTAGGCATCACAACCATAAGGAGACGCATTTATGTGACCCATACTGAAGGAGTGGGCCCCAGAGGTCACTCAGGGGTGAGTTTTGTACAGAACAGTACCTTATATATTTTAATGACAGGGCAAAGAAGTATTCCCAGAGCACAGGAAAATGTTTCTCTTATGGGTTTCATTACCCTTTCTATTGATGAGACAAACACATGCAATATTAAATTCTGTCCTAGAGCCGTTTGGCTAAATGTGTGGATGTCTAGGACCAAAAATACATTCATCGATTTTGGGATTAGACTCTATTAATATGCTTTTCAAACAGATATTTCTGTTCACCTTGAAGCACTGGTGTGCATGTTAGGCTGGATGGCTGGGGTCACTGGTCTTACTATACAAGAAAAATCAGCTCCTCGAGATTGTTAGAGCCTCAGGTGGGATGACTGTCCACCGCAACCTGTTCCTGGTGAGCTGACATGATCAGGGACGTCAAGGTGAGTTTTCTAGAGCAGAATGCTGCATCCACAAGCGTCACACAGGGCCTCCCTGGCAGAACAAGAAAATCTGCCACAGCAAAAGAGTTTTTTGCTGAGAAATAAGGAAAATAAACCATGGGATTAGAGCAGCAAGAATAAATACTCCTGCTGCCAGTATCATAAAGATTCTTTTTTTAATATATAAATTTTTTAATGTTTATTTTTGAGAGACAGAAAGACAGAGCATGAGCAGGGAGGTGCAGAGAGAGACGGAGACACAGAATCCAAAGCAGGCTCCAGGCTCTGAGCTGTCAGCACAGAGCCTAATGCGGTGCTTGAACTCACCAACCTTGAGATCATGACCTGAGCCGAAGTCGGCCACTTAATAGACTGAGCCACCCAGGCACCCCTCATGAGGATTCTTTAATTTAACAGTGAACACAGGCCTTTATTGCTTCCACCATAATTTATAGCTCCTATGTCTGGTAGCAAGACAATAAATTGTCACTCACATTGTCATAATCTTTTTTTTTAGAGCCTTTCATGTTTTTATTTTTATTTCTTTTTATTTTAGAGGAAGAGAGTGCAAGAGAGAGAGCAGGGGAGGGGCAGAGGGAGAGAAAGAATCTTAAGCATTCTCCATGTCCAGCACAGAGCCCAAGCAGGGTTTGATCCCATAAACCATGAGATCATGACATTAGCCAAAATCAAGAGTCAGAAGCTCAACCAACTGAGCCACCCAGGAGCCCTCAATTGCCATTGTCTTTGAATTATTAGTTTACCTATCTTGGTACTGCATTATCAGCCACATGGGATTTTGTCAGTATTTTTAGTTGTTGTGTTTTTCTTCTTTGTTTGTTTGAAACTCTGTTTATACATGTGAATATGTCTGTGAGACTGATGCAAAGATGAATCCACTTCTCCTGAGTATATATTTTCCCTTGCCATTTTATGTCATTGCAGTCATCAAACTTCCTAAATTTGAAGATATAGCACTTCTTAATTTGATAAGTCAACGTATTTGGTTGATATCAGCCAAAGCCAGACAAAGGGCAGTGGGAATTATAGGCAGGAAACATAGTTAAGGGAGGTGGGAATTCACCATAGCAGCTTGGCTACAATTAGGTGTCTGGGGAGAAGCTGTTTGTTTAGAAGTGGGGGAGACAGAGGGGGTAACAAGAAACCCAAGAATGAAAAAAGGGAAATACCAGGGAAACCTCTCTGAGAAAGGGACATTTGAATAAAGACTAGAAGAAAACAAGGGATCACCAAAGGGAATATCCAGGGTAAGTGCTTTTATTTTTGTCATTCTTAGAAACATCCTTTTAATTTTTTTGAAGCTTTTGTTTAAATTCCAATTACTTAACATACAGTGTAATATTAGTTTCAGGTGTACAATATAGTGATTCAACACTTGCATACATCACCCAGTGCTCATTACTGGTGCACTCCTTAGTCCCCATTACCTATTTCACCCATCCCCCAACACCCCTCTCTTCTGGTAACCATCAGTTTGTTCTCTATAATTAAGAGTCTGTTTCTTGGTTTGCCTCTCTATCTCCATTTTTTTTCACTATGCTCCTTTGTTTCTTAAATTCCACATATGAGTGAAATCATTTGAGTCTTTTCCTGATTTATTTCACTTAGCATAATATTCTCTAGCTCCATCCATGTTGTTGCAAATGGCAAGATTTCATTCTTTGTATGTCTGAGTAATATTCCTATATATATATATATATATATATACACACACACACACATATATATATACACCACATCTTCTTTATCCATTCATCTGTCAATGGACACTTGGGCTGTTTCCATAATTTGGATATTGTACATAATTCTGCTATAAACATCAGGGTGCATGTATCCATTTGAATTAGTATTTTTGTATTCTTTGGGTAAATATCTAGTAGTGCAATTGCTGGATCATAGGATGGCTCTATTTTTAACTTTTTGAGGAACCTTCATACTATTTTCCAGGGTGGCTACATCAGTTTGCATTCCCACCAACAGTGTAAAAGGGTTTCATTTTCTCCACATCCTCGACAACCTATTGTTTCCCATGTTGTTGATTTTAGCCATTCTGTCATCCTCAATGGGGAAAAACAGAGCTTTTCCTCTATGATCAGGAACAGGATAGGGATGTCCACTCTTTCTATGTTATTTAACATAGAAAGGGGAAGTCCTAGGTAGTCTCAGCTATCAGACAACAAAAAGAAGTAAAAAAGCAGTAAAAGTAAAAAAGACCACAAAAGAAGTAAAACAAATCAGCAAGGAAGAAAACTTTTGCAGATGACACGATACTCTATATTGAAAACCTGACAGACTCCACCAAAAAATTGCTAGAACTGATACACCAATTCAGTAAAGTTGCAGGATACAAAGCCAGTGTACAAAAATCTGTTGCATTTCTATTTACTAATAATGAAGCAGCAGAAAGAGAAAGAAAGGAATTAATCCCCTTTACAATTGCACAAAACACCATAAGATACCTAGGAATAAACCTGTCCTCTGAAAACTATAAAACACTGATGAAAGAAATTGAAGAGGACACAAAGAAATGGAAAGACATTCCATGCTCATGGATTGGAAGAATAAATATTGTGAAAATGTCTATAATACCCAAAGCAATCTACGCATTTATTGCAATCCCTATCAAAATATCACCAGCATTCTTCACACAGCTAAAACAGGGAAGGTGCATTTAAGCACAGGCAACAGTAGGGTCAAAAGCTCTGAGGCAGGAGACTGCCAATGTGTTCAAGGGTAGCAAGCCAGTCTCTGTGGCTGGAGGAGAGTGAGCAGGGAAAAGAGATATAGAAGCTGAGGTCCAATGGCTATAGGAGGACTCTTTAACATAGGCTTCAACGAGATTTTGTAGCTATTACAAAGGTTTCATCCTTTACAAGATGGAAAACTACTAAAGGACTTTGAGCAAATGAGTTTCGTGATCAGTCTTAACTGGGATGACATCACTGGCTGTTTCATTGAGAATAATTTATGGGTGGCAAGTTAGACTGACAGAAGGAAGATTGATTTTGGAAAGCCATCACCATAGTCCAAAGGAGAAACAATGGTAGCTTGGACCAGTGTGGTAGCAGAGGAGGCAGTGAGAAGTGACCCATTCTGGATATATTTTTAAGGTGGAACAAATATAGGGTATGAAAGAAAAAGAGAAGTAAAGGAGATTTCCAAGATTTGGGTCTGAGCAACTGGAAAAAGGCTAGTAGCATTTACTGCAATGGTGGGGGGGGGGGCGCTGTAAAGGGAGCAGCTTTGGGAGGTGGAAGGGATTTGAGGGATCACCAGCTTATAACGATGAGACTTGGTGAGCTCATCCTGGTGCCGAGTGTGGGAGTGCAAGGACAGAACTCTGGGGCAACACTCACAGGTGGGGTGACCAGCTATTCTGATTTGCCCAAAGCTGAGGATTCCCAAGACATGGGACCTTCAGGAAGACTCTGAGAAAACTGAAATCATTGATCACCTATTCAGATGATGAGGGAGGGGAGATGAATGAGAAACCCATGGGAAGGAATAGCAGTGCCACAAGAGACATGTTGCCCTGGGAGACAATTAAGGAAAAGACAGCCCTCAACTCTGTTAAATGCTGCTGATGGGGCAAATGACAGGAAGACTGACCACTGACCACTGGACAGACAACAGAGAAGTCACAGGGGACAAGGGAAATTTTAGTGGAACTTGGCCTGGGACAGAAAGCCTGATTATAGTCATTCGAGAGTGTCTTAGTCTGCTCAGGCTGCCATAACAAAATATCATAATCTGTGTGGCATAAATGACAGAAATTAATTTCTTACAGTTCTGGAAGCTGGGAAGTCTGAGGCCAAGGTGCTAACAGATTCAGTTCCTGGTGAGGACCCCCTCTACCTAGCTTGCAGACAGCTACCTTCTTATTGTGTTCTCACTTTCCTCAATGTGTGTGTGTGTGTGTGTGTGTGTGTGTGTACGCACGCACAAAGAGAGGTTGAGATTTTTCTTCCTATAAGGCCATCAATCCTATCAGGTTAGAACCTCACCCTTATGACTTCATAACCTTAATTACCTTAATTACCTCGTAAAAGTCGTTATCTCCACATACAGTCCATTTGGGATTAGGAAATCAACATATGAATGTTGATGGGGTAAAAGTAGGGGATGGGAGTAGGGAATGACACACAATTTAGACCACAGCAAAGAGCGAAATTAGAAAGAGAAAAATTAAAAAAAAAAACTTTCAAGGAGTTTTCCTGTGCAAGAAAGGGGGGGAAAGTGGTAGTTGATATATAGGATTAAAAGAAGGTTGTTTGTTTGTTTTAGGGTGGGTAGAAGGGGAAAAAATGTGTTTGTATTGTGATGAGAATGATCTAGCAAAATGGGAAGAGGGTTCTTGAATAGTTGAGAGGGAGTAGGACCTAAGGACAACTGAAGGATAGGCTTGAACAAGGAACACAGATGGCTCATTCTCTGGAACAGAAGCAAGGGCAAAATTTTTGGACAAAGATGCATGTGGGTCTGTGGACGTAGCATGTGGGCTCATCAAAATTCTGTTCTGATAATTCCGGTTTTTTGATTAAATAGAAAAGAAAGGTCATGAGCCGAGAGGGAGGATGGCAACAGCTGATGGCAGTTTGAGGGCAGAGGAAAGGTAAGAGGGTCATCTAGGAGAGTAGGAGAGTCCTGTGGAAAGGAAATAGAATATAACTGCCAGGGAGCATTAAGGACTCCCTTCACGTTGAGCATCCTATACAATGGAAGTCCAACACTTACACCTTAGCAGAATCCAGTATTATTATCCAAGGAGGGGGCTGTACACAAGGCTAAGGGTTAGCTGCCTTGGGGTCTGGTCAGTCAGGGTTTTACCATCCACTTATGTGAGCCAATCTCTCTGAACTTCCTTGTATTTTATCTGTAAAACCAGGATATTCATGTCTGCACTGCCTTTCTTAGAAGAATCGAGATGGTACCTGAGGAACATCTTCTATAATGTTAAGTGTCCAACACATCAGAAGAGATTACTTGAAAACTATCCTAATATACTGAGCTTGTTAGAATAAGATATTTTCTTTAAATTTTTTTAATGTTTATTTTTGAGAAGACAAAACATGAGTGGGGGTGGGGGGTGCAGAGAGAGAGGGAGACACAGAATCCGAAGCAGGCTCCAGGCTCCAAGCTGTCAGCACAGAACCCAACGCAAGCCTTGAACTTACAAACAGCAAAATCATGACCTGAGCCGAAGTTGGACACTTAACTGACTTAGCCACCCAGGCGCCCTGAGAATGAGATATTTTCTTGACGTATGTGTGAAAACTTGTAACAAATATGAAAATCTAGTTTTATCGTGTGAAAGGTGCCCCCTAGGGTTGTGTAGTGCACAGCACACAGCGGTTCTCTCTGCTGACCCTCAACACTCACCAACCCCTTTAAATGCCCACCACGTCACGATTATTTCCTTATGCCTATATTTAGTGTTATATCAGAATATAATGTCAGTTTTAAGTTTTTAAGATCAAAATTGCACATTATTGGTTTTTGTGCTTTTAGGCTCTACTCTTGGTAGGCCTGGGTTAGGAGAGATCTTGGAAGATTACTGCCTTCTAGGAAGGATTTTACATACATTGGGCAGGTGGGTGTCCAATAGTACAAATATCCTATTGCACTCCTATGTGAATAACCAAGAAACCATTTAGAGAACATATTAGATTCTTATTTCATTGGAGTTCATTTTTCTAGCCAAATGCTATGGACTAGAAGCTGAATGTAAGGAGAGAGAGAACCACAAAAAGTTTCTTAGCAACGTCAAATCCAGTTTTCCAAAAGGTCACACAGACCCTGTATCTATTTTTTTGGATAATTGCCACCTTGAGAAATAATCACTAATAATAGCTACCTTTTAGTGAATTCCTGGCTTGGCACTCAGCTGAGTACTTTAAGCGTATCATTGTGTTTAATCCTCAACCACCTTATGAGATCAATATTATCAGCTCACTTTACAGATGAAAAAACTGAGTCTTGAAACAATGAGGTCACTTTGCCCAATTAGCCAGGTGGTTGAGGAGTCAGTGTTCTAACCCACTCTCTTGGTGTCCATAGCCATTGCTCTCATGGTGTGCCTTGATAAAATGATTAAGATGGTGTAATGAGCTGTTTGGACAGCTTGCAAAACCTGAAATACTGTATTTCTACGTTTTAAGGACTTAACACTAGAAGACATATCACTGGAGCAAAAACTTATAGGTGGCATTTATCTGTGGGATCTAAGTTTGTCATTTGGCATCCTGAACATTATGTGTCTTCCCAGCAAGGCAAATCTGACACCATAATTTGAAAAGTAATTCAACCTATAATATAATTTCTGTATAGGAAGACCAAGTAATATTACCAAAATATACACATTCCTGTTTTAGAACTCAGGCGATTATTTCAGAGCTGAAACAATCAACATCTCTTTGACCAAGTAACCGAACATGATTTTCTCTACAGAGCCAACGTGCAAGATTTTAATTTACTTAAAACGGGGACCCATAATGCCTGTCATTAATGCTGCTTTCTTTATGAGACTCCCCCTAGTGGGCCTACAAGAGTTAACTTCCTGAACCAGCACACTTGGAGGAAGACTGGGGAGTTTGGTGGCAGTTCATTCTCTTTGTCTAATTTGATGGAAACTGGTCTTCCACCAGATGTGAAGGTGAAATCAGGGGGAAGTGTGAATGTGAATGGATGGTCTCATTCCCATCCAATGAGACCAAGAGGTGAATGACCTAGTGGTTTTATGACAATGAGCAGTAATGAAAACCCCTGAAGCTCTGAAATCCCAGGGGCTTAACTTCAAGTGTGGGGTCAACTCCATTGACATCACAGATCCTTCCTGCAGTCACAATGCTACTGAGCCACCCCAGGAAGATGCCCCAGAAACATAAAGACATTAGTTAGATTGCAATCCAGTTTCCTTAGTGCTTTGGCTCTCTGAAAGACAAAGCAAAAAAGCTCTGCTCCCTTTCAAAAAAAATCAAATCAACAAAAAATAAAGGCAAGAAATCAAGCATCATGAGCACAGGTATTTAACTCATGGATTACCCAAAGTCTCTAAATTCTCATTCTTTACTATCTTATTTATATTTCTTATTACATATAAACAAGGTAATAAATCCCAAAGAGCCTAGGATGGCTTGGGCACAATAGGGTGAGAAATCTTTTCCTATTATTTTATAACAGTTTGATCTAAATGAGTGTGTCTCAACAAATTTTCTAAGTGTCTAATGGAAGTACCTGGGATGATAAATTCTTGTAGCTGACTATGGGTGTGATGGGGACCTGGTGAATAAATGGCATAGGGGAGAACAGAAGAGGAGGGTGGAAAGTAAATTAGAAGCCTCCTTTGGGGGCACCTGGGTGTCTCAGTTGTTTAAGCGGCTGACTTCAGCTTAGGTCGTGATCTCACCGTTGGTGGGTTAGAGCCCGCATCAGGTTGTGTGCTGACAGCTCAGAGCCTAAGCCTGCTTCAGACACTGTGTCTCCCCATCTCTCTGCCCCGCCCCTGCTCATGCTCTGTCTCTCTCTCTCTCTCAAAATAAATAAACATTAAAAACATAAAGAAGCCTCCCTTAACTTTCACCATATGTACAGAAATTTCCCTTAATTTTAAAGAAAAGATTAACCACCACTGCAAGAATTCACCTGCCTTAGTTCTTGATCTAATTTAGCATTCTGGTTGCCTAGATACGGATGTAAACAAAAATGCCTACCTGACTGCAGAAGAACAGCGGAATGAACCTGATGGCCCCCATCCTGGCTCAGTCAGTGACCAAGAAAAGAAAGCAAGTACTTTTACACATTCATAGTAAACATAGAATATTTAGTTCAGCTTCTTTAAATCTTAGCATTGTTCAGAGAGTTCTAAGGAGTCCTAGAAGAGTTGCTTTTCTTTTCACTCTACCTACATTTCTTGTTTGTTCTGCTTTGAGGAAGTGACTGATGACAGCACAGGCTGAAAAGAAAAAGGGCCTCAATTTGTGATTACATTCATTGGCCTGACTTTTAATATGCAGGGCTAAATATTAACTAAAATTTGACAGTTATTTTTTAGATTCAAAAGAAACTATGATAAATTCAACATACAGACTTTATCTCTAACATGAAAAAGAGAATAGCTAAATAGGTTTCTTTTATTGGTACATGTCATTAATGAAAAAAATTCAAAGAAGCAGGAGTTTTCGCCCTCATCAGTGGATGCAGCCTCTTGTGAGAGAAGGAGCACTTAAAAGCTAGCACAATGTCAATATCAAGCATTGATCTTTGGTATCTGATGGCTGTACCATACATAGGCTGTGTGACTTTTAGCAATTACTTGACCTCTCTGTTTCCTCTTCTACAAAATGGGCTAATTAGGTCTAACATACAAAGATGAGATTCAAATCAGCCACTAAGAAAAAGGGCTTAGCACATAAGAGGGACTCAGTCAATAGCTGTAATATGATTATTATCATCATCTATAGGATCTTGAGCAAGCCTACTACTTCTCTAATCCTCAGATCCCTCACCTATAAAAATAATCCTCTTAGGGGTGCCTGGGTGACTCAGTTATTCTAGCATCTGACTCTTGGTTTTGGCTCAGGTCATGATCTCACAGTTCATGAGTTTGAGCCCTATGTCAGGCTCCTGGCAGAGGCTGCTTGAGATTATCTTTCTCTCCTACCTTTCCATCTGTCCCTCTCACTCCCCAGTCACACTCTCTCACACACTCTCTCTCTCAAAATAAATTTTAAAAAATAATAATCATCTTAATTTTTTTCTGTAGTATGATCTCAGTAATGACAATGATTCCCACCTCATAGGATATCATATATGTGAAAGTATTTTATAGGCCATTAAAGCCATAAAGGATCACAGCATTTTAAAGTATTATTAAAAGCAGGTGAAAACTGACACACATAAAAAGTCCCATGTTGTTCGCGAGATTTGTTATATAATTACATTCTAGCTTGTAGGAATAGGAATGAAACAGAGCTGACTAATATATTAAATTAGCAAAGAGTGAAATTTACATACTATCTTAGATACATCAAATATTGCATAGAAGAAAGAGGAAACAAATATGCCACAATGTTAATCCCTTTTTCTCTATATAAGTAGTACAATTACAATGAGAATTTCTTTTTTCTGTATCTTTTACTCTTCTGTATTTTTCCAAATTTGCCTCTGTTATCAGGTTTAACATTTGTTACTTTAAAAGTATGTGAGTTGTGTTTTAAAGAGGTGCTATTGACAGTCTTCAAAATTGGACTTAAAATTAATAATATAAAAGTAAAAGATATATATCCGATTATTTCACTTGAGAAGGGGGAAGGAGACAATAGCCCAGTAATTTAGTGTCCTTGAACACAATATTCACATACTCTTTCATTCCACAAAAGGGAACCAAAGGGCTACTAGGTGCCAAATGTGTAAGGCCCGGGGCAAGCCGGTTGCTCAAAAAATAGCACAGACTCACTTGCACAGGCCAGGATAGCCATGGTGAGGTGAGAAGGAAAGAGCTGGCATTAAGTAGGTCAGGAGCCCAGGACCCAGTTCTGTTCCAGATGAAAACTGGAGTCAAAACACAAACCAGGGCAGAAGGCCAGTCATGTTCTCTAGGAAGGTAGGAGGGTTTCCATAATGTGGACACCTGAGTGCCCAGTGGATCAGTGTATACACATCCTGTAGGGGAAGACTCGGCTTCAAGGCCTCAGACCCATTGCAGACCCCATTCAGCAATGGGGAGGGAGGGCCTACAGCACTGTCATGGCGATCACTGGCCCCATTCTGAGCAGCCTCCAGCCTGAGCTGGTTGCCCAATACCAAGTCAGCAGGGTCAGGAGAGCCTATTGTCAGGATTCTTTATTAGCTTCCTTGATAATACATCTTGGTTTTGTTTGTTTGTTTGTTTGTTTGTAAGTTTTATTGGAGGAGAGAGTTTCCCAATTAAGTCTCTTAGGCCCTACATCAAGAAGTAAGAAGTGGTAAGTTCCTTAGGCATTTGCAAAAGGAATGGTTTCTGTATGTGGGTCTTAAATTACTCTGCTCACCACTACGGTATACAATAACATAAACCAAGACAAAATATCCCAGGAAAATATTTTGTTTAAGTTTTAAGCTGAGGCAGAATACTATTCATACTCTCCCTGTTGAATCCAGTTCAACGACGGGCAATTAAAATGAACATAGATCTGTGTCCTGTTTTTGATCTTAAAAATAAAGAACATTAGAGTTTAAAACAATTTTAGCATATGCCAAACAATGAGTGCATTTGGTGTACTCTTTCCTCCTAGAAATGCTGCAATATTATGAACGTTGATGCTAGCAGAACTTTCTAGTAGCACCATGTTATTGAATTAGTTAAGTGTTCATACGGCCAGCTTTGTTTAATATTAGTAAGTTATGTATATAACTGTGCTCTACTTTTACTTCTCATTGACTATAATATCTGACATCCAGGTTTCCTAGAAAACAAAATTGCCTGGATAGACTAGTTTCTAGTTTAGGGGTTTGTTTTTGAAAATTAGCTGATTCCCCTCAGAAATTAGCATGTTGGAATAATTTACTCTGTGAGAACTTCTTTAGTAAATCAGCCAATAATCATTAGATATTTCATTTAAAAATTTTTCCAAGAATAATCCATGGTTTTGACTTGTTTTTTTTCCATGATACCAATCTATCAAATGCAGCTCTCTAGTATCTTTCCAGAACTTGATTTTGGTTTTAGTCTCCAGAAACACAGATGGGGTATATGCAAGTTTAACTGGGCTGATAGTCTATGGTATATATTTTGTTTAAAACTAAAATATTTATATAAAAATAATATGGATAAGACTTCTGTATAAAGTAGCTGATACACTTTAAACCCATGACCTTTATTTTAGGTAAGATTATCTCCAGCCACAATGTCAGCTAAGAATTCTACGGATCTAGTTGAATATGTTGACAAGTAAGTCTGTAATACAACTGGTTTTAACTACTTACTATATTTAATGATTCAGCTAGAGATTCAAGTGCCTGAATAAGATGTTTGAGTTCATCTAAGCTAGTTTTCTGCTTTCAGAAGAGACTGCATTAATTCATTTCAGAAGATGAACCTCTCTATGCCATTCCTTTCTGATTCAGAAAATGAGCCAGTTTTACAGCCTCCTCTTTAAATGACTTCCATAGGTTCCTATAGATTATGAATAATATCACAGAATGAGTGACATATGAAAAGATCAATACTGTTAACTTTGAATTTTAAAGTAAACCAAATAACAATTTCATTATAAAAACTCAGAGAATTTGTAAATATATTAAATTAATCATCAGAAACTTTTGTTTCTGCTGTTTCCAGTGCCACACCTGGAGCTCATCCAGGGAAGGTCTATGGAAGGGAGTCTACTCTGGGGACTTGCAAATATGACCTATTATTAATACAATGTGCAATGTCCAAAAGATCCTAGAACTCTAGGTTGTAAAGGTGGGATCACAGAAGCAATGCATATTCATTTGAATTGTTTTCTATTTTGTGTGTATGTTGGAGGATTTGGTCTGATGCAACAATTAATGTTTTTAGGACACTTGGGGTTTAGTCTCAGTCAGGCCCATAATGTCTCTTGGCTTTGGTTCTTTCATTTGCCAACTAAAGAGGTTTGATTAGAAGCTCTTAAGACCCACTGTAGCTTTAAAATAATTGTGGTTCTAAAATATACATTATGACATAGAAGAAAAATTATCAAACAAATGAAATAGGTTGATGAGAAGAAAAAAATCTAAATACTGAAATTTTATTTTTTTAAATTACCTTTACAATGAAAATGATAAAAAAATTTTGAAGATGATAAACATTTTAAATTCACTGATTTTTTTATCACAATCTGTTCACCTTAAGGATTTCCCTGATCTTTACCCAATTGAATGAACACATCACAAATAGTTCAACCACAATATTTCAGCCCCTCTTTTCATGCTGCAAAAACTCATATTTGCCTATATGACAATAAGGCCATAATCGAGTTAAAATGAAACCAAACAAGGGAAAAGGACTTTTTAATGTTGAAAAATACAATATTTGGATAGGTGACATTTTTTCTGAGTTAAGGACAATGAATGTGGTATGCATAAAAATAATTATTTTACATGGACATATTAGCTAAACTTGCCATCAAAGGAGGAATGGGAGACTTATTCCTACTTGAATTGACACATGACAATAGAAAATAGAAATCATTCTTCTGATCTGTCAAATTCCAGTATGAACCTAAAGGGATTTCTTTTAGCCCAGGATGCTGACCTATATACCAGGAGATGACAGAAAAAATTCCTGGAAGACAATGACAAACTTAAAAAGAAATCTATGGAAATTTTTGCCATTTCTTGGATTCCAGAGAAACTAAAATTAAGACAAAATATTGTGGGAGAAATATTATGTAATTCAAAGCAAAAGCACAATGAAGATTATCTAGTGTTGACATTCATTTCTCCCTTTATCCCCTCCAAAACCCCTCTCTTGTGGTCTAAGCCATATATCTACAACTCCTATGTACCACCTGAGATGTTTTTTTTGTTTTGTTTTGTTTTTGATCTTTCCCCTCTAATCTCCCAGAGCAGGCTGCAAGCTCCCAAAACACAGAGACTATAGGATCTTACACACTCTGATTATCCTACAGTAGTAGCTTATCACGGTGCATTGAATATTGATTCCTGCAGAACCATAGTGGACAGATTGAATGGAGAATCTAGTGGAACAGCTGAATCTTTAAGACTCTGTTTTGTGCAGTAGACTCCTGGGTAGCTGATTAACTGGAAAAGCAAAATGGCACACAGGCATTTCAACAGTCAGTGAAGATACTTCGAATTGACATGCTAAATCCAATAAAATAAACATAAAAAACAATTTAAAAAAAAGCCTCATCCTTCAAGTCCTAGTATTCATTGAGTGACAACAGATTTATTGATATGCAAAGAGCAAAAGTCACAAGCAAAAGCAAAAGTCATTCTAAATTCATTAAACTACCTGAATCTGTATTACATATTCTCACCTTATAAATCTATATGGGAATATTTATAGGAAATACTAAATAAATAAATAAATAATAACAGCAGCCAAAAAAAAAAAGGGGGGGGGGGGTGGAGAATGAGCAACAAAACCAGTACTACACACCCTAAGAAGAAGGTTTGGCTAGAGACATGCACATTCAAAGGCCTGGCAGACCACACACTGACAAGGCTCTTCTTAGCCTCAAGCAGCTGGAGCAACACCCACACATGATTAGTACTTGTTAAATGTTAGGTCGTATTAATAATCCATGGAGCAGGGGGAGGCGGAATGCTTGCAATCATTTATAGGACATTTATGGTGACATTATATTAAAGGCAGTAAATAATTCTGATTTCCACAATGTGTTCATTGATTCACAGTGATGGTGTAGCCAATGCTCATTTAGGCTTCATTGAACAGGAGAGCACCTTTTTTCTTTTTCTTCTTTTTTTCCCTGCTGGTGGGAGGATCACCATATAGAGGCCAGGCATCTCAGGTCCGTTCTTGAATCTGCCTCTAATTATCTATGGGACCTTGAGAAAAAGAAAATGTCTTTTCTTTGTGGGCAATCTCTGCTTCTTCTATATAATGGGGTGGAGTTTTAAGTGATGATGAGCTGCCTGAGTCCCAAGGGCTATCTATGTTCAAAATCAAATCCAGATTTCATTTCCAGGACGCAGCTTAGAAAGCCTCTATTTGCCACTTTCTCAACTCTGGCCATAATTTCTCATGAACATTCTTTAACGTAATAAAGCAAATGGCTGAGATTTAAGAACATACATTATTACCCCATGGGATTTAATTTCGAATAGAAAACAAATTCCCCCCCTAAATCTCTCTTTATTTTTCTTCAATTGACTCTGCTGGGAAAAAATTCTTAACATTAAATCAAATAATTTCTAAGGTCTCTTCCATCCCTAAAATTCTTTGGTCTTCTAAAACTGGTTATTACCTTTTATTCACTTAACAAATACTTACTGAGCATTTACTATGTGCTGGGCACTGTGTTAGGCAGTTAGGTAGATAGTCATTAATGAACAAAACAGACAAAGATCCCTGCCCTCACGGAGATCCCATTCTAGCAGGAGGAAGGGATGCACATTGTTAGATAGCCTGTCAGGGCGGGCCTCACTGAGAAGTCAGATATGAGCAAAAACTAGGAGATGAGGGAGTTGGCCATGTGGACATATGTGGGAAGAGCAAAGTTTCCAAGACAGAACATTCCAGAGGTGTGGCTGCAAAGCCAAGGGGGCAAAGATGGCTGGAATAAAAAAGAGAGAAGTATAAACTTGAACCACCATGTCCCTGGGCCAGGGAAATTAAGTTTTTTGGTATGGAAGAGTTGTCCAGGCTAGGTGGTAGCCTGTATATATCCCAGAAATTCTCTCAGGAAGATGAGGAGTCTGGCTGATAGCCAAAGAATGGTATTTAAAATTTGGATACATAAAACTGTAATTGAAAGAGGCAAAAGAATACATGATTGATGATTTCTCCTTGTAAGTAGAATACGGCATTCAGGGCCTGGGAAGTATTTATTTTCAAGGTTTTCTCTTACTACCAAGGCAGACATTGTATTATATTGTGATGCATTGCTTTTCTTGGTACATGATGAAGACAGATATTTCACATTATAGTACACAAGAAAGGAAGACAAAATGCTGTTGGTTGAGTTTTCTATAGGATAGGTCATGTTAGATTGGAGGACTTTCCTGTTTTATTTTGCAACATCATATCCATCATTAAGGGTAACCAGCTCCCAAGTAAGAAAGCTCAAAACAGTATGGGCAGCTTGGGAAGGAAGGGATACATGAGGCACTATGAGTTTGTTAGCAAGGTTTTTTTTTTATGATCTGGCAAATCTTGCATCCTGCCAGCTCCCTGGTCTCACTGATCATATTCATTATTAAAGCTTTCAGTTCTTAGTCCATGTTAATCTTCTCATTTAATCGTCTCAGTAACCCTAACTGGGCATAGTGTCACTATTTTCAAGATGAAGACCCTGGGGTTCAAAGGAGTCAAATATTTGTCCAAGTGCACATAATACTATGACAGAACCAAGATTCTAATCCAGAAATCTATGTCTAAGTTATTCCAAAGCCTGTTTCCTTAACTACCCCTCTATCCATATTCCCTGCCAGCTATCTTCTCAATACACACAGACACACACAGACACAGACACAGACACACACACACACACACACACACACACACACACACACAGACATTTCACCTCCAGCCCATCTCTGGACCATAGAAGATGTGATACAACCATAGATTTCTGATCTCTCTCCACTAGGACCCCTCTGGGAGGTGTGGCCAGCCTGGACTCACAGCATCCTAGCTGTGACTGGGAGGCGCTGCCGTCAGCCACAGTGCAATCTCTTACTCCTCTCTAGCATCCTCTCACTGTTCCCCTCCCCCTGTGATGAGCAAGACTCTGCTGTGAGCAGACACAGCTACAAGAATTGGGCATGACCCACTGCACCCCAAATATCGATCAAGGCAGGGCCTACCCAGATGAAGCGCAGTCCCTCCTGCCCCAGGAGGCCCCCTGGATTCCTACCACACCTGTGAGCTTCTTCTCAAGTACGAGTAATGCACTGAGGTCAGGTTGAGCCAGACTCAGTTTTCTAGAGCAGAGAGGGAGCCTCTCTAGCCTCTGGGCTTCAGAGAGGCCCCTTATGATTCCATGGTGAGATGTGAGCCAAGCAGAGGAAAGGTAATTACATAATATATTCTGAGAAAACACAATATAACAGGAAGAGCTACTAAGTAGTCTAAGCAAAGCTGCCGTGATGTAAGAAAGAGTCAAATAAGCAAGTTAAAATATTTCCCAGCTGAGTGACTGACAACTTCCAAGCCTCATTTTTCATCTGAATTGAGAAAAATTTTTACCTATGCCATGGGGGTAGTTGTGGGGATGAATTGAAATGATGCTTATAAAAATGACATGTCAGGGGCACTCTTGATCTCAGCTCAGGTCATGATCTCACAGTTCATGAGTTCAAGCCCCACATTGGGCTTTCCACTGATGGTGCAGAGCGTGATTGGGATTCTGTCTCTCCTTCTCTCTGCCCTTCCCCAACTTGTGCTCTTTAGTTCTCTCTCTCAAAAATAAATAAATTAAATTAAAAAAAAATTTTTAAATGACATGTCAACTATGAGTATTATATAGAAATAAGACTGTGTAATAATAAATTCCTTACATTTCTCCATGGCTAGGAACTCTCCTTAAATAACTTGCCATCTGTATTAGTTTCCTAGGGCTTCCATAACACAGTATCACAAACTGGATAGCTTGAAACAACAGATATTTATTGCCTCAGAGTTCTAGAGGTTAGAAGTCTGAAACCAAGGTGTCAGCAGGGTTGGTTTTCTCTGAGGGCTCGGAGGGAGAATCTTTTTCACTCCTCTCTCAGCTTCTGGTGATTTCTGGTGCTCCTTGACTTCTAGATACACCAGTTCAATTTCTACCACCATTTTTACATGATATTCTACATATGTCTCCATTTTTACATAGCTATCTTCTTATAAGGGCATCAGCCATATTGGATTATGCCCCACCCTCCCCCCATGACCTCATCCTAACTAATTACACGTGCAATGACCTTATTTCCAAATAAGGTCGCATTTTGAGGTATTAGGAGTTAGAACTTCAACATATCTTCTTGGGATATAATTCAACCCATAATTCCATCTAATAATTACTAATAATTATAGTAAGAACATATGTATATGACACTTACAGACATTAATGTACTTCAAGTACATTAAGTAAATTGATATTTTTCAATCAATTGGGTAGGACAGAAGTCATTATCTACACAGACACAAAGAGCTCTCCTCTGGACAACCTAAGAAAGGTTAAAGATAATAAGTGGCAGAGACAACACTTGGACCCTTATATTCTGACTCCAAATACATTGTTCTTTACCCTAGAGACTCACATAAATAATATATACACCCCCAAAATAGCAAGGCAATAGGGGAAAGTGTCACAAAAGCACTACAAAATGCTGTAAGAACTCCAAATATCATCAAAACTATTTGCTGCAGTTTACATACACTACACTTTGCCTATACGTATAACCCATCATGGCCTCATTCACAGAGACTCTGGAACACTTGTCAACTGAATGCCTCCCACAAGAAAGCCAATCACAACGTGTGTTATTAATTCTGTAATTTTAATGAAAATTTTACTAACATGAGGTATTTGCCTAAGACAGTATATAACTTTTTTGCTAGAAACTATCCACAACCAGTCTCCTTCTCTAGTCTCTTATTAGCCATGTCCTTATTTAGAGTCCTCTCCTCCAGGCTCCTTCAGGCAGACCTCATGCTGGCATGATCCTATTGGCTTTGGTCTGCCTCTTCCCCACCTGCACCCATGAAACTGGAGTTGCCTCTGTCTCAGCCCTAGAGCATTCAGCAATGGAGGCTTCTCTAGCTGCCAAAATCCATTTGCCAGAATGGTTAGAAATAAGCAACAGAGAAACTACAGAAAATATTTTTTTCAATTTCATTGTTCCACATAAACTAACACGTTATTTTCGTGAGGCACCAAAATGGTCTCTAAAATTTCACCTTATGTGTGTGTGTGTATTGAAGGACTCTATGCACTGAGAAGGGCGGTAGTCACAATAGATCTCCCCAAAATGAAAATTTTCATTAGTTATACTCTTCATTGTTCTAGAAAAGAGCTCAAATTTTCCAGTTTCTGCCTCTTGAGTACTGCAGGCTGATGAAATGTTTATCAGAATCTCCCAAGTAAATTTAGTTCTTGATTCACAAGAACAGAACAGGCAGAGAAGTGAGAGGCTCTAGGTACGGATGCCTCTGCCAGCAACAGCACAGCTGGTACAAGTCACACCGAATCGCAGAGAAACAGAACTCCGAGTTTGTGGAAAATCTGTTCAGATTCAGTTGTCAGCTACATAATCAATGATTTATGTAAAGCCCAAATATCTCTCTGAAAAGGCCCCCTGGGAATTCTTTCTCCTGTGCTTAGTAATTCCATCTGGACTAGTCTGGAATATTCAGTCATTTCTTTACTTTCACAGTTAAATTTAGATATAGTCCCACTAATATAATATACTAATAAAAGAGTGGATTCTCTCTCTCTCTCTCTCTGTCTCTCTCTGTCTCTCTCTCTTTAACTTACTGAAAGAATCGGAGTGACCACATCTTGTTACTCAGTTTTTAACCATTTGGATGATCTTTGAACAATGGTATCAGGAAACTCTCTTAGAAGATTGAAATTGTTAATATACATGTTTTTTTAGTTGTTGATTTAGAAATGTCAACTGCAAAACAACATTCTTTGTAAGTTTATTTATTTTTGAGAGAGAAGGCATGCGTGCAAACACACACACACACACCCACGCACATCGGGGAGGGGCAGAAAGAGAGAGCGATACAGAGAGAGAATCCCAAGCAGGCTCCATGCTGTCTGCTATCGCTCTTCAGGTGTGCTAGTGGCTGGTGTCAAGATTGTATCCAGAAAGGACTGAAGGCTAAGGACCAGCCACTCTTCCCCTGGCACATCCAGACTGCAGGTCGTGGGGAGGCCAGAAAGAAGCACTGGCTCAGGGAAGGTAACAAGTAAATTTGCCGTCTGCCACTGGGCTATGTGTCACCATCAGCAGGGCCTGACATCCTCTTGCCTTCTGCCTGTGACTCATGCATCCAATCGACGGGAGCACTGTCAGCATATTGGGGTTTTAGAGGAATGGAATATATATATATATATATGTTCCATTTGGTAATATTCCAGAACATTTTTGAGCCAAATGAGTGGTAGAGGGAATCTAATGAAACCCTTAGCAAAGCCACCTTTGTTCCTCAGATGTGAAGGTGATAAGAAAGAGGAACGCACCCAGACTGAGACTGTTGTATACGCTCAAGAGAAGAAGCCGTAAACCTAAAGGCTCTAACAACTGTAGATTTATTGCACCATCCCTACCCCCCAATTTCCAACAACAGAGCCTGAAGGGAACAAACAGTCCAGTCAGAAAAACCAGTCAGTCAATAAATATTTACTGACTACTTACTATACGTCAGGCATTCTTCTCAGTGTTGGAGATACTGTGGAGAACAACTTAGATAAAGCACCTGCCCACAGGGAGCTTTCATTCTAGTGATGGAGGGCAGAAAATAAACACAATTAAGATAATTTTAGGTAATGACAGATGCTGGGGAGAAGAAGAAATGGGGTATTATGATAGAAAGTGATGTAGGGGAAGACTTCTGTGAGGAGGGATACTGGATTTGAGACAAAATCAAGGAGAAAGAGGCAGCCATGAAATGACTGCAGGGAAGAGCATTCCAAGTAGAAAGAACAGCATGTGCCAAGGCTCTGAGCAAGGAACTAGTTTTGCATGTGTGAGGGATGGAAAGAAGATGCATGTGGTTGAATGAGAGTCAATGAATGGAAGAGTGGGAGGAGAGGAGGTTGGAAAGGAGAGCAAGAATTTTATTTTCAGAGAATCGATAAGCCATTGGAGGGTCTTAGACTTTTAGAAAGACCACTCTAGCTTCTGTGTGGAGGATGCATGTTTGGATAGGATGCAGAAGTAGAGGAAATAATGGTGGCCAGGACAAAGAAAGGAAGAAGCAACTAAGGAAAGAGTGAATATGAAGCCTAGGGACACTTCTGTGTGTCATTCCTGCTGCCACTCTGTTAGGTCACATGAGTAGTATCAAAGTGAGTCCCCTACTTCTGCTTATTATCTCTTGGAATTATAAGAATATAGGAGAGTTAGACTTAACATTGGATTTTGGAGTCACACAGATGAGTTTCAGAGTTTAACCTGGACATAACTACATTGTGTGACCCTTCCTTCTGTCTGATTAATTTCCACATTCTGGTCTTCCAAATTACATATTCATTCTTCAGCTATTTCCTCCTTAATATATATCCCATATTTTTTCTTTATTTCAACCATTATTTTTAACTTGTTTACTTTTTTACGTTTTCTAGTTTTTTGTTTTCATTTTGCTAACATCTTTCCTTCTTTTATTGTTTATTAGCCTTTTAAAAAATGTCTTGTTGCATATATCTCAATGTCTCTCTTATGTAAGAATCTATAATCCAGTAGGTTATTTGTTGGCTAGTTGGTTTTGGAAGAGACTGTGCTCCTCAAATGTCTTGTTATTTTGGCCTGTGAGTTAATTTTCCTCTGGGGGTTTCGGCCAGACCCAGGTCTCCAATGGAGTCCTGTCAGTTCCAATAAACTCAGGGGGCAGGGCATGGATAAGCCCCCAGCCCAGTAAAACCTCAGCTGACCCCTCCCTATCCTACGAAATAACTTGTGCTGTCAGGTCTTCACCTTTGCTTCTCAGAAGGAAGTCACCTTAGGAGACCAGTGGCTTTCCCACCCCTGGAGCCTATGGAAGTAGGAGGGTATAAAAGCTAATGCCCAAGGTCAGTTTTTCCCCCAAGTTTTTTGTTACTGTTGTTTGAGGTTCTTACCAACACAGGTCTTCTGTTTTGCCTGATCTGGCTCTTGAGGACACTTAAACAAGAATCTGAATTTCACACAACTAGAGCAGTTTATCCCAAGACTATCAAGGGGAAGAAGCAAGAATAGAACTACAAAAGTCCTTCTTCCCCATTTTACCCTCCCACAGCCTTGCAGAACTATCTCTTGCCCCAGGCCAAAGTGGCCACCTGACTGAGGTTGGGTTGCCCAGGAAACAGGCTCTGAGACAGAGATTGGTGAACAGAAGGCTTATTAAGGAGTGCTATGGGGTCACTGCCAAGCATGGAAGGGGGAAAAAAAAAAAAGTACTGTGATACAATTCCACAGTGAGCCCTGAAGCAGGGATGGTCCTTCCAAGTTGTTCTGAGATAGAGCAAGTGTGCCAGGCCTTTATACCCACGCAGTGACCAATCACTGATTTCAACTGCCCCAGGAAATGGATATGGCCTTGAGCAAAGTGACTGTCTTCACCAAGGGGGTTCCCAGAGAAGCTATCAGCTGAGGTCAGCCAGCAGCACACCCAACACTTGGGGAAATAATTCCCTCCTTCCTGAAAAGGGAGCTGGGGGCACATCACGGCACCCACTGCACCACCCCACACACTCACCAGTTTAAAATAGCCCCTGCTGCCCAAGAAGGGCAGTTTTCTAATTTTTCTTTTTAGGCCCTCCTAGGTTTTAGGAGGAAGAGAGGATAGGAAGCCAGCAGTCACACCAGGTCAGCATTTTGGTCAAGACCATAGGGCACCCAGGAAATTTTACTCCTGAGGAACTGTGTAACTCATT
This sequence comes from Cryptoprocta ferox, assembly GCA_028646485.1. NCBI lineage: Eukaryota > Metazoa > Chordata > Mammalia > Carnivora > Eupleridae > Cryptoprocta > Cryptoprocta ferox. The sequence goes on from CM053572.1 coordinate 67,203,248, forward strand.
TCTTTCTTCAGAGACTAGGTCACAGAACCAAGCAAAGTGAATTCAATAAAGAAAAAGACACAGCAAAGTAGATTGTCCTTCAAGAGGCTTATCAGTGAAGGGAAAGAGTAATATACAAATGCCAATAGGGGCCATCAGAATTTTACATGCTTCTTTACCCTAATGCTTAAGAGCTCTAGCCTATTTCTTTTTCTCATTTATTGTGTTTACTTTTTCATGGAACTTCTGATTCTTCTGTGAATCTCCGCCTTTGAGGTATCATGTCTTCCAACTTAGTAGGCAGCACTTTCCTCGATGTAGAATTCTCAAGTATTAAATATATATGGATCCAACTTGGCTTGTTAGAATAGGGGGTAAAATAGAAAATGACTCCTGCTTAGAAAACATGAAAAATACATACTGTAAGACCAAGGCAGAAGTCAGATCTTGTGAGATGAGAGACAAACAGGACTCCAACCAGGCCAGTTGCTTTAAAGTCCTCTCCAACTTCTCACAGGGGAGACAGTATGGAAGTTAAGTGAAGAGACAAGTTCTGGTTCTGGCTCCTCCAACTCATTCCTGTAACACCTCTAGTGTTGTTTCCTGTCCCTGACCAGGGGTCATGCTTTTCTTCCTGTGATTCCAAACACCCAGAGAAGCCAGCTAGAAGACAGATTGAACACCCAGGAGCGCACCATCGCCTTCCTCCTTGAACAAGCCTTCCGCATCAAGGAAGACATCTCTGCTTGTCTTCAAGGGACCCATGGCTTTCAAAAAGAGGAGTTGCTTGCCAGGAAGCTACTGGAAAGCCACATCCAGACCATCACGAGCATCGTCAAAAAACTGAGCCAAAATATTGAGGTAATTCTTCATTTCCCATAGGTTGACATCATTGCTTGATCAACTACCAGTAACATTTTCAACTACAGAAATGATTCACTAGAGCTTAAGTTTAAATGATTACAACATGTTGCCCCAGAGGAAAACAGTTCAAATTTTCAACTGCTCATGTGTGCCAAAAAGTAGAAGGAAATTATATTCAATAAGCATTTAATATCTATTTTGTGACAGCAGAGAGAATTGTTTAACAGTATGTCAGACATTGTGCTAAGGTGCTTATTTTAATCTCAATTTCAGAGATTCTTTTTGTGGAATTGTTTCAAATAGAGCTTTTCATAATGCACTGGCAATGATGGCCCACAGGTCCATCACAGTCTGAGCCCAGCCCTCGCTTTCCCCACCTCCCCTCCCCTACTTCTTTCATTGTGACCACACTGGCTCCCAGCTCTTTCTAGAATACACCAGACATGTTCTGGCTTCAGGGCCTTGGCACTTACTATTCACTCTGGCTGAATCATCTTCCTCTAGATATTCCTGTGAAATGTTCCCCTTTACCTTGAAGTCTCTGCTCAGTTATCACCCTATCAGAGAGGATTTCCTCAGCATTCTGTAAAATAGCACCCTTCCCTACCCAGCAGTCACAATCTTACTTAAAACCTTACATTATAGATATCCATGTGATACACAAACTTATAGTCTATATTTGTTAATTGCTTGTTTTCCCCTTCTAATATATGAATATACATATTTTAATATATAAAGGCAAAGATTCTGGTTTTTTTTTTTCATTATTAAATCACACCACAGATGAGAACAGCACTTGGTAGGTAGTCAGCACTCTACATATTTCCCGAATGAATGATGTTTAAGATGTTAAATGGAAAATAGAATTTCTGATCACAAAAGGAAATATCTGTATTAAACCAAAATAAACAGGTTTTCATTACAAGTCTTTCAGCATTTTTAAAGTGCAAATAGGCATGATAAATCTGGGGTAGCAACTTTCAAGCAAGAGTCACAGAGAATACACTTTGGGAAACTGACTAAAAATTTGAAGAATTATCATGAAATTTCATGATAATTCCCACAATAAATGTCCTCTTTTACTGTCAGAGAATATAGTAGATTTGACAATAGTAGATTTGACAAACAAGACAAACAAAACTCATGCAATTAACCCAGCAAAGATTTCCTTGTTTATAAAGCAAAGGACATTTATTAATTTATTTTCTATCTATAGGGTCTGGCAAACCCCATGATGCATTAAAGGGAATATGGAAGTTTAAAACAAATCTCAGTGAACTTTTAAAAAGTACTTTACTGGTATTTAGCACATACTGAATTGCCCCCAGTGCCTAAAAGTACCACTTCTCAAAGTGGTCAAAGGTATTTCTAGCGTCATAGTGGTAAGAAAGTGACAAGAGGTCAGCATCTCAGTGCCTCTGACATGATGACCAAACCAAGTTATTAATTTAAAAGTCAAAACTTGCTGGTAATTGATAAGAGAGTTGCATTCTCAGATATGAGAAATGGTTGTTACATCGTTGATTATATTTGTCAAAATCCATTCAGATATACACTTTGATTTGTACCTTTTAATATACATTAATTATATCTCAGTAAAATACTCTTTATTTAAAAAAAATTTAACTTTTATTCATTTTTGAGAGACACAGAGAGACAGACCCTGAGTTGGGAAGGGGAAGAGAGAAAGGTAGACACAGAATCCAAAGCAGGCTCCTGGCTCTGAGCTGTCAGCACAGAACCCTATGTGGGGCTCAAACTCACTGAGGGCAAGATCATGACCTGAGCTGAAGTCGGATGCTTAGCTGACTGAGCCACCCAGGCGCCCCTTTAGAAATCTTGTTAAGGATGTCTTTTCCTATAATAATTGATTGTCTTAGATTAGCTCTGAAAAAAAGACAAAATATTTTCCAAAAACTGTAAAATCTCAAAATATTTGCCATCTTGTTAAGGGGTTGGAATATACAGGGAAAATGTGGAGGACTGGTCCATGCAGAAAACTGAATTTGAAAATATTTTAAAGTCTATAGATAACATAGTTAAAACATTATAAAGAAGAAACTATTAGGCTGCCTTTACTAAATAATTAAGACTATAACGTGCTCTTTATAGCGAAATAGGTGCTATTCAACCAGTTTTTAAAAACCTAAACTCATTAACGAGGTCAGTCCATTGCAAACTGACCAGCAAGCCAGGTTCGAGTATGAACTGAAGCTTGACCTGGGCCTATGAAAGGAGTGAAAAAAAATATTTTTGATCAACCATAATTGCAACAGTTCCTTGTTCCTTTTTATATTCAAACTATTTGTTTTTCACACTGGTGAGTAATTACAAATTTCAAAATTAATTTCTTTTAAACTCAAGGAAAGAGAATTTTATGTATCACATATGTCTTGTTTATTTACTTTGTTTCTTCTTCCCACCAACTTATAAGAGCAATACTTGTTCATTGTAATTATTTTGAAAGCTTCAGAAAAAATGTTTAAACCTGGGTGAAAAAAATTCTTGCAATTCCACTACCAAATGGCAATCTCTACAAACACCCAGATTCATTACCCTCAAGTCCTTCCACATATTCCATTAGGAGGCTGAGACTACATTTGTAAGCATAATCTTTAATATAAAATTATCACATAAACTCTCACATGTCATTAAAGGTTCTTTGTACAGTGCACACACCATGATTTGCTAAATTATTCTCTTAATATTAAAATACCCTTGTTCATAAGTATATGTCTGTATTTGGCTTATTTCCATAGTATATATTCTTAGAAGTGGAACTCCAGGGTGTGGACACTGTAAAGGCTCTTGATGCATGTTGCCAAATTGGTTTCTGGAAAGTTTATACTTACTTATACTTCCATTAGCATTACACGAGAGTGCTTTTTCACTGTGCCTACACCAGCATTGAGATGTGTTGTTTTAACTTTACTGATTTGATGGGAGAGATGTGAGATCTTACTCTCTTTTTCACTTTTTAAAAGTGACCATAAGACTTGGCATTTTTCTCTGTCCATCGTCCATTAATGGCATTTGCCAATTTATCTTTTAGAGCTTGAGTGCTTTTTAATTGTTATTGACTTGATGAGTTTTATTAATTGAGAATAATAGCTGCTGGTAGCTTCACAAAAGTTTAACAACCAGCAAGCAAATATTTTCTGGAGGATAAAACCTTGGTTGGAGTGTTTGCCTATTTCCATGGTGTTAATAGTGTCACTGTGATTGATTTCAAACAACAAAACACCGAACACAAAGATGGGAAATGATATGCACAACGGGCTTTCACTAACAAATGCATGCTTATTGCAGCACAGAACTAAAATCCTAACGTTTGTTATAAATGTTTTTCCATTTTATTGTTTATATCTCAGTTATATTTACAATGTTTCTATCGAGTTTTATATAAGGTTAAACATTCCAATATTTTGCTGTGATTTCTCATTTTTAAGAAAAGAAATTTCTTCATTTAGAATTGAAATAATCACCTCTATTATCTGTTATTCTTATGGCCTAACTATTTATATTTTTCAACTACTTTCCATCAATCTATATTGATGTGTCTCATGAGGTAAGGATCTAAACTGATTATTTTCTGAATAAATAACCAGAGATCCCAACACCATTTGTGAAATTCCTCCCCCACTAGTTTGTGAGCTTCAAGTATAACACATTTCTTTTTTTTTTTAAATTTTTTAATGTTTATTTATTTTTGAAAGAGAGACATAGTGTGAGCAGGGGAGGATCAGAGAGAGAGGGAGACACAGAATCCGAAGCAGGCTCCAGGCTCTGAGCTGTCAGCGCAGAGATGAACCCGAGACTCAAACTCATGAACAGTGAGATCATGACCCGAGACTCAACCGCCATCCAGGCGCTCCAGCACATTTCTTTCTTATATGAAGGTCTTACCAAGGTCTTCATTATATTACACTGACTTATTTACATATGTATATCTATTTGGCTACACTTGATTTATTTATTATCATTTCATATGTTGTAGTGTGTAGTAGGGCAAATTTTCTTTCATCACTATTCTTTACCAAACAAAGCAAAATAACATCTACTGCTATGGTCTGAATGTTGTGTCTCTCCCTGCTCCCACAAAATGCATATGTTGAAATCTAATGTCCCATGTGATGATGTCAGGAGGTGGGGTCTTGTGATTAGGACCAGTGCCCTCCTACAAGATACCCCTAGCTCCTGCCACCACGTGAGAACACAATAGGAAGTAAGCAGTCTGCAGTCCAGGAGAGGGCTCTCGCCAGAACTGGACCAACCTGGCACCTTGACCTTGGACTTCGAGCCTCCAGAACTGTGAGAGATACATGTCTCTTGCTTATTGGCTACCCAGTCTGTGGTATTTTGTTAGAGCAGTCTGAATGGACTGAGACACAGTCATGCAAAAACAAATGAAAACAAAACAAAACAAAACCCTCCAGCTAGTGTTCTTGACACTTCTGTTTTCAATTAAAGGTTTGTTTGTTTTTGTTTTTGTTTTTTTGTTTTGTGGGTTTGTGGGATTTTTTGGCTCTTGGGTTGTTTCAATCGGCCAGTTTACAAATGAGAAAGATCCTGTATATGGTCTTTAAAATTTCTATGATTCATTTGCTACAAAAATCCTTTCCTCAAAAAATTGATAAACATAAATTTAGACATAGTTCAGGCCTTGATCAAATACAGCAACTAAACTTTAATGCTTCCCCAAATCATGAACTTGTCTTATACTCTCACATTTTTACAAATAAATAAAGTTTTTTTTTTAATAAATGCTTTCACTTTGGATTTTGAGTGTCAACTAAGATAGAAACTTTTGCTATAGACAAGCAGAATTTTTTTTTATTTTTAAATTAATGCTCACATGTAAGTGTGAAAATTTTTTAAGCCACTGTTCTTGGGACCACCGGCCAGTCAGCTGTATTTCAGAATACCAAGACCTACCGAAGACATGACTAAGAATACCCACGGACAAAATCTGAATAAACTTCAAGCCATAAATCTCTCATATTCTCTAACAAATCTAGAATAAACCTCATCACTCCTTGTGAGTGGAACAGTTTGATTCAGATTTGCTTGTGCTAGTTGTATTAGCTTCACTGTGCTTCTGATTCAATCGTAAAGGGCCTTGCCTGATGCCGCAGTAAAGATCCCTTTCTAAACCTACCACCAATTCTGAAAAAAAAAAAAAAAAAAAAAAAAGCTTTTTGTGAAAAGCTTTTGTACCAATGATGGCCAAATGGCAACTTGTGGCCATAACAGCATAATAAGTATGTTTTATTTGGCCTGTATTGTGTTTACATAAGATTTTGACCAAGATGTCAATATTTAAAAATTGAAAGATTTAACATAAAATCTAGATTTCTGGCTCATGTTGAAACACTGTTGAGCCACCATTCTTACCTGGCAACAATCAGCTGGAATCAGGCCATCACTGCCTTCCTCAGATAAAGCCGGAACTGCCTCTCTCTGACATAGGACTGTCTCACTCATTTACGCTGTCAGCCTAATTAGGAAAGGCTTTCAATTTTGTAACCTCTGCTTTGAATTATATTTTTTTTATCATGGGGTGTAGGAAATTAACGGGAATTTTCCCTTAAAATTACAGATTTTAGAACACCAAATAAGAGCTCGAGACCAGGCGGCCACAGGAACTAATTTTGCAGTTCAGGAGCTAAACACCAGACACCTTCAAGGAGTTGGAGATCTTCGAGGCAGAGTGGCCAGGTGAGGAGAAACATGTCAATGAACAGCAGTCAGTTCTTGCCCCCTGAATTCTCATCCCCAAGTAAGTTCCAGATAGTAGAAAAGTAGATACTGTCTTTACATTATGCTAAACTGATGAGGTGTTAGTTGAAAGCGTGTATGATACAATTTGAAAGCCTCATGCTACCTGTGAGATTCAAGGGATCTCTTAAAGGTCCCTTGCACAGAATGTCCAGTTTGGTTCCATCTGCAAGTGATGAGAATTGTATTATATTTACAGCCCTCAACTGTCTAAATGCCAACACCTATACAAAGACACATCCTCAAGGCCACGTACAAATTCCCAGATGAATCAAATTCTAATGATAAAAATATTTAAAATATATAAGAATTACATAATAAAAGTCTAACAAAAGGAATTTACTTCCAAATGGATAAAATTTTGAATAACATCTTTCATATGCTATTTCTAAATCAAAAGAATTAATGCTATATAGTTTAACAAAAATCTGTGGGTATTGACAATAGCAGGGCCACTCAAGTAGATATATCAAAATCACTTGTGAATGGCTGACTATAGACACCTTTGCAACTCGACATCTTCTACCATCACCTCCTTACTCTCTCTCCTGGAATGCTCAACCTCCATCTTGTTAATATGCTCTGAAATGTAAATGACCAAATAACAATAGGTGATTAATACCTAAGCCAAACTTCTTTTAGAGCATCTATCCATTCAATTCAACAACAAAAATATATTAAGCTATATGCCATATACCCATATGCCAGGCAATGTGCTGGGATTCAGGGATTCAGTAACATGGTCCACTTCCAATTCCTCATGACCCCAGGTTTGTGGTCTATCTGGGAAAACAAGCTCCAAACGTAAGTGATTAGATAAACACTATAATGAAAGCTTGAGGTGCTATGGAATATCCAAATCAGACTGAGGCATAGGGAAGTCTTCCTGGAGGAGGTGACACTTGAAACTAGTTTTGAAGGATCCATAGCAGTTATCTAGACAAGGAAGGACAACAGGAAATACACTTTACATAGGAGGGGAAATAAGTGCAAACGAACTGAGGGATGAATTATGGTGACATGTTCAAAGGGCTACCTGTAAGAAGAGTGTTTTAGCTTTGGCATTTTGGGGTTTGCATTTAGGGAGAGATGGGAGATTGGGAGATGAAGCTAACAAGTAGTCCAGGATGGATGCTGAGGGATCTTATGGGCCAAGGTAAGAAGCTTGAACTTTATATAGAAGGTTATAAGTAACCATGGGAAGATTATAAGTAAGAGAGATGACATATTTAGGAACATTCTAGTAGTAGCTAAGTTGGTGGGGTACAGAAAGGAAGCATGAAAATGAAAGGAAGCCTACTGCAGCAAACAGGTGGACAATGTCAAGGGCCTAAACTAATGCACTAGCCGTGAAAGTCTAGACCAGGTAACAGATGTTAGGAAAACAGAATCTACAGGAATAACACACACACACACACACACACACACACACACACACACACACAGATATGTAATTATATTATGTATAAATAAATGTTTATACATCTAAAATATACAAAATTATATATTTCCTTATATAATATCTGATACACACAAAGGAAAGTTTTTAGTATTTGGGTAAGTTGTAAAGCAATGTAATAAAACAAACACTAACAAACCCACCATCCTACTTAGATGTGCCTTGATTTTGTAAAGATAAATACGAAACATCTGTTTTGAATAACACTTGGAATTTGGTTCCACTTGGTGGTGTGCTAATGACACCTCGACTATTTATTTTTTCTGTAAACCATTACAAACCCAGTATTCTATTTTTATAAATCCTGCCTTACATATAAGACAAAATAACAGATTTAAGTGAAACCAAGATATGAATAGAATAGTATTAAGAATAAGATGTACAATTCTATTTACTCAGCTTCAATTTCTTTTTTCTTGTTTCCTCTTTAAAAAATAAACATTGTTTCTATTTAAAGTCTACAAAATGATTTGATATATACATGCATTGTAAAATGATTACTACAGTCAAGCTAATTAACATATCTTCTCACATAGTTACCATTTTATGTGTGTGATAAGAGCACCTGAAATCTACTTTCTTAGCATATTTCCACTCTTCAGTACAACATTATTAACTATAGTCATCACACTGTATATTAGGTCTCTAGGCATAGACTTCCTACCTAAACTGCAACTTTGTACTCTTCGACTAACATACCCCATGTCCTCCACCTCCACACCCTGGGTAACCGGCATTCTACTCTCTGTTGCCATATATTTGACTTTCTCAGGTTACATATGAGATCATGTTTTTTGTACCTTAATTAACTTAGCATAATGTCCTCTAATTTTATCTATGTATTCATAAATGGCAATATCCCATTTTTTTGAGCCTGAATAACAACCAAAATGTGTGTGTGTGTGTGTGTGTGTGTGTGTGTTTGTCACAATTTCTTTATCTATTCATCTGTCAACAGATGCTTAGGTTGTTTCCATATCTTGGCTATTGTGAATATTGCTACAGTGAACATGGGAGTGTGGGAGTGCAGATACTCCTTCCAAGTACTGATTTCATTTCCCTTGGATATACATCCAGAAGAGGTTTTGCTGAATGATGTAATAGTTCTATTTTCAGTTTTTTGAAGAACTTCAAACTGTTTTCTATAATGGCTGTACCAGTTTACATTCTTACCAACAATATACAAGGGTTTTCTTTTCTATACCTGCTAGTCAACTTTGTTATCTTTTTATTATTTTGAGAACAGCCACCCTAACAGGTGTAAGGTGATATCTCATTGTGGTTTTGATTTATAGTTTCCTGATGATCAGTGATGCTGAGCACCTCTTCATGTACTTCCTAGTCACTTATGTGTCATCTGGGGATAAATGTCTATTCACATGCTTTGTCCTTTTTAAAAAAAAAATATTTACTTTTGAAAGAGAGATTGAGGCAGGAGAGGGAGAGAAATATGGGGGCAGAGGATCCAAAGCAGGGTCTGTGCTGACAGCAGAAAGCCTGATGCCGAGCTCCAACTCATGAACTGTGAGATCATGACCTGAGCCAAAGTTGGCAGCTGCTTAACCAACTAAGCCACCCAGGTGCCCCCACATTTGTCCATTGTTTAATCTTGTGGTTATTTAAAGCAACCTCTCTTTCCTACGGTCCCAGGGGACTTTCAAACGAGTCCCATTAGCTCTCAGAGCTGGGTGGTTTGGAAGCCAGTCTCTCGGGTGGCAGCTGTAAAAGTTGGAGTGCTGGATGTGTGGTCCAAACCCTTCACTCCTCAGGAAGAAGCTGAGGTTTGGTGGTCCTCTACCAACTGTAAGGAAGGCACTGTGCCAAGAATGGGGTTTACAGCATGAGTGTGTGTCTCAGCTTTTCCTTCCCATTTCAATGTGGGTATATTCTTTTTAAAATTTTTTAAGTGTTTGTTTCTTTATTTTTGAAAGACAGAGAGAGACAGAGTGCAACTGAGGGAGGGGCAGAGGAGAGGCAGAGAATGGGAGACACAGAATCCGAAGCAGGCGCCACGCTCTGAGCTGTCAGCACAAAACCTGATCTGGGTGCTCAAACTCGCTTCGTGACCTGAGCCGAATACGAATGCTTAACCGACTGAGCCACCCAGATGCCCCAATGTGGATATATTCTTAGTTGCCTGATAAGCAGAAGTCTTTAAATTTGTTTCTGGATTTTTCTCAGAGGGAAATGATCTGTGAGGAGCTGTTTATCTGGTACATACGGAGGAGAAGGGGGAAACCAAGAACCTCCTATTTCTCCATTTTACTCTTCAATTGCTTAATTACCTTTCCCTTGAATCTTGGGTAGTAATTTTAGGACAAGGTCTTATTTTCCCTTGAAATATCTCCTTTTTATGAAAATCTCTTTATCCTCTCTGTTAATCTGAGACAGAATCTGGCTAAAAGCCATGAGACTTAAATTAAGCCTTCCTCTTCTGTTCTGTGTATTTTCGCCAGGCAAGGGACTAATAGACAAGTGGAGACAGATTAATTACTGTCTTTCCACGTATACTGACTTTAATTCCAATGAGTATTTTGGCATAACTGAGATTAAGTTGATTATTTTAACATAATTCAGAGGAAACATTTTACTGCTGCATAAATCCAACTCAATATTTAATAATGACAGTGTGCTTTGAATTTTACACCTTATTTTCTACTCCAAAACAGGGGCAGTGTAAAAGCAAGTGCTTCCAATGAGATGAGGTTCTCAAAGTTGTCTGGCCTGCTTTTGATACCCTCTCCTCCATTGAGTAGATGATAATCTCAGGTACAAATGAGAAAAAGCAAATATGTAAAGAACATCCACAGAGATGGCCAGGATTTACAGTCTGCAGCAGCAGCCCGAGGATGCCGAACTTCCAGCTACATTTGGCTATTTGGGACCCAAAAGCAGGTTTTCTTTTAAGAAAAATAATAAACTGTGTTGCTATGCAATTAAAAGCAAAAATCATATTCTTTGGAGGAATGATATCATGGATATTGTCAACTTTCAAAAAGTTAAGAGTAGGAACGTTAAAGATAATTGAATAAAGATATTTTTATGCCACTCCTCTCACTTGCAACATCTTAAAGCCAGTTAAAAATAGAAGAAGGAAAGCAAAAACTCCATCTTTAATAGAATTTGGAAGTTGCCACAACTGCTAACCACAAACAGAGTATGCTTACAAATACTGTCAGGTCTGGATGGATAGTCTTCCTCAGACCATAGACATAATGATTTGCTCCAAATCAAGAGTTGTAATCCTAAAAGATAGAGCCAAATAATTTGAATGGAGCAGTATTACACTAAGGGCTCAGGTGGGTCACAGGACAGACAGGAAATGTCCCTTTAGAGAATCAGGTCAGTGACACAGAGCAGCAGAGGAGTGTAGCTGAGGATGCATCTGTGTTATTTATCATCTAGAAGCTCTGTGCTTACAAATTCATACCTGAGAGAAATACTGACATGCTACAGGCAGAGGAAGTGGAGTGGGCCTATAGTGTCACTACAGAAAATCTAGGACTCAGTGATTGGCTGTGAAATACACCAATATGGTTTTTGAGGAGGAAAAGGGGAGATGTGTCCTCCTTCACCCTGCAGGGCCTAAGGAAATAACAGATTTGATACTGCAAGCCTGAGTGGAGGATGTGGTCTGCTCCTCCCCACACACCCACTTTGTGATCTTCTGCAGGTAGTCAGAATCAGCCAAAGATGTAAGCATGATAGGTAGAATCTAGCCTGTGCATAAAAATCAGCTCCACCATTATCGACAGGCACACAGAAAACATGAGGCTGATGAGCAAATGTCAATGAGAAGAATTACCAGAAAAACACACGAGGAGTTCAAACCAGAGGTTCTCCTCCTGTCAAAGAAGCTAAGAAAAAAGGAAAGAGATTAAAGCAGATTGCTGATTAAACAGCAATCAGATGTAATTTTGCTCCTTCCCAAAGTCCCACTAAATCTGCAAAAAACAAACAATGATTGTTTTTAAAACAGATCCACAAAGACAGAGGATATCAGCATAGAAACCTTGGGACCTAGAAAACAGACATGTGGAAACTACCTTAACAGATATAATAAAACCAGTTTTAAACCTGTGGGATAAGCTGAGAATGATCTGGTTTTATACCACACAATTCTCAAAAGGCTGAGGCATTGGCAGCACCAGGAAACTCTGAAACTAGGTAAAGACAGACTCTTGTCTGTAGGGAAAAGCAGGAAGAAGAAGAGCAAGGAGCCACTATAGTTTGTTGTTGTAGACTTCTGGAGTTCTCTCTTGTCCAGCAAGAGAGTGGAAGCAGGATTAAAGAGATGCTAATGTCCGGAAATAGACAAGAGCCCCTGTAAGGGTCCCTGCTCCATTTTTATTAGGATCAGAAGGCTTACAAGCATGATGGACGTGCACAAACAGACAATGAAACTGTGAATATTAACTCATGGGCATGAGAAAAAGGGGTTTTGAAGATACATGGTGTCAGGGGTTTGGGTCAATACAAAACAAAATCCAGGTGCTGGGCAGATGGTTCTTTACAGCAGACATGAGGCACCATGTCTGTTTACCTAAAATTGCCTAGGGGACAAGAAAGACAGAGCTTGCTACATCAGTGTCAACAAGGCACATTTCTTTTGCTAATTAGCCCGATCTGGGCAACTTTGCCCTGCTTCAGTCTATAGCCCTGTTTACCTATTTTGGTCCTTTTTCTTATGAAAGTAGCTTTCTGCTATTGTACTAAATTGTGGGTCAATGCTGCCCTGAACACCTCATCTTGTTTATCTATTCTTTGATGCTTTCATCCTGTGGCTTCCTATTTCTTTATGCCTTGTCAACCCATCAGTGCAAGCTCAGGAAATTCCTAAGTTTATTCCCCACAGTTTGTTATTAGCCTTTTAGTTTTTATTGACTTCTAAACTATAGGCATGATTTACGTTGATAAAATAAAAATGATTAAAATACAAAATAAAAGGGCTTCCCCAAAAAAGAGATGATCACATAATAGAATAAGATAGGTAAGCTGGAATTGCTCAGAGATAAGGTGGAAAAAAATTAAAACATCACAGAGATAAAATCTGTTTTGGAAGCCCCCGAAATGAAATAAATACAACTAAAAATAATAATTTATTTTTTAAAAGCAAACATGAGCAAACCATAAAAAATGAAAAGAAAATGTTTTTCCATATAAAAGTTGTTGTAGAAAAATGATATATATAGCAGACAAGTAAAATGCATTCAACATAGACCCTGTAGGACCGCCTGAAGAAGAAAGAGAATAAATTCTTCAGTTTTAAAAAGCTCTTCATGTGTATAAGGGAAGAAAACTTCCTTGAAACAGAGATTTGAATCTATAAATCAAAACTAGATTTCAGGAAAAACTGATATAAGAACAACTGAATCAAAATATCCTGGTTGAGGGACCCCTGGTCCCAATAAACATATTGGTTGTTTAATCATCCTGTCCAACTCTTGATTTCGACTCAGGTCATGATCTAACTGGTCATGTGAGTTCAAGTCGGCACGCTGTCAGCTTGGACCTTGCCCTTTCTCTCTGCCCTTCTCCCACTTGTGCTCTCTTTCTCTTTCTCTCTCAACAAACAAAACAAACAAAAAATCCTGGTTGAAGTTACTGAACATCAAGAATAAAGAATCATTAGACAACCAGGTAGACAAAATAAGTCAGCATGTGGAGTTAGGCTGGCAGTGTGTGTTTTTGTGTGGGGAGACAGGAATTAATAAATAATAGCTACTGTTCTTGTAGAGGTGCTTCCTCAGGGCTAGGTGCTGCCTAAAGCATTTGATTCATTACTTCCTTTCATCTTTAAATAACCCTATCAAGTGACTTTTTTTTTTCAGGGTAGCCACTTACAGTTTTGAAGTTTGAGCACAAAGCATTCCGGGAGATACTACCTATGGCTCCTGTGTTCATGCTGCCCATGTGGCTGGCAAGTCTAGTGTTGTGTGGTGGACAAATTGTGCAGCTATGTGCAGTGGCCTTGGGGTCATTACTCCCTTTTCTCAGTTAAGGAGAAGTGAAGTTCATCGACAGTTAAACTTTTCCCAGATCTCAAAGCTTGGAAATAGCAGAAGCCAGATTCAAAGCCTGGTCACTGTGACACCAGAGACAAATTTTTAACCATTACCCTATAATGCACAGGCCAGCTGTCTCTGAAGGTCAAACAAGGAGGGGGTTGAGTGACAAGTGGCAGGGAGCAGTGATAGCAGCAACTGTTTCTATGTAATCTTTGGGGATCTTAATGTGGATTCACAGAGGAATATCCTAACTGACAGCACAGCTTGTTTTGACAACAGGCTTTAGGTACAAATGTGTGAAATGGCTTTTGCTCGTGACTTTGGTGCATTACAAGCCAGCTCACATTTTTGATCAGATCAATTCCTAATATTTCCTCCCAGCAGTCTCCCCTTCCCTACCACAGTCCCCTGGTATCTCCTCTAGGGATTTCTCAGCCAAAATTACCATCATACCCACTTTGGGCTCAACTTTGGTACTAAAAATCTTAAGAAAAATAAATTCATTTTTAGATTCTAAACAAATATTGATGGCCATAAAATAAACTATATTTATAGTACTTTGCATAATATTATGAAAATATAATTCCTAACAAATATTACTTGAGGACAAAGAATTTTTTTATAAAATTACAAACTTCAAAGTGATCTCTGATAACTTTAGACAAAAAACACAGTCCTTCAGCATTCTCCATATTTTTCATGCATTTAAGAGTGCATATATTTTATCCATATATGAGTGCACTGAAACTGATAACACAGTATGTAACCTGCTATCTCCCAAGAGAAGCCTTGAGTGGTGATATGGGATAGGATTCCCCGACATGCTGGGAAGATGGTTAATCTTCAATTCCAACCCCGTTTCACTAGAATTACTTCTTAAAATACCATGTGCAACTCCATGAGCCAAAACTTCATTCACATGTTACTGTGAATTGTTTTTGTCCTAATATAAGATAACACTGGACTGAGCCCACTCCAGGAGCAGGAGTTTTGATTGGGGCTAAGAGGACAGAAATTGTTTTTTGAAGATGGGTTGGAGGATGATGGTGAGCTGGGACTCTGTAGTCAGAGGAGAACTGACAATCTTGGAGCCAAGAAAACAGACTAAACAGAGGAAAGTGGCTTCAGAGTGCAATGTGGAACAGGAAAAATTTCAATTTTGCCTAACCATAAGAAGCAGGGAGTATTCCCCAACACGAAAATTTGTTGGAATGCCTATGACTGAATTAATATATCAGACTGAAAATCTAAAATTCCCCCCATTTTCTCCCAATGTCTTCATCTACTCCAACCCAGTTCTTTGATTTTGGCCAATGTATCATTATCCAACCTGGTTTCTCTCTCATCAGAAAAAGGAGAGAAAAATGAAGATTTCTGTTTATGTTCCCACATCTAATAACTCATTATTCAAAGAACTTTAGAACTTTTGCCATGAATGAATGCACACATCCTACTGTAGTGTTAAACATTTTGAGCCTATTGATCTCGCAACCAAATTTCGTCTTGCCACTAGATGTGACTCCAGCATTGTGAAGCTTTCTGGAGACATTCAGTTCATCAGGCATGAGCACCGGAAGATTGAAAAAACAATTCAAGATTTTATGTCTGCCCTAGAAACTGTTTCTAAGAACTTGGATATGAAGGTAATTGAAAATTTTTGGAACTCTTACATTATGTGTTACTACCAGAAGATCATTATAGCTTATCAAAATGCCTAGTCAGGTGGAAATTTTTCAAAAGAACTCTTTTCTTCCAAAGCGTTTAAATATTACAGTCATACATATATACCATGAGCACTGTCAGTTGAATTAACAAAAATTTAACAAGCACCTCCTGTGTTCCACCTATAGCCACCCATTGTAAGCCTGTGCTACTTGAGTCCACTGTTGTTGTTATTCTTTTACTCTCTGGGTTTTCCTCAAAGACTGTAGAACCAAAGATTATAAGCAAAACAATTTCTCATGAAAGTTAGTATTATTAAATATCTGACCTAAATGTGAGTTGATTATGCATCCCTACAATAGGCTACATCTCTCACAAAATACTGTACAAATCCATTGCCCTGGTTTTAAAGGCCATCTCTACACTGGCCCCCTGCTTATCTCTTCAGCTCACCCCATTTTTCCTGGCTCACCCCTCACACCCAGTGATACTGAACAACCTGTCGGTAGGTCCCTACTCACTCTAAGATATTGCACAGCCTCCATATTGTTTGTGCCATTTTCTGCCTGAAACGTCTCTCCTTTTTCATGCTCCCAATGGCTTACTAAAGGAGCCAATGCAAATTCTTCTGTGTCTTACTTTGTCACATACCTTATGTAACAATAAGCACATCTCTGAAGTTGTTTGGGCAAAACAAAGTGGAAATCCTTTGGTAATTGGGGAAGATGTAAGTTTGGTGTGTGATTATTTGTTCATAGGACCAACATAATCAAGAGAAGAAGGTTCAAAGGGGCACATAGGTTACTTCAATTCCATTGGTCTCACCTTGCCCACACCTATGCACCCATCTAATTAAGTCCTTAGAGTTTTTTGGTTGAGTCTCTCTGTTTTCCAAAATACTTAGTCATATCAAAAATGAGTCATAACCCTTTTATCTCTGGGGTTTTTTTTATAGAAAAAAATAAATTTATTGATAAGATTAGGAGTATATTTCAATTCATGCATACGGTAAATATTAGCACATATGTTAGAAAAGTTGAAATATACAAAATTCTAATATTAATTGAAATAATCTGTAGCACATTTCTTTTTTTTGTATTATAGTTTATTTTATTTTATTTTATTTTTAACTTTATAGTTTATTGTCAGGTTGGTTTCCATTATCTCTGGGTTTTTGATGTAAGACCTCAGTACTCTTTGTAGAGCCATGACCAGATCTTCTAGATAACTGTTAAATAAAAGTGGTCATAGAAGGCAGCTTATCTAGTTTCTTATTATACTAGAGATGTCTTCATTGTTTGCTGTTGGCTGTTGGTTTGATATATTTTTAACCATGTTAAGAAAGTACCCTTCAGGGGCTCCTGGGTGGCTCAGTCGGTTAGGCATCCAACTTTGGCTCAGGTCATGATCTCACGTACGTGAGTTCAAGCCCCACATTGGACTCTGTGCTGTCAGCTCAGAGCCTGGAGCCTGATTCAGATTCTGTGTCTCCCTCTCTCTGTGCCCCTACCCCACTCACTCTTTGTCTCTCAAAAAATGAATAAAAATTTAAAAAAAATTTTTTTAAAGTACCCGCAATTCCTACTCACTTCCATTAGTTTTTTATTAGGAGTAAACATTTCACCTTAAAAAAATGCCTTGTAGACATCAACAAATGCCTAAATCTTCATATTAGGGTTTTTTTTTTTTTAATTTGGGTTTTTATTTGTTCACTCGTTTATTTCTTTGGACTTCTAATGTACTATGTCAGTACATTTCCCAATACTGAAACATTCCTGCATTTCTGCTATAGAGTCATTGTGTAATCATTCAGCATTTGACTTTGCATCTAAGTTCAAATTTTGATTTGGGGCACCTGGGTGGCTCAGTCAGTTAAACCTCTGACTCTTGATTTCAGCTCAGGTCATGATCTCTTGGTTCATGAGTTGGAGCCCTGAATTGGGGTTCACACTGAAAGTTGTAAGCCTGCTTGGGATTCTCTATCTCCCTCTCTCTCTGTCCCTCCCCCACTCTCTCTTTCTAAATAAATAAATGTGAAAAAAAAATTTTTAAAGTGACACCGATTGAAATTTCTTCTTAGTTTTTTTTAAGGTAATACAGATGATATGTATGATTCACAAATAGAAACCATATAAGAAAATATACACTGAGAATTTTTATACCCACCTCTGTCACCAATTATCACATTCTTTCATTTCCTCACTGAAAACCATTTTTATTATTCTGTTGTGCATTCTTTTAGTATGCCTTTATGCAGATACAAACAAATGTAAATATACTCTTAGTTTTTCCTTTTTACAAAAAAGATAGCATATTATATATATATTATATATAATGTATACATATGTGTATATGTATACATATATATTACTATATTACTATGCATCTATGCATCTATTTTTTTCAACTAAACAAACACATCCTGGAGATCAGTCATACTAATACATGGAAAGCTTCCTCATTCTTTTTTACAACTGCATATTCTTCCTCTGTGTACAATAGCTTATTTAACCGATCTCTCACAGATGGACATTTGGGCATTTTAGTATTTTTCTCTTTCAAACAATGCTGCAACGTAAAACTTGCACCTCTCTCATTGTGTGTATGTCTGTAAGTATGTTTGCAGGATTAATAACCAGAAGTGTGATTGCTGGGTTTGTTTGTTATTTTGAGAGATCTTGCTCTCTGTAAGGCTCTGACCATATTACACAGCCATCAGCAATATGTAAAATGTAAAAATGAGAACATTTTACATATTGCCTCACCAATGGTGTTGACTTTTGAATTTTGCCACTCTTACAGGAAAAAGAAAGCTAAAATCTTGTTTCACTTAGCCTTTCTTTTCTGTTTTTTTTTTTAATGTTTATTTATTTATTTATTTATTTTTGAGAGAGAGAGTGTACACAGCAGAGACGGAGGGAAAGAAAGAATCCCTAGTAGGCTCTGAGCTGCCAGTGCAGAGCCCAACACAGGGCTCAAACCAATAAACAACCATGAAATTATGACCTTACCTGAAATCACAAATCACAAATCAGACATTTAATGAAATGACCCACCCACGCACCCCTTCACTTAGCCTTTTTTATTGTGAATGAGGCTCACATTAACAATAATGAATAGCTTCAAGAGCTATTTCCATTTCTTTTTCAGTGAACTATCTGTTCATCTCTTTTATCCATTTCCTTATTGGTCTGTTTTTCTTCTTCTTCTCAATTTTTAGTAGCTATTTATATGTTAGGGAGATGAGCATTTCTATTATGAGCTGCAAATACATTTTCCCAGTTTGACATTTATCTTTTGACTTCTGTCATGCTTATGTTCTCTATTTATAGCTAAATTTATCAGTCTTTTCTTCTGTAGCTTCTTTTAGGTCACACTTAAAAAGAAATTCCCTAGGGGTGCCTGGGTGGCTCAGTTGATTTTGGCTCAGGTTATAATCTCGCAGTCATGAGATTGAGCCCTGCGACCAGCTCAGTATTAACAGCACGGTGCCTGCCCGGGATCCTCTCTCTCCCTCTCTCTGTTTCTTTCTCCCATTTGCACTCTCTGTCTCCCTCTTTCAAAATAATTACTCATATTTTCTTCTAGCACTTTCATAGCTTTACTGTTTATATTTAAATTCTTGATCCATTTGGAGTTTTTCTAATATAGAATGTGTTTTAATTATTATTTTAATCATTGAGACCTTATAGTACTTTTAGTATCTGGTACAGCAAGTCCCTTTCATTGTTTTCTTTTCTCCCTTTTCCTGGTGATAAATGTCTGTTTTTGCATATGATGTTAAAATCAGTCTGTCTATTCCCAGTAAATAATAATAACTCATTTTTAATTTTTATTGAAATCACGTTAAATGAAATTAACTTTAGAATGGACTGAGTCATAATGCTGAGTGTTTTATACAAGAACATAGTGTGCTTCCTATTTGTTCAGGTTTGCTCTTCTATCCTTCAACAATAGTTTCAAATTTTCCTCATGTCCGCATCATCTTCAATATATTTTGGGATTTTGTTATCTTTTTTCTTTTTAGTTTATTGTAATGGAGTCTCATTATATCTTCTAATGAGCTGTTAGTTGTATCTAATGAAGGCTAAATTAACTTCATGGTCTACTAACTTAGTGAATTCTCCTCTTGATTATAGAAATTTTCCAGTTTGTTGTTGTTTTTCCAGGTACACAATCATACAATTTTTAAATAATAATTTTACTCATCTTTTTCCACGTTCATACACATAGCTTCTCTCCCTACTATAATTGCCTTAATAACATCAGTATGTTATTAAATAGTAGTGTGGGGATAGTGGTCATCCTGCTCTATCTTTGTATTTTTCCCCTCATCATTTTATTTGTGCTTTTTTCACCCCTTGCTCTTGTTCCTGCTCTTGTTCCTGATGTTAATGGAAATGCCCCAGTGTTTCCCTTATGGTGAGGGAAGTTAAGCTTCCTCAATGAACGTGCTTGATGCACAACTATTCTTATTATACTGAGTTTTTGTTTTTAATCCAAAACGATTATGCATTTTGTCAAATGCCTTTTCAGCATTTGTGGAGATAATCATGTGAGTTTTCTCCTAAACTATACTGGCATAATTATTTGTATTAATATATCTCTTATAAAATAGTTCTTGTTTTAAAAAATAAATTGCACTTGGGGCACCTGGGTGGCTCAGTCAGTTAAGCGTCCGACTTTGGCTCAGGTCATGATCTCATGGTTCGTGGGTTCAAGACCCGCATTGGGTTCTGTGCTGACAGCTCAGAGCCTGGAGCGTGTTTCAAATTCTGTGTCTCCCTCTGTCTCTGCCCCTCCCCGACTCGAGCTCTGTCTCTGTCTCAAAAATAAATAAAAATAAAAATAAATAAATTGCACTTGATTATGATGTTTTTAAAATTGTGCTGATACTGTTTGCTGATATTTTATGTAAGAAGTTTGCATCAGTGTTTATAAACAAGATTAGTCTCTTCATGCAAACTTTTTCAGATTTTAGAATCAATGTTTTACTGACTTCATAAAAATAATTTGGAAGTTTTCCTTCTTTTTCTATGGTCTGAAACAGTTTAAAAAACATTGCAATGTCTATTCTTTAAAGATTCAGTAGCTTTCCCACTAAAGCCATCTAGGCCTAATGATTTACTGGGAAGAAGAGGTTTTTGATATCTTTGCTCAGTTTTTCTATGGAAATTGGTCTGTTTAAAGACTCTATCTTTTCAAGAGTCAGCTTTAGTAAATTACTTCTGCTTGGAAAAAAGTTTCATCCAGATTTTGAAATTAATTTCCATAAAATTGGGCAAAATACTATGAAAATTAATTTCATTCTTTCTGCTTTTATATTTTTCCCCTTACCATTTTATTTGTGCTTTTTTCACCCCTTGATTAGTTAGGCTATTTGTGCTTTAATAATTATATTGATTGCTCTCCAATGAGCCAGTCTTTTAATGTACTTTTTACGTTCTTCTTCTATTTTGTTTTCCAGCTGTTCTCAGCAATTTAAGCTTTTGTCTTTATTTTTCCCCTTTTCCTGTGATTTGATTTACTGTTCATTTTCTAACTTTTTGAACCATATATATTTGAGTCTTTCTTTTACTGAGAGAAGTGTTTTTGACTATGAGTTTTCCCTGAGGATTTACTTCCCTGTATCCCCTATGGCTGATATAGTGTTCTCATGGTTCCCTAGAAATTCTGCAGTTATATATTGTATTTTTCCTTTTGATTGAACAGCTTAAGAGGGGCTGTTGTTTTTCCCGGATTAAGGATTTTTTTGTTATTCTTGGTATTCATTTTTAGTTTTATCTCACTGTAATTGAAATTTTTGTTGTATATTCCATTTTCAGTTTTTGGAATACTTTGAGGGCTTTATGTGATGGATGGATAGCAAAATTTTCTACATGTTCTAAAAGAATATATTCTGTATTTTTAGGACACAAAGTTCAGTCAATATCTAAAAAATTGCTTACTGTTTAGGTGTTTGGTATCCTTATCTATTTTTTTTTTGGTCTACTGTTTGGATTGAGAGAAGTGAATTAAAATCTATAATTATTTGGCTTCCATTTCATCTATCACTTCAGCTTTGTGAATGTTTTCACTACATTATTTGGATCGTATTTATAACTACTCTATCTTTCCTTATTCTTAATTTTAGTATTTATGTGTTTTCTTTATGTTTAGGCCAGGAAAAATGTTCTCTACTACCTTTTCAAAGAAACAACCCTTGGATTTATATATCAATCCTATAATTTTTTACTTATTAATTTTTAATGTTCATATATTATTTTGTTATTGCTGTCATAACAAATGACGATACACTTAGTGGTTTATAGCAACATAAATGTATTATCTCATAGTTCCTGCAAGTCAAAAGCTTGAGTGGACTAGAGTAGATCCCCTGCTTAGGGTTCCACAAGGGAGAAATCAAGATATCAGCAGCACTATGTTCTTTTGAGGCAGCTCGGGGAATTCGTCCTCTTCCAGATTCATGCAAGCTTTAGGCCAAATTCAGTTTCTTGAAGTTCTGTGACTGGGGTTCTGTCTGGCTGTCAGTTGGAGACATGTTCCACCAGCTGTCCCCCTTTTTTCTCATGTTTTCCATATGGCCTCTTTCCAGGCCAAGGCCATGTCATGCTTCAAATCTCTCTGACTCTGGCTGGAGAAAGTTCTCGGCTTTTAAAGGCTCATGTGATTGAATTGGGCCCACTTGGATAAGACAGGATAATCTCCCTATTTCAAGGTCTGTAACCTTAATTATAGCTGCAAATCCCATTTACCATATAACATATCATATTCACAGGTTCCAGGAAGTAGGGCATGGAGGTCTTAAAGGAGCCATTCCACCTATCACAATTTGTCAATTTCTTTATTCTGCTTTCCCTTGGTTAGGTTTGTTATTCTTTTAAATGGTTGGTTTACATAACTTTATTTTCTTTAGTGGTTGGTTTACATAGCTTTATTCTGTTTTATATAATTATGGAAACATGTAATGCCACAAATTTACCACTGATTATAGATGTTGCTGTGTCTGTTGATATATAATGTTCTTGTTATCCTTTCCTATGTAAATTGTAATTGCAGAGTTGAGTTATTCTTTGACACTTGTGTTAGTCCTTTGAGAAGCAAAGGCCATAAAGGAATGGATGACCCAGAGATTCACTGGGGGAAGAAACTGTGAAGGAAAATGGGGAGGGAGCTGGAGGAGATGGAAAGAGCCATCAGACTATAGAATAGTTCTGACTCCAGTGCAAAAGAGAAAAGATCTCAGATAGCCATTCTAATAGTTTCATCAAGTTCTTTGAACCAATGTCACTTATCATAGGAATACTATTCAGACACTCACTGGGAGCAGCCAATGGGAAGCATGGTATCCACACATGGTGATGCATTTGGAACATAGGAGTCAAGGCCCTTGGCCAATTATGCTCCTCATAGTTGGGGATCTGAGAGGCACATTTCCATGTGAAACACTGGAGTTAAACAATAGAATTAAAAGAAGTTTTTTAAAAGACAAATTGTCAGATCTTTGTTTCTTTATACTTTTCTTATTAACTTCTAGTTTTCGTGCAGTGTAGTTAGAGTCATGATCTGTACTTTCCCTGCTTTTTGGAATAATTTAAGTTCTTTGTAGTCACATGTCTGCTTAGTTGTTGCAAAGGCTGACTGGGCACTGGGAAAGAATGTTTCTTTTTTGTTTGCAAGTTAGATTGCTTGGTATATAAATCTACTAAATAAGCTATATTTTTTATATCTTCCTATATCTTTATTTATATTTTACTTATTTGGCCTTTGTTGGTCAAAGATAAATCATTTAAAATCATTAATATATCATCTCAGTTTATCCTTGTATTTCTATAGCTGTTACTTTTTTTTATTTATAGTTTATTGTCAAGGTGGTTTCCATATAACACCCAGTGCTCTTCCCCACAAGTGCCCTCCACCATGACCATCACCCCCCTTCCCCGTTCCCTCTCCCCCTTCAGCCCTCAGTTTGTTTTCAGTATTCAAGAGTCTCTCATGATTTGTCTCCCTCCCTGTCCCTCTTTTTCCTTCTTCCCCTCCCCCTCTTTTTCCTCCTTCCCCTCCCCATGGTCCTCTGTTAGGTTTCTCCTGTTAGACCTATGAGTGAAAACATATGGTATCTGACCTTCTCTGCCTGACTTATTTCGCTTAGCATGACACCCTCAGGTCCATCCACTTTGCTATGAATGGCCAGATTTCATTCTTTCTCATGGCCATGTAGTATTCCATTGTATAGATAAACCACATCTTCTTGA